>JAESUZ010004341.1:0-318327 GCA_017311185.1 Proteles cristata cristata | reverse complement strand
TGCGCACAAGTTATAAGTCTTATTTCTCTGCGCGTAAGTTATGATGTCTTATTTCTCTGCACACAAGATGTAAGTCTTATTTCTCTGCGCACAAGTTATAAGTCTTATTTCTCTGCGCACAAGTTATGATGTAAGTCTTATTTCTCTGCGGGCATCCGGAATGTACTAGGTTTTTGATGCATCTCAAAGGAAGCTGCAGATACAATGACCAGGAATTCAGAATTTGTTTACAGGGGTTTTTGCTTTTGAAGTGAAATTTACATGAAATGCACACATCCCGGCTGGGCCATTTGATGAGTGTAACAAACACACGTACCAGCCCAAATCCCAAAATGCAGAGCACATGAATCCTGCGTGCTCAGAATTGCAGACTTTCCCCCAAACATCACTTTAAATGAGCTGTAAGTGGAAAGGCAACCCCTCTCCCCCGCTAGACTTCCTCCTTTCACATGGTCTGTGTCCAAACATTTCTCATGCACGTGGTTAGTCAGGTAGACCCTGATGGACGCCCTCCGCCATCCCCCCTTGGACGAGATAGCTGGAGACTGTTCCATTTCAGGAAACGTGGCTCTAACGGAGTCTTGTCTTACCTGCAGTCTTCAATCGCACCGTCATTTATTGAGCCCTCTTGCCACCTGATGTGGGTTGTTTCGGTTCTCTGGGCATATAAAGAATGCTACAGTGAATGTCCTGATCTGTGCATTTTTACTGACCTCTGGGAGTGTTGTTCTTTGTTACCTGGGCCAAAGTGGGTCTGTTCCTCCGTGAGCTATTCACAAAGACCACCTCGGGTGCAGGCGCCTCACAGAGTCACTTTACTCATCGGAATGAGGAGATCAGTGGGAGTAATGTCCAAAGCCACTGTCCCAACACGCTAAGTAGGCTTCTTTTATGAGGGCTCAGGATGAATATTCAGGAGGTGGTTTTAATGTTATAATGAAGCCGAGGTAACTGTCAGGCACTTTCTGATTCATCGGCTGCAGGGCTTTGTTCTCACATATTGTTCTCAAATATTTCTTTTCCTGTTCCAGCAGTTCCTTAGTTAGCTTCTAAAAGATGAAATGGACAGGCAGGAGCTTCTAGGCGATTCCAGAGTTCAGGAGTCGGTCCTGAGGTTCAGGAGTTCAAGGAGTTTTGCCGGTGTGATCAGGTCTGTAGTATCGGGAGCCTATTGGCCAGGCTGACACTTTACAATATAATCATCTTAACAGTCACTACCACGTGTTGTTCTGAGCTTTATAGACACCGTCATGCTTGGTTTTCTATACAAGCCTCTGATCTAGGTGCCCTTATTAGCCCAATTTGTGGAGGAAGAAACCAAGGCTTAGAAACCCAGTGACTTTTTTGCTGGGTCATAAGTAGCCGCTGTGACTATTGTTTCCTGGGAGGCCTGATGACCTCTTCTGTACCAGTGGAGCAGCCGCGAGGTCAGGGGACCGCAGGGTCTGCATCCTGGACCCGCTGCCTCCTGACTGTGACGTTGGACAGGGTGCTGGGCCTGTTTTACAGATTCAGGAAGGAAGTTTAAAGAGGGTAGTACTGCAGGGTCAGACGTGGTCCACTGCCCCTGAGGACTGACCCAGGTGCTGTGGGCAATTGCCTAAAATGGCTGCAAGTCACCCACACGGGTGGGAAGAGGTTTAACCGTGTGTGGGATCTGAGAGCCTGTAACTAAAGCAAAGCCCTTTCACTGTCAGGTGGAGGGAGACAGGCGGTCACGGGCTGTGGGGGAGGGAGACAGGCGGTCACGGGCTGTGGGGGAGGGAGACAGGCGGTCACGGGCTGTGGGGGAGGGAGACAGGAGGTCACGGGCTGTAGGGGGGTCTAGGTGAGGAGAGTGTTGCAGGATCCTCGCACAGAGAGTCGGGACACCGAGGCTTTTCTTTCCAGGAAGGAACCTGATTCGTGCTGGCACCGCTCAGTTGGGTTCGTACCCAAAGAACTGAGCGGCCCGCATCACGTGGCCTAGTCTCTTACGCATTTTCTATTTCTTTGTCTCCCACGTATGGCACCACACGTAAACAGGCAGTCTGATTAACTTGTCTCAGTGTACAAGGCCAAGGGGTGTAGGCACCTGGGCGCATATCTAGGTGACCTTGAAGACTCTCCCCTTTTTCTCTCTCCTTAGGGAGGGGTCCCTGCCACACGGGCACGGCCGGGGTGGCCGGGAAGACTACATCTAGCGACGGGGTCAGAGCTCCAAGTGCAGTAAACTCGGTCCCACGGTTTTACCCCCTACAGTTACTTTGGGGGCAGCGCAGTGGGTAACCTGGGGACAAAGGACCGAATCGGAAGGGTTTGAAGTCAGTTCCCAGGTCTGCAGCGGGTCCCTGTGTAACCTTGGAACTTGGCTCCTGCCTCACAGAGGTGTGTGAGAATTCAGGAAACGCCCTTGAGGACACCCTTAGTACGTGGTACGGGGGCCCTTGGGCACTCTGCTTGGGTGTGGATGTGGGTCCCCGAGGCGGAGGTTAGGGGGTCCGTGCGGCCTTGTGGGGAGTTCTGATGCGTTTGCTCAACTCCCTGGGTGGAAGTCTATTATATTAGAGCTATTTTTTATATTGTATAGTAGTCACACAACCTTCCAAGCTTAGGGTCATGCCTCCCTCTCTTCTGGAAGGGATGGAGAGGTTCCACGTGGTACCTCATCTAAATTATGGGATAGACTTGGCGTTCAGACTCAGGATCTAGAAGAGAGGAGGGGCTGGGGGACAGGGACCCAAGAGAAAAGAGATGGGGGGGATTGAAATGGACCAAGGAGAAAAGCAAGTGGCAGGAAGCCCTGGGTAACCCACCTCCTACCTCCGGGGTCCCCAGGGAAGGGTAAAATTAAGGCCGCGGAAAAATGCTGCCCCTCCCCCACCGCACTGCCAAGAAATCCAAGCGCCTGATCTTACCGAGGGGCAGACAGGCGCCCGCCCGCACCGCTGGGGACAGTCCCTGTGGAGTTTGACAGTGTCTCTTAATACTGTGCGTGCTCGCTCCTGACGACCGAGCCCCACCCCTTCCTGGTCTCGCTTCCCCGGGCAGAGAGGCGGCTCGGGGCTCACTCGCGGCAGGTGCACGCCGGAGATGGGGGGCCGGGGAACCTTCTGTGGTTTCTGATCCTGCAGCCTGTGGGCCCCCGAATAGCAATGAGCAGGATCTGTGTGCGCAGGTGTGGAGAGGACCCCGGGGGGGGGGGACCCGGGGGACCCCGCTGTGGAAACAACACGAAGCTGGACGGGAAGAGGCCGTTTCCGTAAATGATGCGAATACTAGCGGTAACAGTAAGCCCACCCGCAAACCGTGCTCTAAACCCGTTCGCTGGAGTCCGATGTACCCGGCACAGCACTCGGACCTGGAGTGTGCGGCTCTGAGCTCTGACACGCGCGTGTGCTGTGCCAGCCCTTCTCTGCAGACGCCACCCCTCAGCGGGCGGACCCCCACCCTCCCCCCAGCCGCGCCACTCCCTCAGCGGGCGGACCCCACCCCTGCCCCGCGCCATCCTTCCAGCGGGCGACCCCCACCCTGCCCCCAGCCGCGCCCCCGCAGCGGGCGGACCCCCAGCCCTGCCCCCGCAGCGCGCCCCTCAGCGGGCGGACCCCCACCCAGCCTCAGCGGGCGGACCCCCTGGCCCCGCCCTCGCCGCACCCCTCAGCGGGCGGACCCCCAACCCCTGCATGCACTCCTTCCCTCCCGCGGACCCCCTCCTGCGGTGCTTCCTCCACCCCCACCCCTGCCCCGCAGTCGCCACCTCCTTCCATGCCCCGCAGTCGCCCTCTTCAGACCCCCCAACCCTTCCCCCCTAACCTGCCCCCAGCCGCCCTCCCTCAGCGGGCGGACCCCCCCCAGCCGCCTCCCTCAGCGGGACCCCCACCCCTGCCCCCGCAGCGCGCACTCCTTCCATCGGGCAGACCCCACCTTCCCCCCCCAGCCGCGCCCTCCCTCAGCGGGCGGACCCCCCCCTGCCCCCTGCAGCCGCCCCCTCCCTCCCGCAGACGGACCCCACCCCCTGCCCCCGCGCGCGCCTCCCTCAGCGGGCGGACCCCCACCCCTGCCCACGCAGCGTATCCCTCAGCGGGCGGACCCCCACCCGCGCATCTCCCCAGCGGGCCCCACCCCTGCCCCCGCGCGCGCCCCCAGCCGGACCCCCACCCCTGCCCCCGCAGTCGCGCCCCCTCCCAGGGCGGACCCCCCCACCCGCCTGCCCCCCAGCGCGCCGCAGTGCCTCCTTCCCCCCACCACCCCGGGCGGACCCCCAGCCCCAGGACCCCCCCCCAGCCGCGCCCTCCCTCCCAGCGGCGGACCCCCACCCCTGCCCCACGCCGCCGCCCTCAGCGGGCGGACCCCACCCTGCCCCGCAGCCGCGCCTCTCGGGGACCCCCCCCTGCCCCCGCAGCCGCGCCATCCCTCCAGCGGGCGGACCCCACCTGCCCCCGGCAGCCGCTGCTGCCACCCTCAGCGGGCGGACCCCCACCCCTGCCCCCAGCCGCGCCCCCTCAGCGGGCGGACCCCACCCCTGCCCCCAGCCGCGCCCCCCCTCGCGGGCGGACCCCCCCTGCTGCCCCCCTCCAGCGGACGCCCAGCCGTGCCCCCTCAGCGGGCGGACCCCACCCCTGCCCCCGCAGCCGTGCCCCCCTCAGCGGGCGGACCCCCCCCCACCCCTGCCCCCCCGCGCCCCCCTCAGCCCCCCACCCCCTGCCCCCGCCCCCTCAGCGGGCGGACCCCCCTGCCCCCCAGCCGCGCCCCCTCCACGGGCCCCCCCACTGCCCCCAGCCGCGCCCCCCTCAGCGGGCGGACCCCCACCCCTGCCCCCCGCGCCCTCCCTCAGCGGGCGGACCCCACCCCTGCCCCCCAGCCGCGCCCTCCCTCAGCGGCGGACCCCCACCTGCCCCCTCAGCGGGCGGACCCCACCCCTGCCCCCAGCCGCGCCCCCCTCAGCGGGCGGACCCCACCCCTGCCCCCGCAGCCACCCCCTCCCTCAGCGGGCGGGGACCCCCACCCCTGCCCCCCCAGCCGCGCCCCCCCTCAGCGGGCGGACCCCCCTGCTGGAGGTCACTGAGCGTCATCCCAGGGGAACCCCACGGAGCGATACCTGCACGTGTGGCTTCGGAGCCGCGCCCCTGAGCCGCAGTGTGTTCGCTGCTCCCGCGGGCGGCCGGCGCTGCCGGGGTTCGCGCCGGGCTTTCCGCGGCCGTGAGCGCGGAGGGAAGGCGCCGGTTCACGGTCAGCCTGCGTCAATACGGCCAAATCGTCCGCCAATTATGTACAGTGTTTTACAGAACAAAATCTTTATAAAAGGTCCCGGAGGCCAGAGGGGGCAGGAGTCAGGGGACTGGAGCTTTATCTGTAATGTTTTCCTTTTTTAAAAGGAAGAAGTAGGGGAGCCTGGGGGCTCAGGCGGTTCAGCGTCCGACTTCGGCTCAGGTCATGATCTCACGGTTCGTGGGTTCGAGCCCCGCGTCGGGCTCTGCGCTGACAGCTCAGGGCCTGGAGCCTGTTTCACATTCTGTGTCTCCCTCTCTCTCTCTCTCTTTCTCCATCGCTCATGCTCTGTCTCTCAAAAATAAATAGATGATAAAAAAAGATTTAAAAAAAGGAAAATGCATGAATGCATTTGGGGGTAATTAAGAGGGATTTTAAGCCACGTTCGCTGGTAGCCGTGCCAGCCCCGGGCTCAGCCCTGGGCCTGCCTTGTCTGTGGTCACAGGTATGGCCAGATGACAGCAGGCAGCTACTGCTACATCGGTCCCCAAGGCATCGTCCACGGCACAGTGGTGAGAAACGGGGGCCGCGCCTGGCCTGGGCGGGGGGTGCAGACGTGCTGGATGGACGGTGAGCGCCGCCTCCTCTCCCTGCAGCTCACCGTGTTGAATGCCGGGCGACGGTACCTGGGTGTCGATGACCTGGCTGGGAAGGTCTTTGTCACCTCTGGGCTGGGCGGAATGAGTGGCGCTCAGGCCAAAGCCGCCGTCATCGTGGGGTGCATCGGCGTGATAGCGGAGGTGAGCCCCGCGGGAGCTCTGCCCGCCTGCGTCTGCCCTCAGTCTAGAGCCGCCCCCACTCAGCCCTCTCCTCTCCTGTGCTGCCCGCCACCCCCCAGCCCTCCGAGCCTCCCAGGGTCGGTTCCCAGCCTCCTGCCTTCAAAGTGCCCATCACTCTCCACGGCAATGCCTGCTATGCAGACATCGGTGGCTCTCAGGCTCCCTCGGGTAGAGTCAGGGAGAGGAGGCGGGGAGCTTTAAGAGCAGCCTGGGTTGGGTGGGGGGGTACCCTTCTCATGGGAGGTTTATTTCCTGCTCCTGGGGGGACAGAGGAGGTACAGGGTGTCTCTTAAGCAGCTTTTACTTAAAATAATCAATATGCCAAAGTGGCACAGTTTGGGGGGACCCTGCCCTTGGCCCCTACATGGGAAATAAGTTACAGCAACTAATGTGAGCTCGTCCCCTGGAATCTGCAGGAAAATAATAGCCTATTTTTAAAAAATTTTAATGTTTTTTGGGGCGTCCGGGTGGCTTAGTCGGTTGAGCGTCCGACTTTCACTTAGGTCATGATCTCGTGGTTCGTGGGTTCGAGCCCCGCGTCGGGCTCTGTGCTGACTGCCAGCTCGGAGCCTGGGGCCTGTTTCAGTCTGTGACTCCCTCTCTCTGACCTTCCCCTGCTCACGCTGTCTCTCTCTGTCTCCTAGAAATAAATAAAAATATTTTTAAAAAATTAATTTTTTTAATTCTCTGAGAGGGAGAGAGAGAGAGAGAGAGACAGCGTGAGCAGGGGAGGATCAGAGAGAGAGGAAGACACAGAATCCGAAACAGGCCCCAGGCTCCGAGCTGGCAGTCAGCACAGAGCCCGACGCGGGGCTCGAACCCACGAACCGTGAGGTCATGACCTGAGCCGAAGTCGGACGCTTCACCGACTGAGCCACCCAGGCGCCCCTAGCCAATATTTTTAAGAAGCTTTGACTTCCCCTTGCCTCATCCTCAACCCTCATCCTCACCTACTTCCCCCTGGATCTTCAAAAAATATTTGCCACAGGGACGCCTGGGTGGCTCAGTCGATTAACTATCTGACCCTTGATTTCGGCTCAGGTCGTGATCTCACAGTTCATGAGTTCGAGCCCCACGTCGGGCTCTGTGCTGACCATGCAGAGCCTGCTTGGGATTCTCTCTCTCTCCCTCTCTCTGTCCTTCTTACACCACTCTCTCTCTCTCAAAATAAAATTAATAAACTTTAAAAAAATACTAAATAAACTTAAAAAAAAAACTAAAAAACAAAAACTAAACTGAGCCTGGGTGGCTCAGTTGGTTAAGCGTCCAACTTCAGCTCAGATCATGATCCTGCAGTTCATGGGTTCAAGCGCAGTGTAGGGCTCTATGCTGACAGCTTAACACCTGGAGCCTGCTTTCAGATTCTGTGATTTTTCTCTCTCTGCCCCTCCCCTGCTCGTGCTTGGTCTCTCCCAAAAATAAAATGAAAACATTAAAAAATTGTTTAAATGCAGCAGTATTTTTTAAAGTGTCACTGAGAGCAGTAAATATTTGCAATAAAATTCCCAAATAGCAATAAGCAATTAAAGAGAGAGAGAGAGAGAGAGAAGGCTTGGTGATACACACCTTTGTGATTTATACTTAGTTGATTCTAAGCCTGCGTCATACTTCCTTATACTTCTTAGGAGCCCACCTGGCTGCTGATAGTAGAAAATCAAACTGCAGCCACTTACACAAATAAGGTTTTAATTTTCTCACACAGCCCGCACTGCTGGCATTGTGTCAGCAGCTTGGCGATGTCAGGGCCAACATCTCTAGATTCTCTGGGGTTTCCCTCGTGCATTCAAAATAGCTGCCCCCGCCCCAGCCATCCCATCCACATTCAAGGCAGAAAGAGGGAAGAAGGGAAGTACCGCCCAGGGCCGACTTGATTTTAGCAGGAAGATGATACCTAGGAAGCGCGTTCTTTTCCCTCATTGGTCAGTTTGGGATCAAATGGAAGTTCTTCCTACAAGGGAGGCTGGAGACAGTGCAGAGTAGCTGTGGGTACCTTGGACTGGGGACACGGTGTCGCCCTGAAGACCCAGGTTCTGTTGAGCAGGAATGCAGGACGGAGAAGCAGCTCATGCACCTGTTATAAAAGTAGGCGACCCGCACAGGGGACGGCCCCCTCCCGGTGGAGGCCCGCATGCCCGTGGCTGACCGCGTGGGCCTGTGTCTCATGGTCTCAGGTCGATAAAGCCGCCCTCACGAAACGCCACCAGCAAGGATGGCTCATGGAAGTGACCGACAGCTTGGACCACTGCATTGCCAGACTCAGGTACAGCGCCTGACCTGGGCGCGGAAACATGGGGAGGCCACAGGAGGGGGCTGGGCTGCTTCACGTGGGCCGAGCCACAGGCGGGCACCTGGCGGCCGCGTCGTGCCCGCGGAGGGCATACAGGACATCCCCGGACGGGTCTTCTAATTCCATGGGAGTCGGAAGTTCCGTTTCGGGCCGGTTGCCAGTGCTGGGGTGGAGGGGACCTGGGGCTCGGGGTCAGGCACCTGCTGGTGGTCAGACGCTTGCTTCCCTCGGTGTCGCTGATACTCAGGACAGGCCGAGCGAAGTCTGTGTCTTGTATTTCTCACTGCTGTGGCCTCAGTGCCCCGCCCAGAGCCTGGCACATAGTAGGTGCTCATCTCAGCTGTTGGGGGGAAATGAAACGGTGACCGGTGGAAAGCTGTCCCTCGGTCTGACTCCATCGGTTTGGGGGTCAGCCCGTCTCCCCCCCCCCCACGCCCCCGCTTGCGCTCTGGCTGTTGGGGGATGGGTGTTGGCAACAGTCGCCTCCGGTTTGATGTCTTCTGAGGCATTTTAGCGGGAACGGGGGGAAGGACTGCCCTGGGGGCTGCTGATCTCTCGGCATTTTTGAAGCATCCTCTCAGACACTACACTGCGCAGGCCTGAGCCGTGTTTGGGGGGCTTGGAGGAAACTTTAAGGACGCGCCCCGTTGTGAAATGCCCCCATTACTGGGATGGGATACTTCCGGACACTGATCTTCGAAAAATGCTAGTTTGACCCCCTTGCACCGCTGTGTGAAGCTCTCAGATGAGCTCCCGTTAAATACAGGAGAAGTTCCAGACTTCTCAGAGGGACGCAGATGGGTTTGGCCTGTCTGGTCACACTCCTGCGGGAGACCTAGACGGCAGCGGAGGGAGCCTCAGGGTGGGGGGTCCCGGGACCCCGCGCCGGGCTTGTGGCAGACTCAGTCTCCTTCTCCGCTCTCCACCGCTCCTCCTCCCTGCCCTGGACTCTGGGCCCCCTGCCCACTTCGATTTCCTCGAGCTCCCAGTGGGTTCACGCCGCCCACATGTGGCTGTTTCTGACACCTCTCCTACCGGGGCCGGCTTTACGTGTTAAATCTTTGCTTGTCCTTTTATTTTTCTAAACAACGTCTGGGATCATCGTTAGTGACGTCTGCCATCTCAGGGTCGCCTCACACGCGTTCTAGAACTGTCCCGATCAGAGCGCTAACGGCAGGAGCCCCGATTCTGTGAAGTTTGCTCCCAGTATCATGGCGGGTGTGGGTTTTCCCTTATGGGGCAGGCATGGCTCTGCTCCCATCACGGTGCCGGGTCCTCAGAGGACCCGTGTCAGAGGGCCCCGCGCCTCCAGCCCTGGGCTGGCGCTGCGTTTCGGTGTCTCCAGGGCCATCTCTGCGCTCTTGGCATCGTGGTGCTGGAGGGCAGGTGCCACAGGCCATCTGCTCTGCTCTTATGCCCTTGCAGGGAAGCAAGGAAGAGAAAGGAGGTGCTTAGCCTCGGTTACCATGGCAATGTGGTGGATCTCTGGTAAGTGAGGCATGGGCTCGGGCAGCCGTGGGGACCCTGCGTGAACGTGGCCTTGCAGACAAGGTCCTGATGGTGGCTGCTTCCCCAGACAGGAAGTTTCCACTGCTCTGCCCAAGTCTCTGCCCCGAGCTCTCGAGGCCCAGAGCCCGGCCCGAGCTCAAGGCAGCCTGCCTTCCCGCAGACGTTCTTTCTCCCTGAGAGGGGAGGGCAGGCCCCTCCCGGCTGGGCCGTGAACTTGGGCCCCAGGCGCTGCCTGCCCCGCCCCCCCGGCACTGACCGATCGCCTCCCGTCGTCCCCAGGGAGCGCCTGGTCCACGAATTGGACACGACGGGGGAGCTCTTGGTGGACCTGGGCTCAGACCAGACATCCTGCCACAACCCATTCAACGGTGGCTACTACCCGGTGCAGCTGGGCTTCGCGGACGCCCAGAGCCTCATGGCCTCCGACCCTGCCGCGTTCCAGAGCCTCGTCCAGGAAAGGTGATGGGGCCCGGGGCTCCTCGGGCGGGGCGGGGGGCACACACCGCCGGCCGGAGCCTGGAGACCCTAGGGGCCGGCGACACCTGGGGCCCCTCTGAGCCGTCTCCTCCTCTGTCGGACGGGGTGGACGTCAGCGAAGCCGGCTGAGCTCCAGGGTGCGGGGCGGTGGCGGCAGGCGCCCAGGGCCGCTCTGGGGCCCTCGCTGGGGGGCCCGGCTGACCCCCCCCTGCCGCCTGTTGCAGCCTGAGGAGGCAGGTCTCAGCCATCAACAGACTGGCCGAGGAGAACTTCTTCTTCTGGGACTATGGCAACGCCTTCCTGTTGGAGGCCCAGAGGGCAGGTGAGAGCTGATGGTCAGTGAGGGCGGGGCCGACACACCGGCCCTGGGAGTGCTCCCTTCTCGCCGGCCGGGATGGCCCCGGGGAGGTGGGGGCCCCTGCCCGGGGCCTTCCGGAAGCTGGTCTTGCCAGGTCCTCGGCCTCTCTGGGCCTCAGTTTTTCCATTGGCCTTAAGAACATAAAGTACCGGGGCGCCTGGTGGCCCAGTCGGTTACGTGTCCGACTTCGGCTCAGGTCATGATCTCACGCTTCGTGGGTTCGAGCCCCGCGTCGGGCCCTGTGCTGCCAGCTCAGAGCCTGGAGCCTGTTTCAGATTCTGTGTGTCCCTCTCTCTGCTTCTCCCCTGCTCATACTCTGTCTCTCTGTCTCTCTCAAAATTAAATATATATATAAAAAAGGAGAGACACAGTGGAAAGTCACCCCCCCACCCCATCTCTGGTGCCAGCGCCCCTCCTGAGTCCGAAGGTTCTAGTGCGGCTGTGCGGGCACAGCTGGGCTTGGCACGCGGGGGCAAACGTGTAAATGCCCCCACCCGGCCCCACACTTGCTGTCTCCCTTCTTTCGAGTAAAAGAGACCTAGTGAGGCTTCCCTGTCGAGCCTGGCCTCTTTGCCTCACCATCCGGGGAGCGGCCCTCGCTCGGGGTGGGGGTGGGGGTGGGGCCGCCAGCCCTCAGACCCTCCAGGCGGGTTCTCTGCCTGCAGGAGCGGACGTGGAGAAGGAAGGCGCCAACAAGACGGAATTCCGCTACCCCTCGTACGTCCAGCACATCATGGGGTGAGTGACGGGTCACCTCCAGCAGCTGGGTCAGGTTGCAAACGTCCCCACATAGGGAGGCGCCGGAGGGAACCAGAGAGAGATGGCGCTGAGGGTGGAGGCCGCCGGGTCACGTGAAGGCGTTTGGGCGTAAGCAACACCGGGGCAGGGATGGGGGCCCTGCGGCCATCTGTGCACAGGACGGGCCCGAGAGGAAGGGCGAGGAGGAAGGGCCCCGTCTGCTCCTCGGGTGCCTCGTGGGGGAGGGGACAGAGGCCTGGGGGGCTGTCCAGAGAGGAGGGGGCCCGGGGGCGGCTGGGCGCGTGCGGGGCCCAGGCCCGGACACCTCTCGGCCTGGAGGCCACCCAGGAAGGTGAGCTCACCCAGGGCAAATCTGGCCAAGTCCCCACAGTTGGTGTTTCTCCCAACTGCCTGCTGGTTCCTGGCTTTCGGGTCGTCTTTGCAATCGTTGCGCGAGAAAGGCGTTTCTGCCTCTGCCTGCGCCCCAGCTCCCTGCCCCTGCAGCAAGAGTTGGGGACAGAGAACCAGGGCGGGGGGGGGGGGAGACACTGAGGGGACAGAGGGGGTCCGAGGGGGGAGGGGAACTGGGGAGCTGGCCTCTGAAACTTGCTGTCCAGTTAGCGGCTTAGGGGTGTCCGGTGCCAATTCTGGACGCCAGAGCCCTGACTTCACCACGTCCCCAGCCCCCCCACCAGGGGCATCCAGCCGTCTTCACCCCTCTCGGCGCTGGAGCGCTGCTGGCCCCGCCCTCACGGAGGGCGCAGCCAGGCGGGGGAGGGGAGGAGGGCGCAGCCAGGCAGGGGGAGGGGGGAGGGCACAGCCAGGCTGGGGAGGGGGTGAGGGCGCAGCCAGGTGTGGGAGCCCCAAGGCCACGAAGCGTTTTCTCTCTTTGCAGAGACATCTTCTCCCAGGGGTTTGGGCCTTTCCGCTGGGTGTGCACGTCAGGGGACCCCCAGGACCTGGCCGTCACCGATCAGCTGGCCACGTCTGTGCTGGAGGAAGCAATTGCTGACGGAGGTGAGGCTGCAGGACGGGAGTGTTCACAGGCAGGTGGCCACCGTGGGCTCCAGAGCCGCCCGCCCCCTCGACGCAGCCCCGTCTCTGCTCATGCTCGGCCTGGCCCCTGTGGGCACGAGAGCACGTGGACTTGGGCTGGCGCCTGTTAGTGGTGCTTCCGATTCTTCGCAGCGGCCTTCAGGGCCCCACTCTGCGCTCCCCGTGGCAGTGGGGCCGTGGTCTCTGCGATCAGAGGGTGCTCTGCCTTCCCACGTGGACGGGGGTGGTCGTCCGCTCTACCTGCCCCGCCCCTGGCTTAGCCACAGTCCCTTCCTGGGTAGTGGACTTGACGTGGCTTCTCACGTGGAGAGGAGAAGGCAGGTGTTTTATGAAACTTCCTCAGCTGTCAGAACTCCCACCCACACTTCCCCCGCAGCTTTTCCGCAGGTCAAGGGCACTTCTCTCCGCTTTGCTGTGTGGGTCCTTCTTTAAAAAAATTTTTTTAACATTTATTCATTTTTGAGAGAGAGAGAGAGAGCGAGAGAGAGAGAGAGAGAGCGTGCGCGCACCAGTGGGGGAGGGGCAGATAGAGGGAGACACAGAATCCAATGCAGGCTCCAGGCTCCGAGCTGTCAGCACAGAGCCCAGTGCGGGGCTCGAACCCACGTACAGTGAGATCAGGATCTGAGCTGAAGTCGGACGCTTCACCGACTGAGCCCCCAGGCGCCCCTTGCATGGGTCCTTCAACCTTTGCTGCTTGTTCTCAGTCCCCAGGGCCGTTTGCCCCTGCAGCCCACATCCAGGCTGGGTGGGCTGCAGTGGGTCCAGGGCTGGAGAAGGGGCGGGTGGGCAGGCTCCGGTGTGGGAAGAGCCAGGCGGGGGCTGGAGGGGGGACTCCTGGGAAGGAAGGGGTCCTCCAGGATGAAGCCCTGAGCTGTGGCGCCTGCTGGGGGCCCATGCAAGTACCGTCAGGGTGGCTGAGGTCCATCGACGAAGCACGTGGAGCAGTGGCAGGCAGGTAACCTGACGCAGTAGAAGGCGGTAAAGTTATCAGGCAGGGATGACTTCTGAGCCTTACCTTCATTTTAATAAAAATTTTTTAACAGTTAAATTTTTTTTATTTGTTTATTTTTAAAAACTAAAAATTTTTTTTTCTTACAAATAGCTTATTGTCAAGTTGGTTTCCGTATAACACCCAGTGCTCATCCCCACAAGTGCCCTCCTCCATGCCCATCTCCCCCCTTCCCCCACCCACATCCATCAGTTAAATTTGAGCTGCCTCGGTGGCTCAGTCAGTTAAGCATCTGATTCTTGATTTCGGCTCATGTCATGATCCCAGCGTCATGGGATCCAGCCCCGCGCAGGGCTCCGGCCTGAGCGTGAAGCCTGCTTAAGTCCCTCTGTCTCCTGGGGCACCTGGGTGGCTCAGCTGGTTAAGTGTCCCCCTCTTGATTTCGGCTTAGGTCACGATCTCATGGTCTGTGAATTCAGGCCCCGTGTGCTGATGGTGCGGAGCCCACTGGGATCCTCTCCCTCTCTCTCTGCCCCTCCCCCACTCGTGCGTGCACTCGCTCCCTTTCTCTTTCAAAATAAATACATAAACAAAAAAGAGTCTCCTTCCCTCTGCCCCTCCCCTGCTGATGTGTGCGTGTGCACACACTCTCTGTCTCTAAAAACGTGTTAAGTCTATCTAATTGAGACTTTAATGGTGCCGGTGTCAACCCCTGGGTCACACAGTTCCTGAGACTGAACAGTCTGGTCTCGTGGGCTGGTGAAAGGAGCTCGTGAACAACTCAGCCGCCCCCCGACTCCGCACGCGCCCCGCACGCGCCCCGCACGCGCCCCGCACGTTAGCTACTGGCCTGTTCTACTGGGATCGTCCCAGCTCCTCTCCACCTCTGGGCCTTCGCACTTGCTGTTCCCTTTGCCTAGAATGCGGTTCCCTCAGATGCTTGTGGGGCTAGTTCCTTCTTAGCATTTAGGGTGCAGTTGCAGTTTGATGGTCCCCCAGCCCTCACCCTAGGGGCTGCTTCACCACACGTTTCCTCAACGGCCCCCAGCGGTCCCTGGGCCCGGCACGCAGTGAGGACTCAGGGGATGACTGCTGAGGGAATGGCTGTATCACACGCCTGTGCGCTAATTCGTGTGACTGTTGGCACCACTGGTGCAGGAAGTCAGATGGCCCGGGGGGCGGGGGGCGTCCTGATTCCACTGCTGGGCTCCCCGGTGTCTGTGCCGAGCCCCGCGGGACAGGGGCTGCTGGCGCCGACCACCCCGCCCTTTCTCCCTGCAGTGAACCCGGCTGTGAGGCTGCAATATGTGGACAACATCCGCTGGATCCGGGAGGCCGCCAGGCACCAGCTGGTGAGAGCTCGGCTGGCTGGGGGGGGTGGGCAGGGCTGCTGGGGGCCGGGGGTGGGCCGCTGGGCTGCCCTGCCCGAGGCGGGTACCGCTGGCCATGCCCAGGCTGGTGGGCGAGCCCCAGGACGGTGCCCAACACACCCTGGGACACGCCTCGTGACAGCCTCCATGGCCTCGGAGGAGGCAGCCGCAGTCGCCTCACCCAGCGGGCTGTGGGTCCTTGGAAAGGTGGCCTGGGCCCCTGGGGGCAGTGACCAGGGTCGGCCAGGTGGTTGCTCGCCCAGTTGATTCGCAAACAGCTCTCTCGAGTCGGGACGCCTGGCTTCTCGGCTGTGTGACCGGGGCGAGTGGCTCAGCCTCTCTGAGCCTCTCTGTCTGTCTCAGCTGCGCAGTGGGGCTGCTGCTGGCAGTATGTGCCCGGGCCCTGGCGGTGCACGTGCTGGGAGCCGCCCTCCGGTGGCCGTCTGCGCACAAGGCGCTGCCGGGGCCGGGGCTGAGCAGAGGGCCCAGGAGTGCCCTGTGCACGTGAACGCGACTCAGGGTGGTGCCCGGTGGGGACAGCTTTACACTAGATCTCTGAGAAGCTGAGCTGTGAGTTTAGCTCTGAATGCCGGCCGTACGACAGCCCGTGACCGTGGGCTAACAGCCCATGACCGTGGGGGAGGCAGAGGACCAGCCAACGCATAGGCCCCGAGGCAGCAGTGGCCTTGGTGTTCTGAGGACAAACCATAAAAGAGCATTTGGCTCACGTGGCTTTCCCCCCAGACCCCAATAGCCCGATGCAGCCGCCACGTCCACACGAGTGTGTCCTTGGCCTGGGGGCCCCAGGGCCAGAAGGGGACTCCCTTGAGCACTGCCCGTGTGTCCTGGGCTTCTGGGGCCCAACACCCCCCAGCGGAACCGCCACCTCCTCCTTGCCCAGTGGCTTGCATGTGCGTTCCAGCCACAAAGATCCTGGGCCAACTGTGGTGTCCGTGAACCGCCGAGTCTGAGACACCCACCTGACGATGGCTGTTGAACTTGAGGGTCAGGGCCTCGGGGAGAATGGGGCAGGAGCAGATATGTGTGGGGCCAGCCCAGCGGTGGGCCTGGAGAAGAGAAGGACCCCAGCCTTGAGGGAGGGGCACGGACAGAGTGGGAGGGGCTGGCGGGAGGTCGGGAGGTCAGGGTCATGGACAAGCGGACTGTCTCTTCTGTGTTTGAGTTGGAGTTTTCCGGAGGCTGTGTTCTCCCTACTTGCTTCACGCTGCTCTTCATCTTACGAACGAAAGACGGTGATTGCCGAAGGCCGTCCTTTTTGAACATTGTAGTTGAGTTTTGTGTAAGGTTCACTCCTGACGGAGCTGGCGGTCCTGCGTTGGTTCCTCTCCAATTTTCTTTTTCTGGATCCAAGCCGTCCGAAAATCTCTGCAGTGCGGCTTACACTATAGTCCTTCCCACAAGGCTTTGAGGCAGCCGGGTGAGTGCAGCGGGGCCTTGGGTGGCACGTCACGAGGAAGCAAGGGGCCGCTCACCTGACCTTGTTTGCTGGTGGGGCCACCCAGACTGAGCGCAGGCGTCAGGCTTGTGGTCAGGGGTGGTCTGGCTCCATCACCAGTTCCTGAACCTTCCAGCCCATTCCAGATCCTCTTTGGAGAATCCAGGGTTTCTCAGCCTCAAAACTACTGATGTTTGGGGCCAAATCATTTTTTTTTTCATTTCATATACCTTCACGTGAAGTTTACCATATCAACCATTTCGAAGGTACAGCTCCGTGGCTTTAAGTCCACACTTACCTTGCATGTAACCATCAACACCGTCTGTGTCCAGGCTTCTTCCATCTCCCAGACTGAAGCTCTGTCCCCGTCCGACAGCGGCTCCCCCAGCCCCTGGCCCCCACCATCCTACCGTCTGTCTTTCTGTATTTGGCTACTTTAGGGACCTCGTATAAGTGGGGTCCTACAGTACTCGTCCTTTTGTTCGGCTCGCACCAAACGTGACGTCCTCAGGGTTCATCCGTGTTGTAGCCTGTGTCGGAGTCTCCTTCCTTTCGGAGGCTGGACGAGATTGCATCGTCCGCACAGGAGGCGTACACCTTGCTGATCCATTCATCCGTCAGCAGACACCTGGGTTGCTTCCACATCGCAGCTATTGTGAATAATGCTGCCGTGAACTTTGGGTGCGGATACCCGTGTGTGTGCCTGGGGACTTGGAAGCTCTCTGTCACGGGGGGGTCATTGCAGGACATGTAAGCCCCGCCCCTCCCCATGCCGACGGCACTCAACCAAGTCTCCAGCTGTTGCAAAAGTCATCCCGGCTGGGGCCCACTGTGCCAGAGAATGACTCCTTTTTACTTGCGGAAGTCTCCACTTCCTGGGAGCCACCTCCCAAGGAGCTGCGTCCTGACGGATGAGTCTGCGGGCTCTCAGCCCTGCCGACGGCTGCCCGGGCGGTCACGGGCAGGGTCACGGCCCCTGTGCCCCAGTTTTCTCCTGGGATGAGGATAATAGCAACTTCCTCATAAATTCACCAATGAGTGATGTGTGCAGAGTGCTTGTAGTTGAGCCGGGCACGATCCACAGTTGTACTAGGTGGTGGTGTTCTTTTTTTTTTTTTTTTTTAAATATTTTTTATTTATTTCTGGGAGAGAGAGAGAGCGAGAAACAGCGTGAGCAGGGGAGGGTCAGAAAGAGAGGAGTCACAGGCTGAAACAGGCTCCAGGCTCTGAGCTGGCAGTCAGCACAGAGCCCGACGCGGGGCTTGAGCCCACGAACCGCGAGATCATGACCTGAGCGAAAGTCGGACGCTTAACCGACTAAGCCACCCAGGCGCCCCATAGGTGGTGGTGTTCTTGTCATTGGAGACTCAGGCAGGCTTTGCTCGTAAGAGGTCGCGTCCCTGAGACGGGCAGGTCAGGGTCTCAGAGGCCGCTCCTGGGGTTGACCCTTGAGGCCATGGGTCACGTAGGGACACCTGCAGCCCAGACTGCACATGGACGTGGAGGGGTGGGGTTGGCGTGACTGCCTGGTGGGCTGGACGTGGGGGTCTGCCTCAGGCCCGCAGGCTGTAGATACACTCCTCGGGGTCCTCCATGACCTCCCCAGAGGGGCCATCGGGCTGCTGGTGGGACCCATCACCCGCATCTCCCCATGGGTGTCACTAGGTCACTGGGGTGCCTCTCCCCTCCCTTCCTTTGCAGGTGGTGGGCTCCCAGGCGAGGATCCTGTACTCGGACCAGAAAGGCCGTGTGGCCATCGCCGTGGCCTTCAACCAAGCCATCGCCCGTGGGAAGATCAAGGTGACGCGTTCTGTGAAGGTTCCTTGGGCTCCTGCCCTTCGGTGCCGGCCCCGTCCGGAGGCCCTGGGCTCTGTGTTTATGTCAGGTGGGGCCAGACAACCGGGCACTTGCAGTGATGACGGCTGTCCTCGAACCCAGCCTCTGACACATTCCCTGCTGTGCGACCTTGGGCGAGTCAGGTGCCCTTTCTGAGCCTCAGATGCCGTCTCCTGTGAGAGGAGAATAACGTTAACCTCCAAGCCTGGGTGTGAGGATTATGCGACTCAATTTCCATGCAAGCGTTTCCTACGTCGTCCGTGAAATCTCCTTTTGTAAACTGTGACAGGTCGCCCTGGCCTTCCCTCATTGACCTCCCGGTCAGCCAGCCTGCCCTGGAGGACGTGGGGCTCTGGGCACCCTCCTCGGGGGCCCGTGACTTAGGCTCGTGCCACAGGGTTCTTGCTGGCGTCTGTTCGGGAGGGCCGGGATTAATGGTCAGACGTGAACGGGAAAGGAAGCTGGATGCATGTGAAGGCGGTCCCGGCGGGCTGGTGGCAGCGAGGACAGCGCCCCCCAGCCATCTGGGAGCGCTGCCACAGCGCCACGCCGCCGCGCAGCCTGCTCACGACATGACCCGCTGCGCCGGGACTGCCGCATCCAGGTCGCTCACATCCAGGCGTCGGCCGGCTGGCGTACAGAGCCGGGTCGTCATCATCCTTTCACTCCACACGCTCGGCTGGGGGCCTCCGCCGTGCCAGGCTTGTGCTCAGGCACTGGGGACCGCGTGCAGAGAACAAAGTAGACAGGGTCCCGGCCTCGTCCACCCACTGGGCAGGGGAACCGACAATGCAGGGTGAAGACAGATATTCACAGGGAACTTCAGATGGTGATGAACAGGAGAGGAAAATCAGTGGGGGTGCGGGGGTGGGGGTGTAGGGGTGGGGGGACTGGTGACTCTAGATGGGGTGGGGGTGTGGGTGGGGGGAGGGTGACTCTAGATGGGGTGGGGGTGTGGGGTCGGGGGAGTGGTGACTCTAGATGGGGTGAGGGTGGTGGGAGGAGTGGTGACTGTCGATGGTGTAGGGTAGGGGTGGGGGGGGCGGGGACTCTAGATGCATGGTCCGAGCAGGCCTTCTCAGGTGCCTGACTGACTGAGGTGCAGGCACACCTGGGGTTGGCAGTCGGGGCAGATGTGAAGAGGTGATAGCAATCCTGGCTGGCTCCAGGGAGAAGGGGGCCGGTTAATGCAGAGAAAGGGGGTCCCCTTTTAGCAAGGGACATCGCAGACATCTATGCTTCCTCTTCGGGTTTTTTTCTTTTACCTTTTTTAATTTTTTTTTTTTAATTTTTTTTTTTAATGTTTTATTTATTTCTAGGAGAGAGAGAGACAGCGCGAGCAGGAGAGGGTCAGAGAGAGAGGGAGTCACAGACTGAAACAGGCTCCAGGCTCTGAGCCGACAGTCAGCACAGAGCCCGACGCGGGGCTCGAACCCACGAACCGCGAGATCATGACCTAAGCGAAAGTCAGACGCTTAACCGACTAAGCCACCCAGGCGCCCCATTTTACCTTTTTTAATTTTTAAATTTTAGTAGTATCCAATGCAATATATATATTTTTTAATTTCTAGGAGAGAGAGACAGACAGCGTGAGCAGGGGAGGGTCAGAGAGAGAGGGAGTCACAGATTCTGAAATAGGCTCCAGGCTCTGAGCTGGCAGTCAGCACAGAGCCCGACACGGGGCTCGATCCCACGAACCGCGAGATCCCATGACCTAAGCGAAACTCGGACACTTAACCGACTAAGCCACCCAGGCGCCCCCATCCAATGCAATATTAATGTCAGGAGTAGAATTCAGTGATTCATCACTTACACAAACACCCGGTGTTCGTCACCAGTGCCCTCCTTAATGCCCATCGCCCATCCAGCCCATCCCTCGCCCGCCTCCCTCCATGAACCCTCACTTTGTGGTCTGTCGTTAAGAGTCTCTTATGGTTTGTTTCCCTCTCTTCTTTCCCAGTTTCCCACATATTCATCTCTGTTTCTTAAATTCCACACAGGAGTGAAATCACATGACATTTGTGTCTCACTGACTGACTTATTTCACTCAGCATAATACATCCTAGCTCCATCCTTCTCATTGCAAATGGCAAGATTCCATCCTTTTTGATGGCTGAGTAATATTCCTTTGCATAGATGTACCACATCAGTCATCATTCGTCAGCTGATGGGCTTTGGGGTTCCGTCTAGTTTCGCTATTGTTGATACCGCTGCTATGAACATCCGGGTCTCGGGGCCCCTTCAAATCTGTATTTTTGTATCCTTTGGGTAAATACCTAGTAGTGCCATTGCTGGATCATAGGGTCGCTCTACTTTTGACTTTTTGAGGAAGCTCCATGCTGTTCCCCAGAGTGGCTGCACCAGTTTGCGTTCCCAGCAACAGTGCAAGAGGGATCCCCTTTCTCCACATCCTCGCCAACATCTGTTATTGCTTCCGTTGTTAATGTTAACCATTCTGACAGGCGTGAGGTGGCATCTCATCGCGGTTTTGATTTGTATTTGCCTGAGGATGAGTGTCATTGAGCATCGTTTCATGTGTCTGTCACCCACCTGGATGTCTCAGGGAAGTGAATGTTAGGTCGGGGGCAGACGATGCCTCCTATCCTTCCTCTTCTTGAAGAAGGCCCATTTCGGGGTGCCTGGGTGGCTTAGTCGGTTAAGCGTAAGACTTTCGCTTGGGTCATGATCTCGCGGTTCGTGGGTTCGAGCCCCGCGTCGGGCTCTGTGCTGACTGCCAGCTCAGAGCCTGGAGCCTGTTTCAGTCTGTGACTCCCTCTCTCTCTGACCCTCCCCTGCTCATGCTGTCTCTCTCTCTCCTAGAAATACATAAAACAACAACAACAACAACAACAACAACATTTAAAAAAAAAGAAGGCCCATTTCCGGGGGGAGGGATCCGAAGGGTGTCTGGTGCGGCCTGACCTTTGACTTCGCCCTCTGCCAGTCAGCTGTGGTCAACGCTGTCGGCTGACGTCTCGCATCTGTCCCTGTGGCAGGCGCCGGTCGTCCTGAGCCGAGACCACCATGATGTGAGTGGCACAGACAGCCCCTTCAGGGAGACCTCCAACATCTACGACGGTTCCGCCTTCTGTGCAGGTGAGGAAGACCAAAAAAAAAATTTTCTTTTCAAAAAAAATTTAAAATGTTGGCTTTGGCTTTGTTTACAAACCAGTCGATTCTCTCAGTGAGTCATAATGTTGTGAAAACTGTTCTGGCATCCGAGAGAACTGGCATCGGGTCACCAGCCCAGCACAGATGGGTTTCTGGGACCTGGGATTCCTCGTTTTTAAATTGGGCCAGTGCCAGGCAAGATGGGATGGCTGGATGCCCTAGACTGGGTGTGCACCTGACCCTGTCACTTGCTGGGAACCTTGAGCAAGGCGCTCGAAGTCTCTGAACCTCAATATTCTCATCTGTAAAATGGAAATAACAGTTGCACCTACTTCAGAGGGTTGTTGGGAAGCAGGAAATGAATTGATACCTGTGCAGCATTCAGTCGGCGTCCCGCAGCCGGTGTTCACTGGTCATCTGCTGCCGCTGCTGTTAACATTCTGTTCTACACCCACTACAGTCACATACAACCGTCACAGAGGCTGGCAGGGTCTAGGCTCGCCCATTCCCAGCACTGGAGTGCTCCTTCCGTTATGGATGGGATCCCAGGGAAAGGAGGTGGACATTCAGGAGCCCTTCTGGATCACTTTTTTTCAAGGAATTGATACATTTCATGTCAGCTATCAAATTTATAGGCATAGAATTGTATTCCTTTACTTGTCTTTTTAATGTCTGTGGGGTCAGTTGTGATGTCTCCTCTGTCATTCCTGATGTTGGTGATCTGTGTTTTCTTTTTCTTCTTGATCGGTCTGTCAAGATGTTTATCAACTTTATTGATCTCAGAAAAAAAGCTTTAAGTTTCATTCACTTTTTCCTATTGTTTTATTTTCCTTCCTTCCTGTCTTTCTTTCTTTCTCTTTCTTTCTTTCTTTCTTTCTTTCTTTCTTTCTTTCTTTCTTTCTTTCTTTCTTTCTTTCTTTCTTTCTTTCTTTCTTTCTGTTTATTTTTGAGAGAGGGAGAGAGAGAGAAGCAGAGGAAGGGCAGAGAGAGAGGGAGACAGAATCTGAAGCAGGCTCCAGGCTCTGAGCTGTCAGCACAGAGCCTGACATGGAGGTAAAACTCAGACTGCAGGATCATGACCTTAGCCAAAGTCAACTCAACTGACTGAGCCACCCAAGAACCCCTTTCTATTGCTTTTCTGCTTCTTTTTTTTTTTTTAAATGTTTTATTTATTTCTAGGAGAGAGAGAGAGAGAGCAGCGGAGCAGGGGAGGGTCAGAGAGAGAGGGAGTCACAGACTGAAACAGGCTCCAGGCTCTGAGCTGGCAGTCAGCACAGAGCCCGACGCGGGGCTCGAACCCACGAACCGCGAGATCATGACCAGAGCGAAAGTCGGACACTTAACCGACTAAGCCACCCGGGCGCCCCTATTCTTTTCTGCTTCTAAATACTCTAATGAATTCCAAATTCATTAATTTCTGCTCTAATGTTTATTTATTATTTACTTTGAGAGAGTGGAAGTGAGGGGGGGTGGGAGGGAGAGAAACCCAAGCAGGCTCCACTCTCAGTGCAGAGCCTGATGCAGGGCTCTCTCTCATGGCCTGATCTCACAACAGTGTGATCATGAGCTGAGCCACAATCAGGAGTTCAGTGCTCAACCGACTGAGCCATCCAGATGCCCGTTTTCTGCTCCGATCTTTGGTACGTCCTTCCTTCTCCTTGCTTTGGGTGTAACTTGCTCTTCGTTCCTTGGCTTCGTAAGGCAGACGTGGAGGTTATCTGATTCGAAGCCTTTTCTCTTCCCAAATTCCGGTATTTAATGCTATAAATGGCTCTCTAAACAGTGCTTTCACTGCATCCTACAAATTTTTAAATATTTTCACTTTCATTCAGTTCAAAATATTTGTTAATTTCCTACAAGACTTCCTATTGGATCCATGGGTTATTTAGAAGTGTCTTTTTAGGGGCGCCTGGGTGGCTTAGTCGGTTAAGCATCTGACTTTCGCTTAGGTCATGATCTTGCGGTTCGTGGGTTCGAGCCCCGCGTTGAGCTCTGTGCTGACAGCTCAGAGCCTGGAGCCTATTTCAGGGTCTGTATCTCCCTCTCTCTCTGACCCTCCCCTGACTCGTGCTGTCTCTCTCTCTCTCTGAAATAAATAAAAAAAATTTTTTAAATTAAAAAAATCAAATTCTCTGATATTAATATAGTTTATGTTAGTATCTATGGCCACAGTAACAAAGTATCACAAATGTAAGGGCTTAAAACAACACAGAAGTGTTCACTCGCAGTGCTGAGGTTGGAAGTCTGAAATCAGATTCAGTGGGCTGGAGCCACGACGTGGCAGGGCCGTGACATCTCAGGAGGCCCTGGGGGGAGGGGGGGATGGTGCCCGGCCGTTCCCAGGTGCGTTCCTCGCATCTCACAGCCCAGATCCTCCCTGACCTCTGGGAGCACCGGTCCGGGATTCGGGAGGAGGGGCCAGCTGGGGCACGCGCACTCCCTTATGTCTGTGTCCCAGGGGACTCCAGGTTTGGAGCAAGTTCATGCTTGTCCTTTAGCGATTTGTCAGACACACGTGTAAGGTGACCAGCCTGGGTGCCGTTTCTCTGTGCGAGGGCCTGTCTCTCCCCAGGTTGTAATCAGCGACTTGCCCTGGGACCTCGGTTCTCTGATGGGGTCAGGGAGAGTCACTACTCTGTAGTTTGGACCCTGCCCTTATTTTTTGTTGCTTTAAGGACGGGAGTGACTCTCTCTGCCTCTCTGTGTGCCTGAGCTAAAATCAGTACCACCATTCCCTTAATCCTTTTGTTCTTTCTGCTTCCGGGGCGCTTGGTGTGGCATTCAGTGCTAGAGAGAAGGCTAACAGTGGGTACTTGGGCACTTGTCTACACTCCAGCTTTGCTTGGGTCGGCAAGTGTAAGTTAATGCTCTTTATAGAGTCTGTCCCTAGTTCCCTGTCTGTCCATCAGGCCCCTCTCAGCCCGCTGTCGCCCTGGCCCCCCAGCCCTCCTCATTCAGGGAATGATGGGTGGTGGCCTGTGTTTCCGCAGACATGGCTGTGCAGAATTTCGTGGGAGATGCCTTTCGCGGGGCCACCTGGGTCGCTCTTCATAACGGCGGGGGAGTCGGCTGGTAAGGCTCTCCGAGAACTGGGTGTGTGGGTGCGGGCTGGTGGAGAGCCCTGGGGTGGGCCCTGCCTCCCCCGGGCTCTCTCTGCTAACGGTTCGGCTGTGACGCGACCCTCACGGGAGCCGGAGATCGGAAGGCGTGCCCGAGCCACTCTGCCTTTTGGGCTCTCACCTGTCACGCGGGACGCGGAGGCCGTGAGAACCGCGCCTGTCCTTTCACGTCGCCTTTCCCTGCCTGGGTTGGGAGGCAGAAGACCCGGGCTCTGGGCTCTCCGGGGCCCCTGGCTCACGGCTCGGCCCTGCCAGGCCCGTTTCCAGTCTGTTCCATGAGGAAACTGGGGTCCGTGGGAGGGTCCTCCAGGCAGCTCCGTCGTGAAGAGGTCTGCTCTAATTCTGCACCCCGTTCCAACACGTGGGGTTTTTCCCACACCAGGAGGCAATTCGCCACCCCCCCCCGGTGTCGCAGATAGCGGCAGACCCCACAGGTTAGGGCTCAGCCCCACAAGACCACCCCCACTTGACAGGCCCAGTGCCTGAGCGTCTGACCCACTGACCACAAATCGCGGGTTCCCCCAGGAGCTCCCTGGGTTCCATGAATTTGCTAGAGCAGCTCACAGAACTCAGGAAACTGGTGTCTCCATAGATTACCGATGTTTTACAAAAGACATCAGAGGGTACAAATCAATCGCCGTAGGGAGGGGCCCTGAATAAAGGAGGGTCTGTCCTTGCGGAATTTAGGGGCTGATATGGTGGTCCGGTGAGAGTGTTTGGTTCCCCGCCCCCAGAACCTCTCCAGACCCACCCTTTCAAGTATTAGTGGAGGCTTTGTTATTCAGGCATGATTGACAAAATCGTTGAGACCTGATGAGCATTTACCCTCCAGCCCCTCTCCCTTCACTGGGGTGCTGGGGGCTGGGACTGATCAGATCCCTGATCAGATCGATCAGATCTCAGATCGGATGGGATCCCGTAAAGATGTGGTTGGTTCCCCTGGAAACTAGCACTCCCCACCTCCACCCTTAGAGGCGGGCCAAAAGTCGCCTCATTCACATGACAAAAGACACCTTTACTGCTCTCATCTCTTACAAAGTCCTGGGTGTTTTAGGACCTCTGAGCCAGAAGTGGGACGAAGACCAAATAAATGTGTATTTCTTACCAGGAATCACAGTATCACATCCGCAAAGAATAATGAATAACTGATATTTATTGCACATGGATGATGTGTGCAAGCATTTGCTAAGCTCTTTGAATCTACTCTCCTACCTAGTCTTAGAAGGAAAATACATTTTGCAGATGTGGAAACTGAGGCAGCGGGAGGTTAATGAGCTCACCTCGCCTCACCTGGCCGGGTCTGGGGTCTTGGGCCGGATTCCTGGCTCTCCCGGGCAGCAGGGGGCGCTGGTGCTTCGGGGAGGGCAGCTCCCGGGCCGGCGATCGCTGAGCGGGATTGAGCGTGGCCTTGCCCTCCAGAGCCAAGTCCTTCACCGCTGGAGCGTCCCAGAGCATTCCGACGGGCCGGCTTCGAGGCCAGAATTCCGAGCTGGAGCCCAGTCAGGTGGCTCTAATTAATGGAAACTGTGACCGGAGCGCGTGTTCTTTCCGATACGCAGGCTGGAGAAAACCAGGACCAAGAGTGTGTGGCTGTGGGACCCTGGCATTTTGGCCCTGGGTTTGCTGAACTGGTGCTGGCGGGGGAGAGAATGAAGTTGAGTAATTTGCCCAAGGCCACAGAGCTGGTGATCGAACCCAGATCTTTCACCTCCCAGAATCCACCTGCCACTGCCAGCTGAGCCACACAGGGCAGGAGGGGGCAGAGCTGAGCGGGCCTGACCTGAGGGCCTCAGGGCAGGACCCCCTGCGTGGGGCGCCCCCCAGGGAAGGGATGCTCCCTGCCGCTTCCCATCTGCCAGATACTCCATCAAGTCTTCCCGCAAAAATCAGGGGGAAAAACTCTGCACTCCAACCATCTCTGCTGCAGGAGGAAGTCACTTCCAACCTGCCAGCTAATTTTTCTCTTTGTTCTATGCAAATCCATTTCTTCTTTTTTTTTAATATTTTTATTTATTTCTAGGAGAGAGAGAGACAGCGTGAGCAGGGGAGGGTCAGAGAGAGAGGGAGTCACAAACTCTGAAACAGGCTCCAGGCCCTGAGCTGGCAGTCAGCACAGAGCCCGACGCGGGGCTCGAACCCATGAACCGCGAGATCATGACCCGAGCGAAAGTCGGACGTTTAACCGACTAAGCCACCCAGGCGCCCCTACGCAAATCCGTTTCTAAGTTATAAGCTCCTCCCTGCTCTTTCTTGATTTGCTTTCAGTTTTTATACTATTTGCTCCCCGCTTCGGCTCTTCCGTTCCCAAGTCAGTCCGCATCAGCCGTGTGTCGTCTTCCTCGCCCTTCGTCTCCTCGGAGCCCCCCTTTGTGGGTGCTTGTTGGGAGTCTGTCCCCGTGCTGTCTGTCCAGAGGCCCTGCTGTGTGCTTGTGTTTGGAGATGGGGCCCGCGGCCGCGTGTGCACTTGGACCTTGGGGCCGTGGGCTGTAGAACAGGAGAGGTCAGCGGTCAGGCTCTGGTTTTAGACTCGTTGGTCAGCTCAGTAAACACAGCTCTCGTCACCTGTCCTCGGAGGGAGGGTGCGGCCAGTTCTGGGAGTTGAGCTGAAGGGACAGGGCTTCACCGTAGGGGGAGGAGTCTTCTCAATCCGCGTTTTCAGGTCACCCTCAGATGTAGCTTGTGACCTCACAGCAAGATTCAGCCCTGAGGGTCCACGTCTTTGAGCGGAATAAACGCATACCTTTGATCCACCATCTTCACCCAGAGCCCGACGTGGGGCTCGAACCCATGAACCGCGAGATCATGACCTGAGCTGAAGTCGGACGCTTACCCGACTGAGCCCCCCAGGCGCCCTGAAACCGGGCGTGGTAAGCTTTGGTAGCTATGTCGCACTTCCCTCTGTGAAAGTCCGATTTGCAACACTTCATGCACCCCGGGAGTTACCACTCTTCGAAACGCAGGATTACACATCCTTGTTATTTTGATTTGACTGGTCCACTTGCAGTTTGTGTTTTGAGCTGTGTGGGTTTTCTTATTGATTAGCAATGATCCCCAGCTTGCTCTGACGGAGACAGTCATTAGACGCACTGCTCGGGTGCGCGTCCCTTGTGCTTGAACTTGGTTTCCAGTGTCTGTGCTGCTTGGGTTTTCCACGACGCAGATGCTGGGGTGCAGGGAGAGCGTGCAAAAGGCTTCCTGGGAAGGCCACCTGGGAAAGGAGGAGGGGGAGGCAGGGGCTGGTGGGGGTGCCCTCTGCCTCCAGGCAGACCCCACGGGCTTGCCGCCTGGGGGAGCTCTGGGGTCAAGAAGGCCACTGCAGGCCCGACACACCAGGAGGCAGGGGTCGGTCTCTGCCCCAAGAAGGGCCCCGAGGAGCTCTCCCGGGGGCGTGAGCTAACCACCTTCTCGGCAGCTGGGCCTTCTGGAAGGGCCACCTGCGCAGGCATCTCCTCCCAGGGAGCTCTGTGTCTTCGTCCAGTGACTCTCCTATCGCGGCCCTGCATTTTTCACAGGTTGCTTTAAAAGACATCCCTCCAGGGGCGCCTGGGTGGCTTAGGCGGTTAAGTGTCCCACTTTCGCTCAGGTTATGATTTCGCGGTTCGTGGGTTCGAGCCCCGCGTCGGGCTCTGTGCTGACAGCTCGGAGCCTGGAGCCTGTTTCAGATTCTGTGTCTCCCTCTCTCTCTGACCCTCCCCTGCTGACGCTGTCTATCTCTCTCTTTCTCCTAGAAATAAATAAAATAATAATAATAATAAATAAATAATAATAATAAACATCCCTCCCCCTTCCCAAGTTCAGGAAAAACATGCTCCTGGACTTTACTCGCTGGATCATTGTGAATTCTTCCTTCTTTACTACACCCGACACTTATTTTTCTTTATGTCACATGGGCTTCCGCTTCTGTTTTTCTCAAAGCGGCGGTTAGCTGTCCCCACGCCGTTTGTGAGCCTCCCGCGTGCTCGCGGAGAGAGGTGCTGCCTTTACCCCCCCGTCCCCCCTGTCTTCCTGGGCTCGGTGTCCCGAGGGGGCCTCCTTGGGCAGGGAGGGCTTGCTGAGGTCGCCGGGAGCCGAGCCGCTTGGCTGTCCAGCATCTGGGCTCCAGGTTCCCAACACAGATGTACCTCTGATCGTGGAAAGACCTCTCTGGTCGAAGGCCGCCCCGAGGTCGTCGCTTGGCGACTCTGGCTGGTGCCCGCTTTCCCCTGTGCCCCAGCGTCAACCCCTGGCAGCTGAATGATGATGACCTTGAATCCCAGCTCGTGGGACATGTGCGAGCAGCCCGCCAGCGGGCACAGGGCTGCCCAGGTGCGGGGACACAGCCAAGGGCAGGGGCGGCTGCCCACTGCAGGGGAGGTCCTCTGCTTCCGTTCTGGGGCGGGGAGCACGGCTGGCTCCTGGGGCAGAAGGCACCCCGGAGGGTCCCAAAATACCCCTTAAGCAAGCCGAAGGAAGAGGCCAGGAAAATAACGAGCATAAAGGGAAATCGGGAAGAGTGACAGTTAAGTCGAGCGGCATGAGAGCCCCCCAAGGAAGCGTGTCTTTACGAGACCCACTGGGAACCGCAGAGAAAGAGGTCACGACAAGGGGCAGGGTCCTGAAGGAGGGTGTGGGCTGGAGGGGTGGGCAGCGCACACCCTGCGCCCCCAGCGCCCCCGGCCTGTGGAGAGGGCGTGGGCTCCAGCCGCTGCCCGGCTACCTCCATGAGCCGATGCTGCGAAATGTCCCCAAAACGTGCGTGCACTTCTATCGGCTCCAGGCAGGGTCGGGCCTGGAAACCCCTTTGCCTCCTGCAGGGGTGAGGTGATCAATGGGGGATTTGGCCTCGTGCTGGACGGGACCCAGGAGGCTGAGCAGAAGGCCAAGATGATGCTCAACTGGGACGTCTCTAACGGGGTGAGTCACACCCCCGGCCTTTCCACGGGCCTCCTCTCCTCTCCCGGGGGGGCCCTGCCTCCGAGAGAGAGTTCCACTCCCTTTGCCCCCAGAAAACAGGGACGCCACACCTGCGTGGCAGTGGCTCTCCGCTCCAGCTACCGGGGTCCCTGGGCGCGGCCTTCAGGGCTGCTTCCGGGCCTCCTCTGTGTCTCGCTGCCTCTGGCCTTACTCCTCCCGTCCAGCTTCCGTCTGTGCGCAGAGGGCGCCGCGGCCCTTCCCTCCCGGCGAGAGCACCCCGATTTCCCCGAGGGCCCCCTTTTAAAGCATTTTCTTTTCACCATCTCTGAAGGCAGCGGTCCCCTGCCATCGCCGTCCTCTGTGTGTGTGGGGGGGCCTGCGGGGACTCCGTCCCTCTCTGTGACCGCGTCACACGGGGTGCACGAGAAGGGGTGACAGGCAGAAGTGCAGGTGGGGAGGGTGTGTGCTGGCAGATGTGAGGGAAGTGGGGAGGGTGCTGAGTGCGCGGGTGAGAGAGGGACTGTAAGGGGGGGTGGAGGGGTCCTGTGAGGCAGTGAGGGGAGGGGGGGCAAGGAAATGGGGGGCCGGGGAGCCCCGAGGCCGGAGGGGGAGAGAAGGAAGCAGGCTGGAGGGAGATTTTCAGGCAGAGCTGATATGCATGTGGGTTCTCCCAGGACGGAGGGAGGAGGGGGTGGGGGTGGTTCCCGGAACCCCCTGTTGCCCCCGCATGGAGGCCGCCAGCTCCTTTTCGGGACCGGGCGGGGCGGGGGTGGAGGGGTCCCTGTGAGGCGGTAAGGGGGGGTAGGCTGGTAGAAGGACGTTTCAGATCAGAGAGGCAGCTAAGTAAGTGGCCCAGCAGCCAGAGGAGGCCGAGCCGGAGGGGGACGCGCCCACGCAGACTGGCGGCCCCGCACAGGGCGCAGAGGGCCCCTGGAGCGGAGGCCGAGGGTCGGGATTTGCAGCCCGGCGGCGGCGTGTCGGGAATGCCTTGCTGGGTCCGGTGCCCCCACCCCCGTGCCGGTCCCGGCACCCGGGGCCGCCCCTCCCCTCCCCTCTGCCGGCACCCGCGGCCGCCCCGCCCCCGCCCCGGTCCCGCACCCGCCCCTCCCTCCCCGTCCCGGCACCCGCGGCCGCCCCTCCCCCCCGTCCCGGCACCCGCGGCGCCCTCCCCCGGGCACGCGCACCCGCGGCCGCCCCCACCCCGGTCCCGACACCAGCGCTCCCCTCCCCGTGCCGCACCACCCGCGCCTCCCGCACCCGCCCCTCCTCCACCCCGGGCCGCCCCTCCCCGTGCCGGTACCCGCGGCCGCCCGCCCCTGCCCCGGTCCCGCACCGCCCCTCCCTCCCCCCGTCCCGGCACCCCGGCCGCCCCCTCCCCCGTGCCGGCACCCCCGCCCGCCCCCCCCCGGTCCCGCACCCGCCCCTCCCTCCCCCCGTCCCGGCACCCGCGGCCGCCCCTCCCCCCGTCCCGGCACCAGCGCCTGCCCCTCCCCCGCCCCGCAGGTGGCTCGGCGCTGCTGGGCCGGAAACCCGAAGGCCTACGAGATCATCTGCCAGACGATGCGGGACTGCGCGGGCCTGGTGGTGACGCTCCCGCACGAGGTGGCGGACGAGCGCGCGCTGCAGGCGGCCCTGCGCCCCTGAGGGGCCCCTGGGCGCCCGGCCCGTCCCCGCCCTCGCAGCCACACCGCACCTTTCACACTCACGGGCCCTCACGTGGGGACGAGCCAGCCCCGTGCGGCGGAGAGCCGGCCAGGCCAGGTCGGGCCACGCGCCCCCGCCCGCTGGAGCCCCGGGAGCGCGGCCCCCGCGCCCGGGCTGAACCCCCTAGCCTGCCGCCGAGGGGCCGCGTGTCCTTTGTCCTGGCGCACGAATCCTCTGCCCCCTGTCCGTCCATCTGGCGCACGAATCCTCTGCCCCCTGTCCGTCCATCCACGCGACCATCTTTCATCCGCTGGCGCGTCCGGGGCGCGTCAGGTGCTTTCTGCACCTCAGTGTCCCCCCCACCCCCGCTGTGGGACTGGGAGGGTCCCGGGAGGAAAACGGAAATAAAGGATTGCCTGCAGCCGCGTAAGGTGTCGCGAGCAACGTGGGCCGGGCCAGTGGGGTGGGGCAGCAGGACTTTGCCCTAAAAGGTGAGGGGGACTTGGGGGGGGGTGCGTCTGATGTCCGGCACCAGGTGAAGTTTGGGGCCGAGGGTCCCGCAGGAGCCCTGGGGGCTGGGGCTGCGTTCCCGCACCCCTCCCCCGGGGGCCAGGGGTTGCTGTGGCGCTGCTGCTCCAGGCCTTCCTTTCAAGTAGGCGCGGCTCTTTTTTACGGATTCCCCTACTTTTAGGAGCCCCCCCCGCCCTCCGTCATCTGGTGTGCCCGCCCCCTGGGGTGCTGCAGGCGTGCGTGTGAGCGGCCTCCCCGTGTGGCCACCTAGCCCCTTAGGCTGAGCCCAGGAGGAGGACACAGGGGTTGGGGGTGGGAGGGAGGAGGAGGAAGAGCCCCAAAGAGCGCACTGCCCTCTGACGGCCTCTGCAGCACACACTGGGCGAGGGTGCTTTCTTATTTGGTTCACACAGTGGGACCCAGGCCGAGCCCATGGCCTTCCTCAGGACAGGCGCCTTTGGGGAGGGGACTTCTGGGTCCCCCCTGCGATCCGGGGCAGACCAGGACATCACTGTGCTGTGGGACACGCCTCGAAGACCGGGTGGGATCAGGGTTACTGCTTCCCCGTCCTCACAACCAGGGCAATGTCCCCTTTGGTTTAATTGAAGTAGAGCTGGCACACAATCTTCTTTTTTTTTAATGTTTGTTTATTTTTGGGACAGAGACAGAGCGTGAGTAGGGGAGGGGCAGAGAGAGAGGGAGACACAGAATTCAAAACAGGCCCCGGGCTCTGAGCTGTCAGCACAGAGCCCGATGCGGGGCTCGAACCCACGAACTGTGAGATCATGACCTGAGCCGAAGTCGGACGCTCAACCGACTGAGCCACCCAGGCGCCCCGACTTTGATTTATTTAACTTGCTTATTTCATGGAGAAGCCCAAACTTGCTTTCTGGAGCCCCGACGCGTGGGTGTGTTTCTTTCATAAAATAAAAACTTCTCCTAAATGAAGAGGTGGATGTGGGCCCTGCCTGCCACGACCTCAGGGCCTTGGACTCTCAGAGGCTCGTTTTCTGAGCTGACACAGTGTAACACCTGCGTCACAATCAAGGGGTGACCACGCTTCTGCTCCATCCTCCCCCAGGTTATAAAAAGGAGGCAAGTGGGGGCGCCTGGGTGGCTTAGTCGGTTGAGCGTCCGACTTTCGCTTAGGTCATGATCTCGCGGTTCGTGGGTTCGAGCCCCGCGTCGGGCTCTGTGCTGACTGCCAGCTCAGAGCCTGGAGCCTGTTTCAGTCTGTGACTCCCCCTCTCTCTGACCCTCCCCTGCTCACGCTCTCTCTCTCTCTCTCTCCTAGAAATAAATAAAATATTTAAAAAAAAGTTTAAAAAAAAAAGGAGGCAAATGAAGGGGTGAATTTCCTGCCTCTTTTCTTCCACCCTCCTCACCCTGCTGACTGACACTGGGGCCTCCTCCCTCCGCTGTAAACATCCAGGGCCTCGCAGTAAGTCAGCCAGAGGCACCACCCCTGCTGGCTGTCCATGACCATGACCTCACCGTGCAAAGCAGAGCAGCTTGACCATGCACTTTGTTCTCGTTAGTTCCTAGCCGTAGCTCAGCCCCGGAGCTCGGAGCTCGTGACAAATGCCCACCCGAAACAATCGAGAAAGAGATTGGGGGTCAGGTGTCTAAGGAGCCAAAGAAAACCTGGCACCCCTCCCCCTCTATTGCCTGCAAAGAGGAGGCCCGGCTAGCTGGGGTCTGAGACTTCAGCCCCTAGGCACTGTTTGTCTCCTCCCCAGGGGCCGTTGTCTCCTTCCCTCCCCTCCCCCCACCCCCGCTAACAAAACCCCAGTTCTGTCTGGGCAGCAGTATATACATTAAAAAAGCAGATTTTCAAGACGGCTTTCTAATTAGAGGTGACCATTGGCCTCTGAGATGGTCTGGCCTTGAGAAGAGGCAGACGTCTACAGTTCTGGGAAAACTGGAATAAAAGTAGCCAGCTGAGGCTGGAGTGCTTTTGGCCCTCCACCCTTCTCCTGAGAGAAGCTCTGGTGTGATGCCCGGAGGCACAGCAGCCCCGCTGGGACACGAGGAATGCAGAAGCGCAAGGAGGGCGCTCACGGAAAGGCAGAGGCGACAGTGGTGATGCTGTCCCAGCCTCGTCGGCCCTCGTCCAGACTCCAGAGCCCTCACCTGCTAAAGCCATCCCAGGAGGGCTTCTGTCCTGTGCAGCGTGCTCACTTCTAAATCCTGACAGCGTCTGTCAACGTCTCTGTGTGTGCACCTGCGTGACAATTCCCTGCTCCTAGGAAGACAGACACCAAGGACATGCCCGAGGACACCGAGGACATGCCCACGTTAAGACCAGGACCTTTTCCCATCCAGCATCGTCCCTTTCTTTATTTTTATTTTTTAAAGTAGGCTACATCCTCGATGTGGGGCTTGAACTCACAACCCCGAGATCAAGAGTTGTACACTGAGCCACCCAGGCGCCCCCATCGTCCCCCTTTAAAAGCAGGCCCCGCCTACTACATCCCGTCTGTGGCCTGCCCCCTGCCTTGCAGTGTGTTCTATAAACTGCTATCTCCTTGGCTCTGCCTCAGGGGAATTCGTTCTCTTCCCGCACCACCCACTTCTGCCCCATCGTCATCGGGTCTAGATACCGCGGAGTGGATGCAACACTGTGGCTTGTTTGGTGGTGTCTCAGGCGGACACTCGGTATTTTAAAGGGATTCTGTGTCCAGTTCGGTGTTATTTTTAAGGAAGCAGAGATACGTGGCCTCTACTGAGAAGTGTTTTCATCAAAACGACGAAGACAGAAACCACTTGGCCGTGACGGGCATAGGCGTCAGTTGCCTTGAAAATCCAAGGTTGAGGGGCGCCTGGGGGGCTCAGTCGGTTAAGCGTCCGACTTCAGCTCAGCTCATGATCTCATAGTTAGTGGGTTCGAGCCCCGCATGGGGCTCTGTGCCAACAGCTCCTCTCTCTCTGACCCTCCCCTGCTCAGTCTCTGTCTCTCTGTCTTAAAGTAAACGTTAAAAAAAATAAAAGGAAAAAGGAAATCCAAGGTTGTGAACGTGTCGGCGTCTCTCCCTGGGTAGCCTCTACCCTCCGTGAACCTGGGACTCCCTGGGAACCGGAGGCTTCCGTTGCAGGCCTGCCCAGGCCAGTCCCGGGGGGCTCACCTGAGTAATGAGCTCTCCTTTTTCAACTAAACTCTTACCCCCCAAACGGGGGGCTCAAACTCACGGCCCCAAGATCAAGAGCTGCATGTTCCATTGACTGAGGCAGCCAGGGGCCGGGATGAGCTCCCTTGTTCCAGGCTTTCCAGTAAGTTCCTACAGTGAGGGCAGGGGCCAGCCTTGACCTGCCGCTGCATTTTGTTTGGCCTGGTGACTGTCACCGGTTTTTACAAGTTGGAAGATGTCGCTCAAATAGCCAGGTTTTCAGTTTACTTAAAGAAATCAGGAGATCAGGTGACACTGCCCTCACCACCTCTGTGCCAGCAAGTGGCTGGAGGCTCCTCAGGCCGGGTGTTTTTTTTTTTTTTTTCTTTCCAACTTGCCCCAGGCCCTGCCCAGCCTTAGTGCCTTCCAATGATGCGGATGATGCGGGTTTCTCATGCTGCCTGCTTCCCACTGTGGGCCTCCTGCTGGGGCTCTGGTGGGATTTGAACCTCTGTGTACGACTGTTCTCCAGAGAAACCGAACCAGTGGGATGTGTATCTGTACGTCTATAGACGTTTATAGGTACACGTGGCTGCCATATATATCAGGACAGTCCCACGGAACGGTAGGCCGGAGGCCTGGGAAAGCCACAGGCGTAATTCAGTTCACGTGTGAAGGCCTGAGAACCACAGAACTAGGGGAGTAATGGTGTGAAGACCCGAACAAGAGCGGGAGATGAGGGGCACCTGGGTGGCTCAGTCGGTTAAGCGTCCGACTTCAGCTCAGGTCATGATTTCCTGGTTCGCGAGTTCGAGCCCCGTGTCGAGCTCTGTGCTGACAGCCCGGAGCCTGTTTCAGATTCTGTGTCTCCCTCTCTCTCTCTGCTCCCACCCTGCCCCGTGCGCTGTCTCCCTGTCTCTCAAAAATAAATAAACACTGGCGCGCCTGGGTGGCTTAGTCGGTTAAGCGTCCGACTTTCGCTTAGGTCATGATCTTGCGGTTCGTGGGTTCGGGCCCCGCGTTGGGCTCTGTGCTGACTGCCAGCTCAGAGCCTGGAGCCTGTTTCAGTCTGTGACTCCCTCTCTCTCTGACCTCCCCTGCTCGCGCTGTCTCTCTCTCTCTCTCTCTCCTAGAAATAAATAAATAAACACTAAAAAAAAAAAAAAAAGACCTGGAGATGAGATGAGGTGTCCCAGCTCAGTGAGATAGGAAAAAAGGAAACTCCTCTTCCTCCGCCTCCACAGATTGCAAATGCCCATCTATTTGCAGAAGAGACACCCATTTAAATGCTAATCTCCTCAGAGATACACCCAGAAACAATGTTTAAAATGGCCCACTAAAATTATCACGTAAAATTAACCATCACAGGCATCCCTGATGGAGAAGTTTCCTCCTACTCTGTGGTACTTTGATTTATAATAAAAAATGTATAGCTGGTCTTCATTCCCATTACTGGCGAAGAGCTCAAAAACCCCTTGGAATTTCCTAACAAGAGTGATCAAGGTGTTTTTACATTCTTGGGGCACCAGGCTGGCTCAGTCCGTTAAGCGTACGACGTAATATTCTCTATCTCCATCTACATTGTTGCAAATGGCAAGATTTCACTCATTTTTATGGCTGAGTAATATTCCTGTGTGTGTGTGTGTGTGTGTGTGTATCACATCTTCTTTATCCATTCATCTGTCGATGGACATTCTCTGCCTCTAGCTCGCAGGCACTCCATCTCTGTCAGTCAAAAATAAACATTAAAAAACATTAAAAATTTTAAAAAAGGTGTTCTATTGTTAACAAACTCCTTCCTAGCCTCCTGAGTTTATGTTAATGAGGTGACTTTTGGGGAACACCCAAAGCTGGAGGGCTGGTTGCCAGGGGAGCCGACCGGGTGATTAGAGGGTTGGAACTTTCAGTCCCACCCCCTGACCTCTGGAGAGAGGGGGGGAGCTACAGAGGACTCCATCATCCAGGCCAATGAGTTAATCAACTGTGCCTGAGTATGGAAACCTCTGGGTCGGGGCTAGGAGAGCTCCTGGGTTGGGGAGCACGTGGAGATTTGGGGAGAATGGCAGGTGGAGAGGGGATAGAAGCTCAGCACCCCTTCCCCACACTCTGCCCCATGCATCTCTTCTATCTGGCTGTTCCTGAGTTATGTATGTCCTTTTATAATAAACTGATAAGCCAGTAAATTACATGTTCCTCAGTTCTGGGAGCCATTCTGGCACACGTAGCAAACCGAAGGACGGGGTCATGGGCACCTCCAGTCTATTGTCCGTCCTTCAGAGACACAGGTGACGGGGGGGGGGGGAAGGGGGCGGGGAGAGGGGTGGCGGAGGCAGTCTTGTAGGACTGAGCCCCTAACCTATGCCATCTGATGCTGTCTGTCTCCAGGTAGACAGTCTCAGAATTGGGTTCATTGCTTGGTGGTGTCGCAGGCTGGCTGGGTCCGCGGACGGAGAGGGGGTCCCCCAGGACCATTCCAGAAGCTCCTTGGCTTCCCGCAGGATGAGAAACCAAAGGCGCGGAGAGGAAGTGAGAGCAGAATTTATTGCAGACGCAGAGGGAGCACAGATTCAGAGCAGCTGGGAAACTCGGAAAGGAAAAAGAGTGTGTCTCATCGTTGCTTATTGAGGATCGTAGATAGTCAAGTGCATGTGGTTTCTCAGGCTTCCAGGAGCAAAGAGGAGCGTGTACGGTCCCCCGTAAGTCACTCATACCCTGGAGCCGGGGGTCTCGGTGAGTCACTGGTCCTGGAAGATACGCATCCCGACCCCACCTGGTCACGCCCCCGATGCTCTCTACTGTGCTGGAAGACTCCAAAGAAGCCATTAACTCCTTGACCTTGACAAGGAGGACATATATTACCTGTCCTAAAAGGCGTGTGTAAGGCAGGGCTACAGGTCGTAGCAAGAATGGAAGCGAGAAAAGGAGCAAAAGCCGTTTTTCATGGTTTCCCTTTAGTTTCCCTGCTCAGTGGTGCTGGGGGGAAACGCACGTTCGACTCCCCACCCCAGCGCTTCCTGCTCTGCCAGACCTTCGATGCCCTGCGCACCTACGCCGGCGATTCAAAGCCCACAGTGAGTGATGCCATCAGAGGGCTGGAAGGGCACTTCAGTTCCCTCCATTTTGATCTTCGTCTGTACGTTCTTTTTTAAAAATGTTTACTTATTTTTTTAAATCTTTTTAAACGTTTATTTATTTTTGAGACAGAGAGAGCATGAGCTGGGGAGGGGCAGAGAGAGAGAGAGAGAGAGGGAGACAGAATCTGAAACAGGCTCCAGGCTCTGAGCTGTCAGCACAGAGCCTGATATGGGGCTCGAACCCACGGACTGTGAGATCATGACCGGAGCCTGAGTCGGACGCTTAACCGACTGAGCCACCCAGGCGCCCCAATGTTTACTTATTTTTAAGAGAGAGAGAGCACACAAGCCGGAGAGGGGCAGAGGGAGAGGGAGACACAGAATCCAAAGCAGCCTCCAGGCTCTGAGCTGTCAGCACAGAGCCCGAAGTGGGGCTCGAACCCATGAGCCTGGAGGTCATGACCTGAGCCAGCCACTTAACTGACTGAAACCCCCACATGCCCCTGAGTCTGTAGGTTCTAATCGATTCAGTTCTTTGCAGTTTAATTCAGGAAAAAGACCCTTTGGGCAAAGCATCCCCACTGGGAATGTAACTACCCCCTCAAGCGATAAGGACTGCCCTGAGCCAGCAAGCCCCCGCCCATGGTTTAACCCTCACTGCCCACCTGCTCGTACCCACCCACATTTGCCCCACATTTTCCTTCTATAAACCCAGATGTATTTTCAGCACTTTGCAGACAGTCTGAGACGCTAGTCCGCTGGCTTCCCCGAGTTGGCCTGCCTGAAATAAATTCCTTTCCTATCTCCCTACACGCGTGTCTCTGCCTTTTGCCCAACCTGGTCTGTCTGGGACCCCTGTGCCCTGGCAATAGTGCTGGGCGCCCGGCAACATCGGGCTGGTGGGATTTCCCCCCAGATGCAAACAAATATGACAAGCCCTTGTGTGTCATCTGCGTCTCCTCCTCGGCTGTCACACACAGGCTTGGAGAGTCCCTCTCTCTCTGAGCAACAACTATTCCAGCCCAGCTCACGAGTTAGCGCATCTGCTCCTCACTGGCAGCCCTATTCCTGACAGCAATGGAGAACCTCGGGAAGTAGGAAGTGTGAGATGAATCCTTACCCTTCAGCAAGGCAGATTTCACCCATTTAACAGTGTTATGAAAAATACCAGGGGGCGCCTGGGTGGCTCAGCTGGTTAAGCACCTGACTTGGGTTCAGGTCATGATCTCACGGTTCGTGGGTTCGAGCCCCGCGTCGGGCTCTGTGCTGACAGCTCAGAGCCTGGAGCTGCTTCAGATTCTGTGTCTCCCTCTCTCTCTGACCCTCCCATGCTCACGCTGTATCTCTCTCTCTCTCTCAGAAATAAATAAAACATTAAAAGAGAAAAATACCAGGAGTATCTCCTAAAAGCTGAACAATCCCAAAGAGGAAATGTATCCATATTCTGACCAAATGTGTGTTATTAAAATTTTTTTTTTAATTTTCAAGGTGCCTGGGTGGCTTAGTTGATGAGGCATCTGACTCTTGATCTCAGCTCAGGTCATGATCTTGTGGGTTGTGAGTTTGAGCCCTGCATCGGGCTCTGTGCTGATGGCTCAGAGCCTGCTTGGGATTCTCTCTCTCTCTCTCTCTCTCTCTCTCTCTCTGTCCCTCTCTTACTCTATCCCTTTCAAATAAATAAAACCTGAATTTTTTAAACTTTCTTTTATTGTAGTAAAATATATGTAACATAAAATTTACCATTTTAACCATTTCTAAGAGTGCAGTTCAGGGCATTGAGCACACTCACACTATTGTGCAGCCGTTCCCACCCACCAGCCCCAGAATGTTTTCATCTTCCCAAACTGAAACTCGGTATCCATGAATCCCTGACTCCCCTCTCCCCTCCCCTCAGCCCCTATAGCCACCATCCTACTTTCTGTCTCTATGAATTAGACAACTCTAGGGACCTCATATAAATGGAACAATACACGGTTTATTCTTTTTGTGACTGGCACAATGTTCTCAAGGTTCATCCATGTTGTGATATGTTCAAAATTTCCTTCCTTTTGAGAACTGAGTAATATTCCACTGTGTCCGTAAACCACATTTTGTTTAGTCATTTTTCCATCTAAGGACACTTGGATTGCTTCCAACTTTTGGCTGCTATGAATAATGCCTCTATGTACACAACTGTGTGACTATCTGAGTCCCTGTTTTCAGTTTTTCTGTGTATCTACCCAGAAGTGGAATTGTTGGGTCATATGGTAATTCCATGTTCAGTTTTTTTGAAGAACCACCATACTGTTTTCCATAGTGGGAAACATTACTTAATTATAAAAGTCACTCATGATCTCGAGAACTCTGTAGTTGGCAATATCTCTGATGAACATAGACACAAAAATTCTCAACAAAATATTAGCGAACTGAATCAAACAATACATTAAGAAAATGATTCACCACAGTCAAGTGGGACTTATTCCTGGGATGCAAGCATGTTTCCATATTTGCAAATCAATCACCATGATACATCACATGAACAAGAGGAAGGATAAAAACCATATGATCTGGCACAAAAACAGACACATAGACCAATGGAATAGAATAGAGAACTCAGAATTGGACCCACAAATGTATGGCCAACTAATCTTTGACAAAGCAGGAAAGAGTATCCAAAGGAAAAAAGACAGCTTCTTTAACAGATGGCACTGGAAGAACTGGACAGCAACATGCAGAAGAATGAAACGAGATCATTTTCTCACACCATACACAAAACTAAACTCAAAATGGATAAAGGACCTGAACGTGAGACAGGAAACCATCAACACCCTAGAGGAGAAAGCAGGAAACAACCTCCTTGACCTCAGCCACAGCAGTTTCTTACTTGACACGTCCCCAAAGGCAAGGGAACCAAGAGCAAAATGAACTACTGGGACCTCATCAAGATTAAAAGCTTCTGGGCGGCAAAGGAAACAATCCCTAAAAGTAATAGGCAACTGACAGAATGGGAAAAGATAGTTGCAAATGACATATCAGATATGTATCAGGCTAGTATCCAATAACTATAAGGAACTCATCAAACTCCACACCCGAAAAACAATCCAGTGAAGAAATGGGCAGAAGACACGAACAGACACTTCCCCAAAGAGCACATCCAGATGGCCAACAGACACATGAAACGATGCTCAGCGTCCCTCATCATCAGGGAAACACAAATCAAAACCACGCTGAGATATCACCTCACACTGGTCCGAGTGGCTAAAATGAACAAATCAGGAGACTCTAGATGCTGGCGAGGATGTGGGGAATCGGGCACCCTCCTACACTCCTGGTGGGAATGTAAACTGGAGCAGCCGCTCTGGAAAACAGTGTGGAGGTTGCTCAAAAAATTAACAAGAGAACTCCCCTATCACCCAGCAGTAGCACTCCTAGGAATTTACCCAAGGGATACAGGAGTGCTGATGCATAGGGGCACATGGACCCCAATGTTCATAGCAGCACTCTCCACAACAGCCAAAACATGGAAAGAACCTAAGTGTCCACTAACTGATGAATGGATCAAGAAGATGTGGTATATTTATACGATGGAATACTACACGGCAATGAGAAAGAGTGAAATCTGGCCATGGGTAGCAACATGGATGGATCTTGACGGTGTTATGCTGAGCAAAATAAGTCAGGCAGAGAAGGACAGATACCATATGTTTGCACGTATAGGAGGATTAGGAGGAACTTAATGGAGGACCATCGGGGAGGAGAAGGGGAAAAATAGTGGGGGAGAGGGAAGGAGGCAAACCATGAGAGACTCTTGAATGCAGAGAACAAACTGAGGGCAGATGGGAGTGGGGGAGGGGAAGAGGAAGAGGGGTGATGGGCACGGAGGAGGGCACTTGTTGGGATGAACACTGGGTGTTATATGGAAACCAACTTGACAATACACTATTTAAGAAAAAAAACCCATATGATCATTTCAATACATGCAGAAAAAGCGTTTGACAAAGTACAACACCCGTTCGTGATAAAAACCTTCAACGAAGTAGATTCAGAGGGAATATACCTCAACACAATAAAGGCCTTATGTGAAAAACATCATACTCAGTGGGGAAAAACAGAGAGCTTTTTCCCTAAGGTCAGGAATAAGACCAGAACTTGCCCTCTCACCACTTTGATAGCACTGGGAGTCCTAGCCACACCAATCAGACAACAAAAAGAAATAAAACGCATCCAAATTGGTAAGGAAGAAGTAAAACTCACTATTTGCAGATGAAAGCCCTAAAAACTCCATGAAAAAACTACAAGAATTTAGTAAGGTCACAAGATGTAAAATCAATGCACAGAACTCTGTTGCATTTCTATGCACTAATAATGAAGTAGCGGAAAGAGAAATTAAGACAATAATCCCACTTATACTTGCAAAAAATAATAAAATATCCAGGAATACGCCTAACCAAGGAGGTGAAAGACCTATACTCTGCAAACTACAAACATTGGTGAAAGAAATTGAAAATCACACAAAGAAATGGAAAGGCATTCTGTGCTCATGGATTGGGAGACTAAATCTTTAAAAAATGTCCATACTAGCCAAAGCAATCTCTAGATTTAATACAATCCTTTTCAAGATATCAATCTAATTCACAGAACTAGGACAAATCATTCTAAAATTTGTATGGGACCACACAGACCTCAAATAGCCAAAGCAATCTTGAAAAAAGAACAAAACTAAAGTACCACAATCCCAAATGTCAAGATACACTACAAAGCAGTAGTAATCAGGGGCGCCTGGGTGGCTTAGTCGGTTAAGCGTCCGACTTTCGCTTAGGTCATGATCTCGCGGTTCGTGGGTTCGAGCCCCGTGTCGGGCTCTGTGCTGACTGCCAGCTCAGAGCCTGGAGCCTGTTTCAGTCTGTGACTCCCTCTCTCTCTGACCCTCCCCTGCTCACGCGGTCTCTCTCTCTCTCCTAGAAATAAATAAAAACATTAAGAAAAAAAAAAAACTACAAATCAGTTATCACCTCACACTTGTCAGAATGGCCAAAATGAGCAACGCAAGAAACAGGTGTTGCCGAGGATGTGGAGAAAAAAGGATCTTCGTGCACTGTCGGTGGGAACGCAAACTGGTACAGCCGCTGTGGAAAACGGTGTGGAGGTTCCTCAGAAAGTTAAAAATAGAACTGTAGATGGAGCAATGGCACTCCTGGGTATTTACCCAAAGAATACAAAAACACTAATCCAGAGGGAGGCATGCATCCCTATGTTTATGCAGCACTATTTACAACTGCCAAGATATGAAAGCAGACTAAGTGTCCGTCGACCGACGAATGGATAAGGAAGAAGTGGCATAAAGATACGATGGAGGATTATTCAGCCATAAAAGAGAATGGAATCTTGCCATTGGTAACAACGTGGATAGAATTAGGGAGTATAATGCTAAACTACATAAGTCAGAGAAAGACAAATACCATGATTTCACTCATGTGTGGAATTTAAGAAACCAAAGAAATGAACAAAGAAAAGAGACAAAAAACTACTGGATTATTTTTTTAAAAAATATTTTTATTTATTTCTAGGAGAGAGAGAGAGAGAGAGACAGCGTGAGCAGGGGAGGGTCAGAGAGAGAGGGAGTCAGAGACTCCGACAGGCTCCAGGCTCTGAGCTGGCAGTCAGCACAGAGCCCGACGCGGGGCTCGAACCCACGAACCACGAGATCATGACCTGAGCGAAAGTCGGATGCTCAACCGACTAAGCCACCCAGGCGCCCCCTGGATTCTTAAAACATAGAGAACAAACTGCCAGAGGGGAGGTGATGGCGGGGGTGGGTGGGGGGGTGGGTGGGGGGATAGGTGAAGGCATTAAGAGTGCCCGCACTGTGATGAAACACTGAGTAATGTGTCGAATTGTTGAACCACTATATTGTATACTTGAAACGAATATAAACTATATGTTTATTACACTGGAATGAAAATAAAACCACAAAAACAAAACCTCCATTCATGATCTAAAAAAAAAGGCAAGTAGTCAACAGAAGAATTAAGGGAAGGTACCTTTCGTTCCCCACCTCTCTTTAGAAGCAGTTACGAGGACTAGCAGTGTCTTGTGAATGTTTCTAGAAATTTTCTAAGGGTACGCAAGTACATGAACATACGCATCGTTTTTCCCTCCTTATACAAACGGGATCCTTCTAAACAATGTCATGTATTGATTTTTCCTAACGATATATTTTTAGCAGAGTCCTAACAGAATGTAAAGTTACTGTTCTAGAATGAACAAGTCAGTGGTTTTTAGTTGACACAACTGAGTCTAATTATGTCTAATTCCAGGGTGTTTCCATCACCCCAAAAAGAAATCCCATAGCTATTAGCAATTAGTCCCAATTTCCCTTTACTGTCCATTCCCTGGCAACCACGAATCTGCTTTCTGGCATATGGCCAGAAAAGTCACCTTTTCTGGACAGATGAGTGGAAGCCTATAGTATGTGGTGTTTTGTGTCTGGCTTTCTCCCCTTAGCACGTCTTCAAGGTTCACTGCTGTTGTAGCCTGCTTCCGTACTTCATTCCTTTTTATGGCTGAATAATATTCCGTCACGTGGGTATGCCACATTTTGTCTACCCATTTGCCTGTTGATGGACACTTGGTTGTTCCCACCTTTCATTATGTAGCATTATGGATAATCTACTATGGGGGCTCCTGGGTGGCTGTCGGTTAGGCGCCTGACTTTGGCTCAGGTCACAATCTCGCGGTCCATGGGTTCGAGCCCGGCGTCGGGCTCTGTGCTGACAGCTCGGAGCCTGGAGCCTGCTTTGGATTCTGTGTCTCCCTCTCTCTCTGCCCCTCCCCTGCTTGCCCGCTGTTGCTCTCAAAAATAAACAAACATTAAAAAAAAGTTTTAGAATAATCTATTACGACATTCACAGACAAGTTTTTGTGTGAATGTGTTTTCATTTCTCTTGGGTATATGCCTAGGAAAGGAATTGCTGGGTGATAGGGAAATTCTGTATTTAACTTTTGCAGAGCCGACACGCTTTCTTGCACACCGGCTTCACCAGATTACATTCCCACCAGACGTGTGTGAGGGTTCCAACTTTTCTGTCATCCTTACACTTGTGCTTTTTCATTTTAAAAAGTTATAGCTGTTAGTGGAGAAGAAATGTTATATCCTTGTGGTTTTGATCTGCATTTCCCTAATGAGTGATGATGTTGAGCATCTTTTCATGGGCTCATTGGCCATCTGTACATCTCTGGAGAGGTATCTATTCAAATCTTTTGTTTTTCAGTTAGGTTGTCTTTTTGCTGTTGGGTCAGAGGTTTTTAAAACTATATTCTGGGTAGTAGTTGCTTATCAGATACAGGATTTGCAAATTTTTCTTCCACTCTGGGGTTGTCTTTTCACTTCCTTTTTAGTGTTTTTAGATGTAAAAGAGTTTCTGGTTTTGACGAAGCCCAATTTGTTTCTTTCATTGCTTGTGTTTTGGTTTCATACCTAGGAAACCATCCCGTAATCCGAGGTCACACAAATGTACTGTTTTCTTCTAACAGTTTTTTGCTCTTACATTTAGGTCTTTGATCTCTTTCGAGTTACTTTTTGCATCTGCTGGGAAGTACAGGCCCAGATTCATTCTTTCCTATGTAGACATCCAGCTGTGGCAGAACAATTTGTTGAAAACATTATTCTTTCCTCCATGGAATGGCCTGGGAACAATACACTTTGGCGCATAAATTATATATACATACTTACATTTATATATATGTATGGTGTTCCCTATTCTTTTCAGTATATTTTATGTACCTTATTTTTAAACTCCTTTTGATAATAAGCCAAATATTTAGCGGAGAGTCTTCCCTGTTAGCCTCTGGGCATACAGCTGTGGATGAGACTGACCCGGTTCCTGCGCTAAAGGAGTCTACATTCCAGAGGGGGACATAGGCCACGAATTATCCAGGAAAAGGGCAAATAAAAAAATAGCTTGAGAGCTATAAGCAGAAGCAAATCAGAGGAGCAGGGGGAGAATAAGAGGCTGGGTGAAGAGTGTACGTGATCGGAAGGCCAGTCTTCCTATAGGAATCAGAGACCAAGCTGTGCAGGGTCGAACTGGTTTAGCCTGTTGGAGGAAGCGGAATAAAGACGGGGGTGGGGGGGAGGGGGGAGGGGATCGGATTGTACAGTGAGGGGTACAGTGGTGAGAAATGTGGGGGAGACAGCAACGGGGTCAGGACACACCATGCCCTACGGAGACTGGGTAGAGGGCATGGTGGAGGCTGGGGAGCGGCTGCTGCGTTATCTCCCTAACAAGCTAGTCGTGACCTGGGGGTTTGGGTCAGGAGGGCAGTGACGGGAAGCAAAGTAGGGGCGCTCCCGACTGCGCCCCGAGTGAGGGGTGGGGTGGGGGAGTTCCGGCAACAGTTGGGTCAGGGCTGCGGGAGGTGCAAGGCTTTAGGAAGTTTAGGAGGAAAGGCAGTTGGAAGAGCGTGGGCAGGGAGTGGGGGGCGGGAATCGGGGGCGCTGCCGGTCCGCGGGCGAGGTGCCAGAGGCAGCGGGGCGCCTCAGCGAGCTCACACTTCAGTGAGCCCCGCCTGGCGCCGCGACCTTCACTCTCCCGGTTCTCGGCCGTGACCTCGGGCAAGGCACTCGAACGGCCAGGGCCTCAGTTTCCTCACCCTTGCGAGTGTGAAGACCGTCGGCTGCCGTTACTGATCCCCTGCCCAGGGGAGAGCTAGCACCGGTCCCCACGGAGGGGGACGCCGCAGCTCGCGAGGTCGGGCTCGGCCGAAGCCCCGGGGGCTCGGCGGCCAGCGGCACCCGCGCGCCCGCGCCGGCCAGCCCGGGCCCGGCAGGCCTCGCGCGGCGCCCCGCGGCGCATGCGCAGGCGCAGACGCACGCGCACGCGCACGCGCAGCTCCAGGCCGGACTCCGGCCGTGCTCCGCGCCGGGCTTTGGCGGCCGCACGGCGTCGCGCACGGCTGGGCGGGGCGGACGGCGCTTCCTCCGAGGCGGCGGCTGGGACGCCGCGGCTGGGCCCAAGATGGACCTTCCGAAGCTGCTGGCCGCGCCGACCGCGCGCGGACCCCAACATGGCGGCGGCGGCGGCCCCGGCCGGCTGCGCCGAGGCCCCGGGCCGCCGCCCAGCCCCAGCCCCGCGCGCCGCCGGCTGCCGCTGCTGCGGGGCCCGAAGATGCGGCCGGGGCTGCCGCGGGAGGCCCGGGCGGCGTCGAGGCCCGCGTCGAGTCCCCCGCCCCCGAGGACGGCGGCGACCTCTTCGTGGTGCCGCTGGAAGTGGCGCGCGGCGCCGCGGCCGCGGGCGGGGAGGCGTCGGGGCTGGCGCCGGCGCGAGCCCGGCCGGCCGGCCCCAGCAGGGCCCCAGCGGCGCGGCGGCCGCCGCCCCCGAGCCCGCGGCGGCCTCGCGGGCACCGTCACCATCAACAGCCAGGACCTGCTGGTGCGCTTCGACCGCGGCGTCTTCACGCTGGCCGCCGCCGCCGCCGCTCCGGCCAGCCGCCCCGCCTCGCCCGCCCCCGCCGCCGCCGCCGGGGCGAGGAGGCCGCCAGCCCAGCCGAGGGCAGCCGCGGCCCCCCGGGCCCCGGCCCCGCCGGCTACCGCTGCCCCGAGCCGCAGTGCGCGCTCTCCTTCGCCAAGAAGCACCAGCTCAAGGTGCACCTGGTGACGCACGGCAGCAGCCAGGGCCGGCGGCCCTTCAAGTGCCCGCTGGACGGCTGCGGCTGGGCCTTCACCACGTCCTACAAGCTCAAGCGGCACCTGCAGTCGCACGACAAGCTGCGGCCCTTCGGCTGCCCCGTGGGCGGCTGCGGCAAGAAGTTCACCACCGTGTACAACCTCAAGGCGCACATGAAGGGCCACGAGCAGGAGAACTTGTTCAAGTGCGAGGTGTGCTCCGAACGCTTCCCCACGCACGCCAAGCTCAGCTCCCACCAGCGCAGCCACTTCGAGCCCGAGCGGCCCTACAAGTGTGACTTTCCCGGTAACCGCGCGCCAGGGGCCTGCGGGCGGGCTCGGGGGGCCGCGGGGTCGGACTGAGCCGCGCAGAGTGGGCGCGGCGGCGCCCCGCGTCCTGCGGCTCGCTCGGGCAGGATTTCAGTTCCGTGGGCCCGAGAGCGAGGGGCGGGAACGGAGCACCCTGGTGTCTGTGTTCCAGCCCTTTCCAGGTGGTTCGGTTTGGTACCTGCACTCTGCATCGCTGCGGGGATTTCGACAGCGAGGTAGCACAGTGGTGACAGCCTGCCTTCCCCACGGTGGAGGCCACAGGCCTCTCTCCTAAAGGTGCTTCAGGCTAATGAAAGCGATCAAGCGTCTTCCCAGATGCTTGACTTACGAGTGGGGCCTTTGTTTCCTGGGATCTTTCATTGCTTAGAAATGGCTGTTTCTCAGATATTTCCGCAGGGAGCACTCCAGTGTGGGAGGAGCACAGACGATTGGGCCAGATGCTAGGGTAGCCACAGGTGTGTGGTGCATTGCGCTTTGGTGCCTTTGATGCTTTCATTTCCTTGGGACTTCACAGTGTGGGGAAGTCCTAAAAATTATCCTCGTTTTGCAGATGAAGAGTCTGAGGCCCAACAGTGTGGATAAAATCCAGGGGAGGGCTCCTTCTCCGCCAGCGTTGCCTGCAGTGGCAGGGAATTCAGGCGCTGTAGGGTATAAACCTCTCCAGGATCGGCAGGTTTAGGTGCTGGAAGGGGAAGCATGTGCCATCCCAGGGCGAAGAGAAGATACCCGTCTGGGCAGGAGTTGATCTTGGCGGGGGGTGTGACACTGCAGAGCTAAGGCAGTGGATACAGGCCGTGATGCCGGGAGTGAAGCTGGCAAGGTGTGGGAGGGGCCAGTTCAGGGGGAGGGGCCTCCCATGTCCTGTTCATCAAAACAAAACTCGCCTACATGGCGACACCGCCCAGCTTGTTACTGATGTGTCTGTTGTATACGTGCAGCGTGTGTCATAAAATGCAGTCAGACACAGGGGTTTGGAAACGGTGGAATGAAAAACACGTGCTAATAGTGGCTTGTTTTCTTCCCACGGGCTTGTAGACTGTCTTGTGCGTCCCTCTAAGGAGAATGTGGGTTGAGACCACTGTGAATCGAATGATGCTGGTAGCCTGCTCCCTACTCAAGTGCAGGAGTATCGTTCCAAGTAAAATACTAGGAAGGTCAGGGCTGTAGCTTCCTTCAGGGTACGAAGGCCCCCTGAGAGGTTTTTTTTTTTTTAATGTTTTATTTATTTTTAGGAGAGAGAGACAGCGTGAGCAGGGGAGGGTCCGAGAGAGAGGGAGTCACAGACTGAAACAGGCTCCAGGCTCTGAGCTGGCAGCCAGCACAGAGCCCGACGCGGGGCTCGAACCCACGAACCGCGAGATCATGACCTAAGCGAAAGTCGGACGCTCAACCGACTAAGCCACCCAGGCGCCCTGGCCCCCTGAGAGTTTTGAGTGGATCAGTGGGGCGTTTAAGACGGGTGGGATCAGGAGGGGGACCGGTGAAGGCCTGAGTTTGCCTAGGTGGTGGGATGGTGAGGGGTTCTGCGGAGGAGAGATCGCCTGAGGCAGATCACAGGGTTTGGTTGTTGACTGCAGGGAGGGTGGACCCTGCTGAGGCTGAGAGACTGACCTGTCGGAGTGTCTGAATACATCAAAGGCCAGAATAGGGCCTGGCTGGGGGTGGGGAGGCAGGGCAGATGCCTGCTGAGGAGGAGGATTTTAGGGCGTGTAGGAAGATAAACATCCCCGTTGGGTGTTGCTGGGGAAAGTAGCGTTCCCGGGGCTAGTGCTTGGATGCGGGACGTGCAGCTTGCGTCTGCTACAGGCACAATGGATGACGTTAAAGGCTCTGAGAAGAGCTGCATCAAAGATACGTGGTAGGCATCTTACAGCCCGGCATTTTCTATTCCGTTTGGACCCTGAACCTTTTTGTTAGAGGAGAGCTTTTGACGCGGGAGGTCCGGGAATTGCTGAGGGAGACTCATTCCTGGTGGCACAACTGGGGTTGACAGACAGACAGACAGACAGGTGAAGGCGAGTGAAGACTCTGGTAGCCTTTGACAGCAGGGTACCCGGGGGAAACAGGCAGAAGGAAAAAAGAGAAACCTGGTATCGAAGGGGGATATTGCCAGTTACAGAGGAGGCCATGGAGGACGTTTGTAAGCGTAGAGGACACAGCATCACCCCCGGGGGTGACAGAGTCTTGGCATAACAACGGTTTGTGGCCCTTCCAACCGCAACCCTACCAGGCAGAATCCTTGTTCCTTAGGCTCTAATCTCTCTCATTGGGTTTTCTTTGGTGTCACCTCAGCAGGACTGACCTCAGAGGTCCCAGACGTAAGCACGATCCGTGCTGTGGACCTGGGAGCACGTTGCTGCCCTGATCGGTGGCTTCGCACCCGAGTCCCGTCACAGCAGGTGGCCTGCACGTGCCCGTTGGCTGCCCTCAGCCACTGTTCGGGAGCAGGCCTCGGTGGTCGCGGCCACGGTGGTACCTTTCTGGAGGCCCCTCGGACTCCTTTCCTCCTCGCTTGCTTCGCCGTGAGCGTGTCCTGGAGCGGCGGTGCGCTTCGCCGGGGTCCGTGGCGTCTGTCACGCCGCTGAGCCACGTCTGTGTTCCTCGTTCAGGCTGTGAGAAGACCTTCATCACGGTGAGCGCCCTGTTCTCCCATAACCGAGCCCACTTCCGGGAACAAGAGCTCTTCTCCTGCTCCTTTCCCGGGTGCAGCAAACAATACGACAAAGCCTGTCGCCTGAAGATCCACCTGAGGAGTCACACGGGTAAGCAGCCAGGGAGCGCGGCGCCGGTGCGCCCACGGTTTGTCTTCGGGGCAGCTCGCATGTGTGATCACGAGGTGTAATTTTTGTCTTTTCCAAGGTGAAAGGCCTTTTGTTTGCGACTCCGACAGCTGCGGCTGGACCTTCACCAGCATGTCCAAACTCCTGCGGCACAAAAGGTACTCTTGGCGCTTCGGTTGAGCTACCGGGGTGGAGAAGGAGTTTGGTGCGTGTCCACAGCGGGAGCCTCCGGATGACATGTACCTGTTGGCTTTTATTTTTATTTTTTTCAAGTTCTAAGAAAAGGAGCCCATTGTAGCTAATTTGGAAAATTCGGAGAGCTGTGACAAGGAAACCACTCCGAATCCGATCACCTATGTCAGTTTTTCTGCGTGTACTTGTTTTTAAGGGTAATTTGTGTACTTCACGTACACGCCAATGTTTTTAAAACGTTAGGAGCTTTTTTGAAATATTTTAAAACAGAAGGAGCTTCCTTCTGTCATTACAAACCTTCCACGGTGATAGTGACACGGGGCTTTGCCTGTGTGCAGGGGATGGTCAGCACTGGACGTATGCGTCTCCTTTAACCTTCACAGTAACTCTGGCTTCCATGCTCTTCTCGCTGTGTTGCCTCGGGACCCAGAGAGATTGAGCGGCTTGTCTGTGCTTGCCCACCTGGGGGTGAGGGGCTCACTATAAAAACGCTAACACAGGAAAGGGTGGCATTTATGTAGGGACTTGAGGATTGCCGTTGGTTTTCTGTGCGCGCGTCCTTTGCCCTCGGTAGCTTGGAAACCTTGCCTCTTACCAGAGTTTCTAAACCGTGGAAATCACTTCATCAATACATTCGGGAGCCAGCTGTTCAAACTGACGCAGCACTAAGTGTCGGGTCCGACTCTCAGGTCAGCCTGTCGTTGAAGTAGAGGTGTTTTTTTTTTTTATAACATTTTACTTATTTCTGAGAGACAGAGAGAGAGAGAGACAGTGTTAACAGGGGAGGGTCAGAGAGAGAGGGAAACACAGAATCCGAAACAGGCTCCAGGCTCTGAGCTGTCAGCACAGAGTCTGATGCGGGGCTCGAACCCACAAACTATGAGATCATGACCTGAGCCAGAGCCGGACGCTCAACCGACTGAGCCACCCAGGTGCCCCAAAGTAGAATTTCTAATTACAGGGCACCTAAACTGCAAGCTGCCCACAGGGACCAGAGAGAATTCAGATTTTCTGACACGTAACTGATTGTTTTCTTTCAGCGCTGACAGTTCGTAACTTGCGGAACTTAACGCAGAGTCACCTCTGCGGCCGGGTGTCTCCGGGTGGTGGGAGTAACCGCCGTTCCCCGTTTCTCTGTCCTGGCAGGAAGCACGACGACGATCGGAGGTTTACATGCCCCGTGGAAGGCTGCGGGAAGTCCTTCACGAGAGCAGAGCACCTGAAAGGTCATAGCATCACCCACCTGGGCACAAAGCCATTCGAGTGTCCTGTGGAAGGTGGGTTTTTGACACATTCCTTTGAGCTCTAAACCAGCGCACGTCCACGTGGTTGTTGAGAGTCTGACTTGTTTAAAGGTAAGTGATACCTGCCTGAAGACGGGCTGAGTGTAAGTTGCAGCCTTAGGTTTCATTAGCTGGATCTTACATCCGGGCTTTCCCGCGGGAGCAGCGTGCTGCGCAGACCTCGGCGTCAGACCGGTCAGAGTCTTGGCTCCACGGCTCACTCACTCCATCCATGGCTCTCGTTATTACCCGTTTAGTTTGGTGGTTGTGAGGATTAGGGGCAAATAACGCGTGCAAATGCCTCTTCTGGCCTCTGGCACCTGTCACGGACTCCATAAAGGGTAGCGGCTTGCACTGTGATTGGGCAGCAGTGAAGTCAGGCTGGCCTTTTGAAAAGTGTATTAGGAAGTTTTGTTCTCTGAAACCCCGGAGGCGTGATACACTGGCCAGCGGTCAGCCCCGTGGCCTGTCCCACTGGGGCTGTTGCAGGTGCCGCGGGGGCAGAGCGGCCGGTGTGCGGTTGTGAATCCGAGTCCTGGCCCTCCTCGCTGCGTTGCTGATCTCAGGCCGGCTTCTCCGGGCTGCAGTTTCCTTATCTGGAAAATGGTTAATAGAGACCAACGTGGACCTGAGACCAGTTGCTAGAACGTCGCGGAGATAATACCGATAGTTTAATCAGGACACAGCCCTCTGTCGTCGGAGCTCCGGTGGGGGCGCCAGGTGGGCCAGTAACGTACAGGGACGCGGAGGTGACCCGCACCCTTCCTGGAGCCCTGGGGGGGCTGCCTGGGGGGGAGCTGGGAGCTGGTGCACAGCAGCGCGTGGCAGCGGGCGCGGACTCGGGGCCGTGGGGTGGGGGAGACAGGAGTCGGGGCCAGCACCTCGCTGGAGGTGGGCACGCGGGCTGGAAGGACGAGGACGGGCCGCATTTTAGGTCCCACGGGCTTTCCGCGCCCCCGTGGCGGGGACATACTGCTCGTGGGATTCAGGGGGGACGTGATTTACTTGCGGACGTGGGTGGGCGCTCCAGGCGCGGCGTGGTGTGACCGAAGGCCCCGGGGCTGGAGTCAGGCTTCCTGGACGCCCACCCCCAGCCCAGCATGTGAGTCACTGTAACCTCTGGTGAGCAGCGCGAGCGCTCTGCGCCCCTTTTCCTCATCTCTGAGGGGGTCCTAAGGCCACACAGGGCTGCAGGAGGGCTCTGTGAGGTGACAGGTTGAGTCGGGGCCCATAGGAAGCAGGAGATGTCCTCTCCTGTCGCCATTCCTGTTGCTGGTGAGTAAGAGAGAAGGCCCAGCCCAGAACCCTGGGGACCACCACTGACGCACGCAGGGAAGGGAAGGGGAGCCGTGGGAGGGCCCTGGGAAGGGGAGGGGAGGGTGCCCGCGCTGGTGGCACTGGAGCCGGCAGAGGCGGACAAGTGGGGAAGGAGAAGGGCCGTCCCGAGGGCGTGGTGGTGCAGGAGGGTGGTGGGCGGGGGGCGAGGAACCGGGGGCTCCTGTGACAGGCTCAGTGGGTGTGCCAGGGAGGCTCGAGGGTCAGGGGCGCCCTGCTCGAGCGCCCTGAGCGGTGAGCACCGGTGAGGCAGGGGGTGGCCTGCGCTGACCCCTGTCCTGGAGCCCCCTGAGCCAGAGAGGAAGGGTGTAGCTGGCTCCGGAGGAGGGGCAAGGCTTCTGCCTGTCCGTACCTGTGTCCTCGGGGCTGCGGGCAGGTCTGGGCTGAGCTGGTGGGTTGGGGGGGCAGATGGGGTGACTCAGCGGTGCGTGGTTGAAGAGCGCGTTTCTCAAGGGGTTGCAGGTGAGGGCGGGAGCCTCGGGAAAGGGTCCTAGAACCCTCTTTCGGGTTGGAGGAGGGTTGATAACTTTTTTTTTTTTAAATAAGAATTGGTCGTTCTTACGTTTGGGTGATGAGACCATTTTTCCTGCTTGAAGTGTTTCACGGTAAAACCCAAAACACCACCACCGTCCATCTTTTCACAGGACCTGGAGGACACAGAGAGGGTAGGGCCACGCAGCAGTGAGCGCGTTGAGGGAGGACACGGTGGCCGAGCGAGGACGGTGTGTGCTCGGCGACGGCGGCGGCGTACCTAGTGTGGTGTGCGAGGTCGAGGGCGGGACGTGTGCGCGGCCCTCGTGTAAGCGGGGAATGCGAGGCTGCTTCTGTCCCTCCTCTGCCCCTTGACGGGTCACTTGCCATAGATGTGGGGCGCTGAGCATTTACAAAGCATGATTGATTTGTAAAGAATGGGCGCAGAGCTCAATAGATAATGTCGCAGTTATGAAAAGACAGGCGTGGGGCGTCTGGCCGGCTCAGCCGGTGGAGCGTGTGACTCAGTTTTGGGGTTGTGAGTTTGAGTCCCACGTTGAGTGTAGAAATTACTTTAAAAAATACAACCTTAAATAAATGAAGTCGCCTTAAACAGAAAAGGTGGTTATCAAACATTTAAAAAAAAAAAAGGCTGCCATTAACACACATGGAAAGAATGGTCGTGTTCCTGGTCGTCAGGGGATGTGCAAATTAAAATGAAATCTATTTTGTCCCCTGTTGCATTAGCAAATATTTTAAAACATGGAAACCACTGCGGCAAGAGTGACGGGCAGCCCTGTCGGGGTGGACCCCCGGCCTTGGCAGAGCAGTTTGGTGGGAAGCGTTTTGGGGACCCTGTTGTGTGATCCGCCCCCCTGTCCCGGCTGGAGAAGGGCCCGAGGGACACGCAGGCAGGGCAGTCCGGGCGCCGGGCGCCCGGGCCTGGGGGCGGCCCTTCCCTCTCGTGGTTTCCCAGTGTTCTCGTGGGGGCCCGGCCTGGACGCGGGCTTGGCGCTTCACCTGAGAATGAAGTCGGTTCACAGCTCCTCCCGGAGGCAGCCGGGGCCCTTAGTCAGCTGGCCGAGTTCTATCCTCAGGAGCCTCTTTTCCTAAAAGAGGCCTCCCCCCTGCACGGGGGCGAGCAGGCCGCTCCGAGGCGGGGCCGCAGCGCAGCCGTGCTCCTTGCACCTCCTTGGGCGCTGCGGGCGCTCTGCAGGCTCGGAGTGTTTTCATACCCCTCGTGCGGCGGCGGCCCTCCCAGCGGCCAGGAGAGGACAGGGACACCGGGAAGAGTGAGTGAGGCCACGTGGCCGGGAGGGGCTGACCTAGCGTCAGGCCTTGCCCGCCCCGCCGCCCTTCGCGGCCTGCACCCCCCCACGCTCTGGCGTGCACCCCAGCTTGCTCAGGACCCGGTCACCTCAGAGGCTTCTGCCTCTTGAGCCCTTTCCCCTCGCCTCAGGAGGTGCGCCGTTTCCTCTTGCTTCCAGAACGCTTGATGGCACTAGCTCTGCTCGTTTCTCCCCTTTGTCTGGACAGCTGGCTGTTCACGTGTCGCCGCCGGCTCACAGGCCCGTAGCTGCCCAGAGCCCCGCTTCCCTGTCCGTGTCCCCGCGGCGCGGAGGTCAGGGCAGGAGGACCGCGGGGCGGCCGGCGGCGGGGAGTTTTTGAGTTTGGCTCGCTCTCCCTCTGACGTGCGTGCAGGTCTGCGGGCCAAGCCGTCCCACAGCTGGCGAGGCGCTGCCGCCTCGGCCTGGTGTAGGGTCACGTGCTGGGTCCCTTTGGGCATCAGTTTCTCGGTGGTCAAACGAGAGGAATTGGCTTTGGTGATCTGTTGAGGTAGTTTCCGGCTCTAAACGGTACAGGGTTACGGTGTTTGTGGTGGTAGCTGAGTGTAGGTGATTGGTGTACGTTTTTAGCAATTGAATTTTTAAGGGGTTGTTTAACACTTCATTTGACTGACTTCGCCCGGCAGCCCTGCGAGGTGGGTGAAGAAGCAGGCCCAGAGTCGACTCGTCCAAGGTTGTGTGTCTTCCGCACAGCCCAGGGGAACATTGTGTCTCCTTTTAAATACAGTTTGCTTTCCAACTTAATTCCTTGTACCTGGAGGGAGAAGTATTCTCTGCCCCCTTCCGGTGGGTCTGGTTGGAGCAACTGAAACCGACAGGAGACAGATGAGCGGAACATACAAGTTAGTTTCGTACGCACGCGAGGCCGCCCGGACAGGAGACTCCCGGTCCGGCAACACGAGCCTGTGTATCCTGAGCTGGACAGAAGCGGGGGAGGGGCCTGGGACTTTCAAAGGGAGGGAAGGCAATTCACGGGAAGGTGAAACAAGTGACGGTTCTGTGAACAAATGTTTAACTGGGCCCACGGATGACAGCGGGACACAGAGAGGACTTCGGTCAAATTGTCCACCATACCTCGCGTCGTAACGTAGTTGTCTGAGGTGATGGCTTTCTCCCTGGAGCAGGTCCCCCTGCAGGAGGGGGAGGGGTGTCAAAGTCTACTCCTGAGTCTTTCGGGCCTTGATGGTTTCCCGCTGGCCTGACGTGCGCGGCAGTGGCCGGGCTTGGGGGCGGCCAGCCCGCTTTGGCCCCTGTGCTTGCGATGCCGCCCCGGGGTTACTGCGTCTGTCTCTTGCCGGTGGTCAGAGCCTGGACTGCATTGTCTTACGGTTCTGATGGGTAGAAGGTAAGTGCTGGTTCCTTGGGCGTCCTTAGGCTTACCGTGCGCTGCCCGTTCTGTTCCAGGGTGCTGTGCCAGGTTCTCCGCCCGCAGCAGCCTCTACATCCACTCCAGGAAACACCTGCAGGGCGTGGGCGCCCCGAAGAGCCGCTGCCCGGTCTCCAGCTGCAGCAGGCGCTTCGCCTCCCAGCACAGCATGAAGGCGCACGTGGTCCGTCAGCACAGCCGGCGCCCAGGTCTGCTCCCTCGGGCTTCCTTCCCTCCCGGGGCGCTGCAGCCACGTGTAAGCGCGGCGTGTGTCGGGGGAGCAAGCACGTCCCTCCTGCCTCCGCTGCTTTCCGAAGCTGTCGGGGGTCCCTGGGGCGAGCCTGGCGCGGGTGCGCCAGCCCGTGGACGGTGCCACCAAGCCCCGTGGCGTCCTTCGGGTTCCCCTCCCACCTCTTGCCTCTGACCCCTGACCCTTGTTCCTTCCCTTGCCTCTGAAGTGCTTCTCTTGAGAAGTACTCAGTCGCCCACTTTTTATTTGTTTATTTTATCTTCTTCTTTATTCACTTATCTATTTATCTATCAGTCTTCTGCTTGGTTGGCTTTTCCTAATATGGGTCTCCTAAATCTGTCTCCCTCTGAGACCTTTGTCCTGAATTCTGAGCGTGCCTCTCGCCCATTCTGGTCTCCTTCACTCCTCTTTCTCTGTCCCGTTGAGGCCTCTGGGTACTTCCCTTCTGTCTCCTCCCCTCCGTCCCAGCACCGAGGTGAGGACAGCCCTTGAAGACCAGACAGAGCAGCGGCGCAGGCGTGGGGGGTAGTTGGCTTGAGGGCCTGGAGAGGGGAGGCGCAGAGGGCACCGCCGCAGCAGCCGGAGAGGCTGCGGGGGACGCGAGGGCCCGGGACTGACAGGCCGCCTCCCCAGGCTGCGCGCACAGCCCCACGGGCAGGACGTCGAGGGGTCTCGGCGGCTGCGCGCTGCCCCTGCCGTGGGGCGCTCCCGCCGGCCTGCAGGGCCTGTTGCGTGAAGTCCTGGCTCGCCTGAAGGTCACTCGAGTGTGCCGCTCCCTGGGCCCTGCTCCCGGCCATCTGTGCGGCAGGCAGCGCCGGCCGTGGGGCGCAGCCGCTTCCTGGCAGGGCCCGGGTCTGCAGCCCCCCGTTTCCTCGTCTTTAAAGCATGACGAGAACTTGAGCAGTTCTTCTGCTTCTTCCTCTCCTGTGGAGATGCGGTCGCTTCACGCCTGTGGCCCGAACAGCAATTGCTATTTAGCCTTGTACTGAAGCTGCCCCTCTAACCTCTCGGTGTTGTGGGGACTCCCGTCAGGGGCTGTCACCTCAGCACACAGAGTCCAGTCAAGAGCCTTAGGCTGGCGGGCGAGGCCTTTCGTGGTCTATTCCCACCTCTGTCTCTGACACTTACCCTCGCCGCTAGCGGCTGAGAGCTGGCGCTGTGGGACGCTGTGCACCGCGCCTCGTCTTTGCTGCTGTGCTTCCCTCTTTCCTGGCCTGGCTCGTTCAGAAGCCGGGGATGGCATCGTTTATTCAGATGAGCTTCCTTAGTCTCTGTCTGATGTGAGAGCCTCTTAGCTTTTTCTGGGCGCCTGTGTTTCCCAGGCTCTGAATTAAAATGTGACGTTGACTGACACATGTGCTGTTCTTCCTGCCGTGGTCAGGGGTAGATGACTAGGTGGTGTCCCAGTGCCAGCCTCGTGAGAAACGGGTGCTTGGGAACGTCTGTTGTTGTGGATCAATTCTGCCAGGGGCTCTGCCAGGGTCTGGGTTGGCTGTTGGAGTTCACCTCCTGGTGCTTCTGGGGCAGGAGCGTCCTCACAGCCCTGTCCCTGATGAAGCTGAGGTAGAAAGGAGAAGGACCCGTCTAAGGTCACACAGAGAGTTGGTAGAGCGAGGTCACGATGGTAACCTTGGGCTAGAAACTATAGTTATTAATGTTTAATGATTTCTGAATATCTGGGCCTTGCGATGACAGGTGTCCAGTAAATATCTACGAAATTAATGTAATGGTAAATAGGAAATTTATGAACAAGTTGGTATCTGTTTGCACTGTCATCTTTTTCCAAGTTTATTCATTTTGAAAGCGAACGTGCGAGTGGGCACGTGTGCGTGGGAGGGGTGCAGAGAGAGGATCCCAAGCAGGCTGTGCACCATCAGCACGGAGTCCGGCACGGGACTCAGTCCCATAAACTGTGAGATCATGACCTGAGCCAAAACCAAGAGTCAGACACTCAACCGACTGAGCCACTCAGGTGCCCCTTGATACTGTCTTGAAACTTTGAGGTAGTATAACTCCTCAAGAAGATATATTCGGAATTTGGTTATTAATTTATTTGTCTGTAGTAGATTTCCTTCATAGGTTTGCATTAGAACTATAATAGGCACTTGGAGCTGGTGTGCACAGCTGAAAAGTAGGAGCTTGCTTGGGATTAGCTAACAGTTGGTGTAGGCGGAATAGAGCCAGAGAACTGAGAGAGGCTTTTCCCTCTGGCCAGGCAGTGGCACGTCCTAGAAGCTTTGGGTAGAGATTTTTTGGGAAGGAATAACTTTGAGACCCTGTTTGGCTCCCAGATATTTTGTGCTCCCATTTTCCTGTTTGCTGGGTGCTTGAAGAGTCCTAGGATCTGGGGTGGGGGATTGGGTGTACGGGTGTATAAATCCCTGCTTTGAATATTCCTTGGAATATTTTTAAAGTATGGTTAATGTTCATTATTCCTCCAAGGGTAGTCTGTTTAAAGTACTTAATTGAACAACAAAGAATCAAGTATTTAAAGACTGATATGACCAATGACTGAGACTGAATGAACAATTAAGGCTCAAGAGGGATTTGTTAGAATTATTTCTGCTGTAGTCATTAAATGCTGGTGCTGAAGGGACCGTGTGGGTCAGATAGACTCCCCACCCTGGAGATGATCATGGCCCAGGGGGAGGTCAGAGTGACAGAGGTTGGAAATACAGTGGTGGTGGGGGAAGGGGAGCCCATCAGGAGAAGCCGCATGGAGGGAACGCAACCCCAGGGTGCCCTGTGGCTGGCGTCCAAGTTCTGTGCGGTCCCTGGAGTTGGGGCCTTGAGGCAGGGCCCTGATTCCCGGGCACGTGGGACAGAACAGTTTTCATTCCCGCCTATCACTCTCAGATGACTCCAGTTTGTTGTGGGGTGGGGTGTAGATTTTGATGAGACAGGAGCTGCTACAAGCTGATTCCAAAAATACCCCAGAGCCAGAGTGCAGCTTATGTCTGATTTCTGAAGATTTGTGTTCCGCGGAAGGTTTTACAGCCCTCTTGAGGGCAGTTCCTGTTGTGTAGCACAAAGAGCATTGGGTTTGAAGTGGGAAAGACAGGAATTCAAGTCTTGCCACTTCCTGTTACCAGTTGACGGGACTTTGTGAGACATCACGGAGACTCAAATCCTTCCTGGTCTGGAGGAATCCCTGTCAGTCTGCGGATTGGAGCCAGTGTTTGTAACACGCCCGATGAGGTTATCACACCTTCCTTTGGTGTGTGACCACCTTCGATGCACCAGGCAGCGAGCAGGTGCAGGAGGTACAGGAGCTGCATTGATGGGGGCGCTTGCTGACCTAACGTCCAAAGCACAGGCCAAACCTTTGTAGTCTCCTCAAGGGCGTAAAACAACCAGAGTATTCGTTTCTCTTTCAGATCTCTTCCCCCAGCTCGGAGCTGCGAGTTCTCTTCCACACAGCAGTGAGCTCGGCAGCCCAGGCCAGAGCGAGCTCAACAACATCGACCTGGCAGCGCTCTTCTCTGATGCTCCCGGGGACGGCGGGCGTGCCGCGGGGGCCTCGGAGGAGGCGCTGAGCTCGGGCATCTTGACTGTTGACGTCACCTCCGTGAGCTCCTCCCTTGGTGGGAACCTCCCTGCGAATAATAGTTCCTTGGGGCCCATGGACCCGCTTGTGCTGGTGACCCACAGTGACGTTCCTCCAAGCCTGGACGGCCCTCTGGTCCTTGGGACAGCGGCCACAGTTCTTGAGCAAGGCAGCTTCAGTGTGGACGACATGCAGACGGTCAGCGCAGGGGCGTTAGGCTGTCTGGTCGCGCTGCCCGTGAGGAACTTGAGTCAGGACCCGCAGGCTTTGACCGCAGGAGACTTAGCAGACGGCACCGCTGCGTCGACCTCTCCGAGCCCCCCACCTCGAAGCACCAGTAGCCCGGAGCTGCTGGCTCCCATCAAAGTGGAACCGGACTCGCTCCCGGGCCCCGATCCCGTCAGGCAGCAGGAGCGGAGCCGAGGGGCGCCCCGGTTGGCGCCCTGCAGTCCTGCGGAGAGGCACAGTCCCCAGAAAGACGCGGGGTTCAGTGCGGGGACCGGCACCTTCTATTTGGTATGAAGTGCTCTATTCAGTCACCACCGTGTAACTCGCTTCTCTTACACTCAGTCTTGAGGATGTTCTGGATTAATCACTCGTGTGCAGACATTTCTTACTGGTTTGCGGAAAGATGGAGCCCTGGACTACAAGTCTGGAAATCTGAGTTCTGATCTTGAGTCTGGAACTGACTAGTTTATAGGACCTCGAGGAAATCACTTATCCTGTCTGAGCCTTAAGTTCTCATTTATTTCTAAAATGAGAGGGTTTGGCTAAGATGATTTCTAAGGTCCTTTTGAGTTTTGTGATTCTGTGATGATGTGTTTCTTGAAAAAAAAATGGGGTATTTCGTAATGTTGAAATGTTTTGCCTTTGTGCTTTCCACGGGATTAGAGGCCCTTAGACTTACTAACAGCCCTCGAGGAAGAGGAATCATGACACCAGGTTTAATGGAAACTTTAAAACCATGCAAAAGAAAAAAAATTTATTTTAATTAGAATTAACAAGAGAGAGGAGTGGCTTGTGAGCTTTTGTTTCTGGAGGGTTAGGAGAGGACTTCTCCAGTTTTGAGGCTCGACAGTTGATATGCTTTTAATTATATTTATGTCAGTTAATACATTTAATATAATTTAATTTAAAATAATTTAATTAAAGATTCTTGGGGGAGAGTCTGATTATTTTCCCTCAGTCTCAGATGGGAATGATCAAATAGGTTTTGTCTTTGTGGCACGGGGTAAATTTGACGGTGATACTTCCGCTGTCCCATATGTTAAGTCCTATTTTACCGCAGTTTAAAAAAAAAACGAAATCCTTTGAATTAGAACCCAGCATGAGGGATGTGGTAACCCATCTACCACGGAGCCTGTCGGTCTGAGAGGAGCACAGTCCGTCGTACCTTTTCTGGCGGCTCTCACTTGGCGGTGGCCTTGCCACACTGCCAGCCTTTGTCTGGGCGGCCGCGGCAGCGGCCAGGCCACCTGGTGACTGGCCCGGGACGGGAGATGGCCCAGGCTCGGAGATCAGCGGGGAGGCCGAGCCTGCGCGGAGAGCCTTGGTGCCTTGGGAAATGAGTTCTTGGTACCACGGTATCTCCAGAGCCGCAGCTGTGGGTGGAGGCAGGAGAAGCCGCCATGACCTCGATCCTGACTCCTTGTTCATTTTCTCGCTAGCTGTGTGACGTTGGGCTGCCTCGATTCTCTGAGCACAGAAGGTGTGTGGTGAATGGGTTACAGGTATGCTGCGAGCTGTTGAGGGCTGTTCCTTTTCATCTCGTTGTGATAAGTATTGAGCTATTTTTCACATCAGAACGTTCACAAATTTACAGAAGCGAAGTCCCATTTGAATACTGTTTGGCCCCCTCAGTAAACTTCCTGAATTGGGTACCACAGTTACTGTTCTGACGTACATAACTGGTGAGCCGGGCCCCTCTACCAGGGCGGCCTCCGCCTCTGTGGTGGGGATAAAGTAGGACCTCCCTAGGCCTGCCGTACTAGTATCATGTGGCTCGTTCTGGAAGATGTTGAGAAGTGGTGCAGTTAATTAACCTTGAACCACCAAGGGAAGCTGGCGATTTGTTTCAGGCAGCAGAGAAGTGTGTAACTCTTTTTATACCTGTTTCTGTATAAGATATTTTAATATGTTTTAGACTTTGGAGGAATAAACTTTGCTTCTCTGGATAATAAAATTATGTATATATTGTTCCACCTCTCGTTCTATTGTCACCGGAACTGGATGTAGCACTTGAGTCTCCGTGAACCTTTGCTGGAGATCCTCAGAGACTGTCGGACTCTACTCTGTACGGGAGGCAGACTTAGCACATGTCCGTAGCTCCCTGACTACCCTTCCTTTGCTGTTTGGAACAAGTGACTGACACGCTTTTCTTTGGTCCCAGGAAAGTGGGGGCTCAGCAAGAACTGATTCCCGAGCCATTCATCTAGCCAAGAAAAAAAAGCAGAAAGGAGCTGGGAGCGATGCAGGTGAGGCTGTGTGTCCTGGGGGAGCGAGGGACCCGAGTCACCCTGGGCCGTAATGAGGAGAAACACATGGAATAGGTGTTTCTGTGTTCTTTGTGTTCCTTTTACGTTCAAAATGCCCTTAATGCGAACGTAAGAAAATACTGGTGAAATTTCCAGCGGCCATTTGTAGATGTTTTCTCGACCTGAAAGAGCTGTGTGAAGGTTAGTGGCGGCAGGCTCCAGGATCTGCTGCCCAACAGGCCGCGGCAGTAAAGGACAGACTGGTCACGTGTCACAAAAGCAGAGGTGGGAACTTGCTGCCAAATGGCAACTGGCCCCCCGACCTTGGCATTGGGAACGGCTTGGGGACGGGGCCCTTGGGTGGCGTGTGGCATTGTGGATGTGTAGTTCAGTTATGTAAACACCTGGTCATTTTAAAGCGTCGACTTTTTTGAATTTTTACAAACCACTGAGTGGGCCAGGCAAGACCTTGGCTTGTGGCGCCATGCGTCTGTCTGTCGTCCATCCAGAAAATGGAATAGTGGGATGCAGTGCGTAAAGAAACTGGGAAATTCTTCTGTACAGGAAAGAGCGACGACTTCTAATACCATTTTTCGAGTATTTCATGTGTCTCTTTATCTAAAAGTTATTTGAAGACTATCAAAGAGCATGTAAGGTTAGCAATATAGTCTCATAGCTTTTTTTCCTTAATATCATGGCTGCTTTAAAATCAGTCCCTGTTTTCTGTTAATCCGTTTTCTTAAAGCACGTATTGCCCTATAGCGAATATTGTTCATGGCCATGTCCGCTGTGACCGGGGAAGGGTTCCCTTCATGGTGGGCTCACGAAGTGTCCCCATGGCCCTTGCGGGGTTAACAGAAGAAAGTACGTGGTGGTGGTGGTGGAGGACGTCGTAGAGTGGAGGAATCTAGTACAGACTAGGCAGAGTCAGTGAAGGGAGCCAGATGCTTTTGTTTAATCTGATAGGTAACCTCCACTCGAAGGAAAAAGAACACTGAACATTCAGGTCTATTGTACACATTACATTGATTCATTGCTTTTGGGTGACATCTGTGGAGGTAGTTTTATTTGTTTTTATCTGTAGAAGTGGTTTTACTTATTTTTAGTGTTTAAAAAATTTTTTTTAAATGTTTTGTTTATTTCTGAGAGAGAGAGACCACGTGAGCAGGGGAGGGTCAAGAGAGAGAGGGAGACACAGAATCTGAAGCAGGATCCAGGCTGTGAGCACAGAGTCTGATGTGGGGCTCGGACCCACGAACCGTGAGATCATGACCTGAGCCAAAGTCGGACGCTCAACCGATTGAGCCACCCAGGTGCCCTAGGTGCCCCTATTTTTAATGTTTTAAGTAGTTTCACATTATTTTTAAACAGTAAGGACACTTAAGAAACAAACCCATATGTTACTGTCACCTTTTTAAACAGTATTTCCTTAAGTGTTCAAATTTTCTGTTGTCTCAGATGTTGTAAATGATTTTTACAGCTATTTGCTTGAATCGTACTCCAAGTAAGTGTCCTATTACTGTTGGTATGGTTTTTTTTTTTTTTAAATGTTTTATTTATTTCTGAGAGAGAGAGAGAGGCAGAGTGAGCAGGGAGGGTCAGAGAGAGAGGGAGTCACAGACTGAAACAGGCTCCAGGCTCTGAGCTGGCAGTCAGCACAGAGCCCGACGTGGGGCTCGAACCCACGAACCGCGAGATCATGACCTGAGCGAAAGTCGGACGCTTAACCGACTAAGCCACCCAGGCGCCCCACTGCTGGTATGTTTCTTAAGTCTCTCTACTGTCTGTAGGTTTCTCTGTTCATTTCTGTCCCATGTGTTTGTGGCAGAATCTGGGTGGCTTGTCCCGTTGAGTTGGCCAGTCAAGATTTGGCGGAGTCACCGCTGTGCTCGAGTTTAACAGGTTCCTCTTTCTTCTGTGTTTCCTATAAATGAATGATTCCTTCTAGGGGCTGGATCTAACTGAGCTTTGATCCAGTGGGCTGGCTGTTGGCGGTTGGCATAATTCCCTTGCAGGCGGTTGGCTGGTCTTCTGGAGGCGCCGGGCGTCTGGTGGTTGGTCTGTCCTGAGTTTGTAGGCACCGCTACCTTCTCCTGTTGCGTGACCGTGCACACAGAGTATCGCCAACCAGGGAGCTCACCTGGGCTTCACACCTAGACGTTGATCAGGTCTGCACAGACGACTGCCCGTCCGTGTGGCCCCTCCCAAGGTTGAGCTGCCCCTGCGACCCAGGAAAACAGATACACTTACCAGCCTGGACCTTCCACGGACCTGGCGATTTCTTTCCAGGAGCGAGGGGCAAAGGCCAGACTTGGCCTTGGCAGGGCTCTGCTCCTGCATTCGTGCACGTAGCCTGTTTGTCCTTAAGCCTCCCACTGATCCGGCGCTAGCGGGGGGATTGCGTTACTGTGCTGTTCTGGTGGTGATGTTCTTTCTCCCTCGTTCTTGTACGTTTATTAATTAGGCTTCTCTAAGGGAAAGAGGCCTCTTCTCCCTCGTGTATGTTTTGGGTATACCGGTGTGCACTCACAGGTGTATATCCGTTCGGACGGTACGAGGGGCGCTGGATGATACGCAGGATTATCAGTATTACTTTGCTGCTCACGTTGCTCCAGCTCTGGCCTGGGAGCTCTTTCAGTTGGATTCTTGTGTCCTTCCTTTCTTCTTTATTTTTAAGTAAAAAAATTTTTTTTTAATCTTTTAACTTTGAGAGAGAGAGAGAGAGACAGTGTGATCTTTATTTATTTGGGGGAGGGGCCGAGAGGGAGGGAGACACAGAATCTGAAACAGGCTCCAGCCTCGGAGCTGTCAGCACAGAGCCCGACGCGGGGCTCGAACCCACAAACTGGGAGTTCATGACCTGAGCCAAAGTCGGACACTTAACCGACTGAGCCACCCAGGCGCCCCAGGATTCTTTTGCCCTTTCAACATGCCCTGCTTCTTTTCAGGGGGCATTTCCCTAACTTCTGGCACCGTCTGTATTTTCCCCACCCCAGCCCAGGATTCAGCCACTTCTCGTTTTAGTGGAAAATGGTTTCAGAAACCAAGGTCGGGGCGCTCCGTGTGGTTGTTGCTAGCTGCTACTGGGCTGTCATTGGGCCTTGGCCTTCCCAGCAGACAGGGCTAGGAACTGCCTGCACGTACGTTACCCCGTGCTAGCTGCACTTTGGTCACGGAATAGTTTACATTTTAGGATGGTAATAAGGTACATCTGTTCTGTATTTCTTAACGTGCCTAGTTAATATGTTGGCCCTTTCCAGTGAAATATATTCTTGTGAGTTCAGGCCAGATGTCAGCCACTAAATAATTGGCACCAAATTCAGAGGGGGAAATGTGGGTTTGGGAGCTATTTGGGTTTCGGGATTAAATGATTATTGTGTATAGTCTAGGAGAAGCTGCAGGGAAACAGGACTTAGGGAGTTAAGCCACGTAAACACAGCCGGGAGCGCTGCTGTCAGTGCCGTTAAGTGCGGGTGCGCGCAGACTCGGATAGTGCGCGGCCTGAATGATTTGAAAGGTAAGGTGCAGGGTCTGACGTTCAAGTCTGTGCCCATTGGGTGCAACGTGTACGGGAAGTGACATTGTGCCAGTTGCTCTATGTTTGGTATCGTGGTCCCCCGCCAAAGAAACCCAGAACATTTTCTTCATATAAAAAGTAAAGAGAAACTTTTCATTCTTGAAGTTGAGAGCGAAGTAAACTTTTTCTTTTAAACGTAGCCAACTTTAGGATGATGAACGGATGTGTGTTTTTCTGGTCTCGGAGGGTTGGGGAAAGAAAGAATGTAGAGCCCCTCACAGAAGAGCCAGAAAACCGCAGAACTGTGCGTCTTTGTGGCAGTAAAGACGTAAATGCACGTGACTCCCCAACTGTGTTTTGACAGAGTCCGAAGGCAGAAGTTGCCAGAACGTGTTGTCTGGAAGTGGCACGAGATACTCAGGGAGGTTAGATTAAGAGCGGATAAAACAAAAGTCCCGAGGCGGGGGTTAATCCGCGTGTCAGAAGTGCAGGGTTCCACGGCGACACCTGGGGCGGAGAGGGTTTCCCTGTTGTTGGCTGCTGCTCACGTACGTAATCAACAGCGAGACTGAGGTTCATAACGTTTTTGTGAATGTCGGTATGTGAATATAGTGGTCATATGAATAACGTTATGTGACTATGTATACGAAACTTATGAAATCAAACAAGGTCCGGTAAAAAGTGGGGGACATCTAGGAGAATTGGATACATGAAAACCTACTGTGTCGGAAAGGGGTAATTCAGCTCATGATTTGCAGATCAAGCACGGAATAAAATAGATACGAAGAGTACTTACAGCAGGGTTAATAACGTTGATTTAGTAGATCCTGCTCTATAATCGCAGGATGTTTGTCAAAATTAAACTGAACAAATTAGGCCATTAGGAAAACCATAAAGTCTTTAGGGGGGAAAAGCGCAGTTTAGTAGTACATGGTTTTGACCGTATTGTGGTAAAGTAGAAAGTGAAAATTACCTGGAAAACAGGCAAACCTTAAACCCTTTGGTCGAAAGACCTTTAACGCGAGCTTACAACACGCACACATCCCCGAGGGGAGTGTCCGGGGGCGGCCGTGGCCGGTTAGGAAACACCATCAAGAAAATACCACATTCGCAGCAGCAACGAAAGTTCCAGAGCAACTAGCGGGAAGTCTCCTAAGTGGGCAGGACACGGAGGGGGAGGGCACGGAGGCGGTGACGGCAGAGCGCCTGCGTGCAGGGACAGCGGTGACCGCGGTGCAGGGACAGCGGTGACCGCGCGGGCGGATCGCTGGGCGCCGCTGCTTGCGTTCTCCTGTGGGACTTGGGGGCGGGCGTGGGGGGAGGGGTCTGGGAGAAACAGAACCAGTAAGTCACAGGCGGCGGGGAATCCACCAGGAAAGGCGTCTCGAGGGACGCCGATGAGGGGAGGGGGAGCGGTGGGCAGGTGCGGGCGGAGGGGCAGGAGGCCGCTCTCCGCGGAAAGGCCTTTGTTGTCAGGCAGGAGGCTCAGGGTTCGGAAGTGAGCGGAGAGCCGGGGGGAGGCCAGGCTGCTCGGGGCCGTGTGGGACCTTCGGCTTTCACCCGAGTCCGGCAGGGGAACGTGGAGGCACGATTAGAAAAGTGACATATTTTGGGGTGCCTGGGTGGCTTAGTCGGTTAAGCGTCCGACTTTCGCTTTGGTCATGATCTCACGGTTCGTGGGTTCGAGCCCCGCTCGGGCTCTGTGCTGACTGCCAGCTCAGAGCCTGGAGCCTGTTTCAGAGTCTGTGACTCCCTCTCTCTCTGACCCTCCCCTGCTCACACTGTCTCTCTCTCTCTCTCTCCTAGAAATAAATAAAAAACATTAAAAAAATATATAAAAAAAAAAAAGAAAAGTGACGTATTTTTGAAAGGATCTCAGTCCAGCGGCTCTGGTGAAAGTAAACCCCAAGGGGCACGGAGAGTAGGCAGGGGCTCCTCGCTGTCCCCAGCAGGAGGTGACCGTGGCCGCTGGTGGGAGGAGGGGGGTAAATGCCGGGTCTGTGTTGACGGAGCCGTGGGGAGCGAGAAGGCCGCTGTTCCCGCAGACCTGCGGACTCTCCCCGCGGAGATTTCCGGGAGCTCGTGTGGGAGCCTAGGGGCAGGGGCTCCTGGGGACACGAGGGACACTGACCTGCAGGCTGTGCCCTGTGCCTGGGGGGTGGAGCCGTGGCCTTGGGCCGGGGCACAGCGGGCCGCACCTTGAGAAGCAGGCCTGAGACCGGCCACCCTCCTCCCTGAGTGTGGCAGCCTGGCTCTTCCCGTTGTGGCAAACGAGTGATGGCCTTTTGGGAAGAGATACTAAAGTGCCACGCATGATACAGGACGACGACAGAGCTTTAAGGCATCTTGAAGCCCCGGAAAGCTGTGGGGACGGCCAGTGCTTGCTTTGTCCTCAGCTGTGCACGTCGGCTCGCGTCTGGGCTGCGCGGCAGCCCTCGAGGCAGCCCCTTGTCACCTGGGCCGCCGCGCCGCTCTCCCCGGGGAGCGCAGGTGCCCAGAGCAGACAGAGGCCCGGGCCTTGGGCGTCCGCGGACAGGTGTTAAATGGACAGACAGCGTGAAATGCTAAGGGAGATGACCGCGTCCTGAGCAGAAGGGGTTCGGGACGGGAGCGGGCGCCGTGCAGGAGGCGGCTGTCGCCCGAGCAAGCGTTTCGCCCGTGGTCAGGGCTGCGCCCGTGCCCCGAGGGCGGGAACCCGGAGCCCTCGCGGAGCACGTCCCCGTGCTTTGCTGGGACAGCCTCACAGGGAGGCTTTTTGTGGACATTTGGTAACTGTTTTCAAGAGCCAGAAGAGAGGCGTGATGTTCAATTATGAAATAACTGTTTTGGGACTTCTCTCAAGGAAGCATGGCGGGATCTGCGTAAAGGGGCGCGTTCCAGCTGCCACCCGCCCAGTGGGAACTGGGGACCACGCGGCAGTCAGGCTCGCATTCTGACGCCAGCAAGCGCACGTTGTGCATGTTTTTGTTAAGTGCGTGTTTGTGAGCAAAGCTGAGTGGCTGCTAATAGACCCCTTTTGTGCATGTACTTGCATAGAAACAAAAATGGTAGAGAAATATATCCTTGCAAGGGTAGTGTTTTTTCTGAGTGTTAAGATTGTGAATTAAAAAAATTTTTTTGATGTTTATGTACTTCAAAAAATTTTAAAAATAGTTTTTATTTATTTTTGAGACAGGGACAGAGCATGAGCGGGGGAAGGGCAGAGAGAGAGGGAGACAGAATGTGAAGCAGCTCCAGGCTCTGAGCTGTCAGCACAGAGCCCGACGCGGGGCTCGAACCCACGAACTGTGAGATCATGGCCTGAGCTGAAGTTGGGCCCTTAACTGACTGAGCCCCCTAGCACCCCAAGATTATGAATGTTTAAACCCCCCTTTCACCATGTTTATTTTTTGTATTTGCAGATACATTAATTATGTAATTAATAAATATTAACCCCAGTTTAAGTAGCGGGAGGTAGAACAGCTGTCCCCCAGGATGGAGCACACCAGTGGAGGCTTTGGGGGGAGGTCACCCTGGGGCACGTGGGCAAGCCGTAAGCCCAGACATGGAGTGTGGAATTGGGTGTCCCTTCCTGGAAGGCGGTGACGGAAGCCGTAGGGAACACGAGGCGGGCCTCTGGCCCCTGCAGCCCAGCCAGCCCGGCCCGCGTTGGCAGACGGGCATGCAGGGAGGCGCTGTGCCTGCTGCCACCGGTCCGTCTGCGCCCCTGGAACTTTCGAATGAAGAACTGGGTTGCATTGGGCCCTGGAATTTAAGTCAGCGATCTGCTTTTTATAATACAGTTACATACTGTATGTGTGTGTGCGCGTATCCATTTTTTCCTCACATTAAAGCAAAAATCTAGGCATCTGAGTCAGTGGGCTCCTTCCGTCTCTCCCACTGCTGCCGGGCCGCGAGCAGGGCACACGGAGGGCAGGCAGCCCGAGGGCATGCAGCCGTGCAGCCTGTTTTCCGGAAGAGAACTCGGGGACGCTCACACAGACACTGGACCTGAGAAGAGTGGACCGTGAACCTGAGCGTCGTGAGGGCCCCCCAGCAGGGCGGAGGGGAGCCGGGCCGCAGCTGGAGAAGGCCCTCCCTGGGGGTGTGGCGGAGTGGGCAGATTCCCTTGGGGCTTTTTCACAGCCTGCACGCGGGGGGCAGGTGTGGCCTGTGATGGGGGAGCAGAGTGGATGGCAGACTCGGGGGAGGCCGTCGGTCTGGTCTTCAGGACGCCTTCGCTCCAACGGTCCGTCCGCGGTGACGCCGCCTGCGCTGCCGACCGTCACCCGCCCAGGGTCGGGCCCTGCAGGCTGGCGTGAGCGCGCCGCATCTGCCTGAGCAGCTGTGCCCAGGGGCCTCCCGCGGTGGGGCCGCGCTCCTTGTTCCCTCGGTTCGTGGACTAGGGCTGTGGTGTGAAGAGCTGGAATGGCCCGAGATGGGAAGCCGGGCCAGGGGGCCGGAGGGCAGCGGACTTCGGTGGCGGCGGTGGGGGAGGGGGAGGGGGAGGAGAAATGTGACCCTTGTGTCCAATAGGCTGAGTTAAGGTGTCCTGTGCAGGGTGGTGAGCTGGTGACCGGGACTTTCTCAGTCCGGGTCATACGGGCCTGCCCTCTGCTGACCGGCAGCAGACCCTTGTTTTGTTTCTGTTAACTTAAAAAAAAATTTTTTTTAACGTTTGTTTATTTTTGAGACAGAGACAGTGTGAGCGCAGAAGGGGCAGAGAGAGGTAACAGAGAATCCAGAGCAGCTGCAGGCCATGAGCTGTCAGCACAGAGCCCAGCACGGGGCTCGAACTCACGAACCCTAAGGTCATGAGCTGAGCCGAAGTCGGACCCCCAACCGACTGAGCCCCCCAGGCGCCCCGTGTTTCTGTTCACTTGGTAGAATGCGCCCTGTGCCGTGCCTCTGGAGCGCGTGCCTCCCCGCCCCCCCCGGCAGCCTGCTGAAAGCCCTCTCTGGCAGGTTCCTGGTCCTCGTGAGGAGGAGGCCTTTGTGCAGCACGTAAGCTGTGGTTGGCTTTGCCACACTCCCGAGAGCTGTGCTGTCCACGCTGCCACGTGCGGCAGCGGCGTCAGGCGGCGGCCGGGGACCAGAGCAGCACCTTGGGAGTCAGGGCTGGGCTTGAGGTCTGTTCCTCCGGCGGCGGTGGCTTTGGACAGGTGTGTGACCGCTCGGCTGCAGCAGCCTCCCGTGTTCCGGGGGACGGCACAGGACCTGCCTTTGTGGGCGGTTGTGTGGATTACCCGGCAGGATTCTTAGCGTACAGCCTCACTCCCCCCGGTGCTGGTTAGCGGACCGCGTGGTTAGCTCGCTGGCGTGCACGTCGGGCTCGTCGCAGCGTGTGCTCCGTACGCTCATCTGGTTCTTGTCGGAGCCGAGTCAGGAAAGCAGCGGCCGGGCTTCGCGTGTCGGCTTCCAGCTGGTAGGGGTGGGGGCCGCGCGCTGCGAGCCCAGGCCAGGTGTCCTGAGCTGTGGGGGACGCGGAGGCATGTTGTGCCCCCATGTCTGTCACCCTGGGAGCTCCGGGACGGCCTTCCACGCGAACCGTCAGAGTCCTCCCCCCCAGCGTCACTCTGCCCTTCACACCGTCCGGAAGGGGCCTCCGTGGGTTCCCAGCCTGGGCCGGCCGCGGGAGCCGTGGCGGGACCTGCCCACGCTCTGCTCTGCCAAGAGGTTTAGGGCAGTGGCCGCTGGGCAGCCCGGGGCCCTGACGTGCCTCTGGCTCCCGCGCACCGGCCCTCTCCCGGACTCCGGGGCGCGGGGCGCTACTCACGGCAGCCCCGTGGGCTCCGTGCTGACGCTCTGCCTTCTGGATGAGGAGCCTCAGGCACAGAGAGGTTGGCCTGACGCGGCTGCACAGCTGATGGGCGACCGCACCGGGGCCGGACACCAGGGCGCAAGGGCTCCGGGACATCCAGTCAGCCCGCCAGCCGCGCTGCACACGGGAAGAGAGTGCTTCGTCTTCAGCGGGCGAAGGGGGCGCAGAGCTTAGTGAGGTGCTGGGACCCGCGTTCCAGGTGACTAGGGCGTGTGCGGGGCCCCGCGGGCCCTGGCGGGCAGCCGTCCGTATGGCCCGCCACGCCAGAAGCCCGAGGAGGGCCTCGGGTCCTCACTGACGCCGGACAGGGCAGTGGTAAAACTGCTCGTTGGGGGTTTTCAAAACGCGTGAGCCTTAAACTAGGAACTAAGGTTTCCCTCCTAATAGCAAGTCAGAAAGAAAAACCGCCAGCGTTATTTTCAGTGGGGAGATGTGTTCCCATTATAATCAGAAGATGCAGCCAAGCCAGCACGACAATAATATTGGACATTTTAATGGAAGCTTTAGAGAAAGATAAATAGGAAGATGTGATTGCCCATCAGTGATGATTATCAGGCTTAGAAAACCCCAGGGAATAGACTCAAATAATTACAAATAAGGGTAAATGAGTAGCTAATTGTATAAAAAAATGTTTGCGTGTATCAAATGAGTAGCTTTTCTATTAGAATAATCAGAAAATGAATACTGAAAAATAGATGTTACTCATAATGGCAATAAAAGCAATATGGAATCTCAGAATTATCAGTGACAGGTTGGCTGGGCCTGGCTAAGGGCCCGTGTGCAGCTTACTGTGTACTTGGATGGAACACTCAATTCTTAGTGTTTGTTAACATTTTGTATTCAGTTCCTTTAAAATCCCAAAGGAACTTTTTATTTTATTATTTTAAAATTTTATTTGTTTATTTTGAGGGGGAGCAGAGAGAATCCCAAGAAGGCTCTGTTGATGTGGGGCTCAGACCCACAAACCGTGAGATCGTGACCTGAGTCAAAACAAAAAGTTGGATACTTAACCAACTGAGTCACCCAGGTACCCCCCAAAATAACTTATTCTTTTTTTTAATGTTTATTTTTGACAGAGTGGGGAACAGGCAGAGAGTGAGGGAGACAGCATCTGAAATGGGCTCTGTACTGCCAGGGTCTCAGAATTACAAGCCCTGAGATCACAGCCTGAGCTGAAGTTGGATGCTTAACCGACTGAGCCACCCAGGTGCCCCTCAAAGGAACTTTTTAAATTATTTTTTTAATATTTATTATATATTTTTGAGAGAGACAGAGCATGACTGGGGAAGGGGCACAGAGAGGGAGACACCGAATCGGAAACAGGCTCCAGCCTCTGTCAGCACAGAGCCCCATGTGGGGATCAAACTCACATCTCAACCATGGCCCGAGTTGAAGTCGGACGCTTAACCGACTGAGCCACCCAGGTGCCGCCCAAAGGAACTTTTTAAAAGAAAAAAAAACCTGTTAGGTTTAACTTCATTTGGAAGAATTACTCAGTTGAAGTCTCCACATGGGCTTTGAAGAGGAGAAATGATGGGGCAGGGAGACCCCTGTTCCGGAGATGCCCCGGGCCGGCTGGAAGGTGCCCGTGGTGAAAGCCAGCCGGTGCCCGGTGCAGAGCAGGCCAGCAGACGGGTGTGGGCGGCCGGAGCACAGGCAGGCAGGCCCGTAGCTGAGGACACGGGTTCGTCGGGTTCTGGTGACGTTGGCTTGCTCTGTGGGGAAAATGGCGGCGGGCTTCTTCCGTACTTTCCCCTGCAGCCCCTCCACCCAGGGAAAGCCACGTCCAGCGACTCGGTGTCAGACATTCCCCTACATGTGTAAACCATCCCTGTTCCTGAGTTTGGAGAAACAGTGACACGTACATTTTTTATTTGCTTCTTGCTGTTAAACGTGAATATTTTTTCTAGTGAGTAGATAAGTTCTTACGGTACGTCCTTCCATAGCTGCTTAGAACTAAACCCAGGAACTGTAAAAGCGTTGAGCCCCAGTGCCCGCCACCGGCCAGGGTATGTGACGGGTCTAGCCTCCCATCCTCAGGAGAATTGGGGAACAGTTACTAAATAGTTCCCTGTGTTCTGCGGTTCACTGAGGATCCCCAGCGGAGAAGGTGTGCAGGAGCCCAAAGTGAATCATGCCCCCCCTGCACACCTGCTGGGGGGGAAGGGACCTCGGAGCCGGCCGTCTGCGGTGCACACCGCTCCCTCTGGATTCCATAGCTGGCAGCCTCGGGGGGTCTCGGGGAGGGGTGTGGAGCACGGTGCCCGAGCCAGGCTCTGTGCTGCCCGCCTCCCCTAATTCCGATGGTGGCTCTCTTGTGCCCGAGAGGACTCTCTCTAGGTCTCCTTAAGTGGAAACCTAATTGCTGGCCGGAGCCCCCCTCACTCCTTCCCCAGCTCTTTCAAGTTATCTAGCACGAACCAGTGTTTCGGATCGGTGTTGAGGTTATTGAAGCAAAATTTGCTCATTAGGAAGATAACTTGCTGTTTAAAGGTTTCTGGATTTCGACTGGGAGAAAGGGATTTTTTAATTTTTCTTGAGATTGGTTTACTGAGTTGGTCACGTTACATTTAGCGTCATGGCGTCTTTACTGCGTGACCATCACCGTGTGTTGGCTGTAAGCCTTCAAGCGTCCGTGGATTGGTGGGCTCGCATAGTGAACTCGGGCAGTGTGTGATTAATTTCCAGCCGTTTTACACGTTGACGACACATTACCAGAAGGCAGAGCGTACTGTTTGGGGCCGTGTAACCCAGCACCCTGCGGCAATGGCCGCAGCAGATAAAGGTGTTTTTCTCGTGAGCAGGGGGTCTAGAGGTTAAGTGCTTAGGCACTCAGTGGGCCAGCCCGGGTCCTCTCTCATGAAGCCTGCCTCCTTCCCTCCCAGCTTCCTCAGCGTGCCAGTGGGCGGTGTTTAGCCCGGGCCCCAGGGCCTTGGATGGACGAGAGGACTTGGAAGGGGAAGCAAGCGTGGCTGGTTTGAAGGGAATCTGCTTTCAGATCGTCATCTTCCATTTGTCATCTTTGAGGCAGTGCATTTGGGTCTAGGACTTCTGCAGATTCTTCTGTCCGTCTTTTCCCCATGACAGTCCTGTCTTGCCACCGAGCTCCCTGGGGTGTGGCACCCTGGGGCCTGTGGAAGAGCAGTTTTCCAGAGCCCCAGGCCCAGAACACTTGAGAGGGCTGGCTTCGGGGAGGCATTGGGACCGCCTGGGACACTGTTGCCTGCTTGGCCTTCCTCCTGCACGGGTTTTCCTAGGGGGCCGTGTTGAGAGGTCCTGAACCGAGATACAGCGTAGAGGGGGCCGGGGCCTGCAAGCTGCGTTGAAAGAGCCCTGACCTTTCCCACGCTTCTGCTCTGGTCCTGGCATGAACCGCTTTTAAGGAGAGCGTCCCGTGAAAGCCACGGTGCTCATACACACAGCCCGAGCAGTTCCTTCTAGCTGCTGACGTGTGTCTGCGGCCCTGTTAGGTACCAGCCTGAAGGTACGCCCTGAAAAGAGAATGGATTTGATTCCTTTTAGATGAAGTACGTGCTAGTACAGTAGCTAAAACCAGTTTAGCTTACGTGTATCCTTAAGTATTCTTAGGAGTCATAGTCCCTCTCACTTCCTGTTATAGAATCAGTACCTCTTACATCCCTTTAACTATAATATGATCATGTTCTAGTTACTGACTCGTTTTTCAGCAGTGTGTACCGTTGTCTTTCGTTAGGTATAAAGGAAACATATAATGCTGTTCTTTGGGAAAATTAAGTGGGATCTAGTTCTGATTTTGTTCTCAGATTTTTGCTTCGATTCCCCTCGGTTGCATGGCAGACAGCCCATGTCTTGAGGAGATTCGATGCTCTGATCATACTTCTTGCTTCGTAGGTAACAGAGTGCTCTGAGCAGTTACCATTGAATCGTGATGAAATGAATGAGGAATGGCTCAGAATGACCTTGCTTTTGTCTTACACAGCTGGGTCATAAGTATTAGATACACATATTTAAACCTTGCTTTTAAAAGCAGCTTAAAAAGACACGTTACTTGGTGCTTTCCTTCATGGTGATTTTCATAACATCCCTTGGTCCATGTTGTAGTGTGTTTACTTGACCTGAAAAATGAAATCGGACCTTCAGTGAGAAACAGGCGCATCCTGAAGGTGCAGACTGGCCACCCGGGCTCAGTGACGTAGTCGCCCTACATCGGATGAGCTGGGTTTGCAGCCACAGAGTGTGTAATTATGATGAAATTACATTTAAAGTACAAGTGTTCGTCTGTAACGTTTTTTTAATTGGCAGACATGTGTTGACCACGTTGGGAGTCTAGGAGTGAGTAACACCCAAGCCTCCTGGAAAACAGCCGTCACTCTGTTCTTGATACCTTTCCAGTGCAGTTTTATTTTTCATATTTCATAATTATCAGGATTTCTAGTATGTTCTGTTATTTTGGTTGGGTTTGCATTACTAATTGCAGTGGTAATGCAGGTTTTTGGATGAAGATTTTAGCTCCTAGAAAGTATATTGAAATAAGTTTTTAAACTAAAATTTTATTTTGCATTTTTAAAGTTCATTCATTTATTTTGAGAGAGAGAAAGAAGAACGCACACAAGGAGGGGAGGGGCAGAGAGAGAGAGAGAATCCTAAGCGGGTTCTGCGCTGTCAGTGCAGAGCCTGACACGGAGCTTGAACTTATGAACCATGAGGTCATGACCTGAGTCTAAATCAAGAGTCAGACACTCAACCTACTGAGCCACCCAGGTGCCCCCTAAAATTTAATTTAATTTAGCCTAGTTTAATTTAGTTTAGAGAGAGAGAGTGTGAGTGGGGAGAGGGGCAGAGGGAGAAGGAGAGAGAGAGAGAGTCAGTCTTAAGCGGCTACATGCTCAGTGTGGAACCCAGCGCAGGGCTCGATCCCGTGGCGCTGGGATCATGACCTGAGTCAAAATCAAGAGTCAGACACTCAACCAACTGAGCCACCCAGGCGCCCCTAAAATTTTAATTCCTGTACATATTTTTATCTCAGGGAAATATGCTAGGGTCATTCAGGCCTTCAGAGCAGATAGCAGTGTGTTCAGGTGAAATTCCGAGTGGAGTGGAACGGCAGGCATGTTCAGGGGGAACAGGAAGCCACACGGAGTCTCTTACTGTTAAAGAAGAGCGAGTGGGTCCCGCTCAGCCTTGCCGCCTCCCCCCGTCCCAAACCTGCTCTGCTGTCCAAAAGCACGCAGAGCCGTCGGCAGAAGCGTGGAGAACGGCCAGGCCTGAGCCAGCAGGAGGGCTTGGGTTCCCTGAGGCAGAGAACCTGGCAGACGGCGGCGAGGAGGAGGGACTCAGCCTGTGATGGAACTGCGTTTCCCTGTGGCAGAGGGGCCCCAAATGCGCCCCCTGGAAAACCGAGGCCCGTCACAAACGTGAAGAGTCCCTCGGGCACCCGGCAGGGAAGTACCAGGCTGCGGGGTGGAGTTTCGTGCCGGCTCCGTGCACTGGGTGCGAATGTGCAGGGCATGTGGGACCAGGCAGGCGGGGGTGCGGCGCCCACGCGCGGGACCAGGCGGGCGGGGGTGCGGCGCCCACGCGCGGGACCAGGCGGGCGGGGGTGCGGCGCTCATGGGCAGTGCAGAGCGGGGCCACGGAGCCGGGACGTCCAGGCCGGTGCTGGCCTCAAGATGGGAGGAAAACTCACTGCAGCCGGTGGCCCGTCCTGTGTGCCAGGGTTGACCGTCCCTGTTTAAAATGGAAGCTTAGAGTACGAGACCTAAAGGAAGAACGCGGCCTCTCACGCTTTTCCTCTTTTCCCATTAGATCATGGGAAATTTTCACGGAGAAAGGCTTTCTAGAAGTTCAGTAACTCCTTCAGTTTCACTTATTCAGTTTCACTTGTTCCTCTTCATTCAGCAAAATAAAATGCTTGTGTTAACATTAACTTGCCCGGTACGGGTCGTAAGATCGTCCTTACGAAGCCATTGACGTTCACACGTCCAGGGCTGCGTGGACACAGAATCAACAGCACCTAAGACTCCTTGGCTCTCACCGTGACCCAGGCACCGTTCCGCTCTCCTGCCACGCACTGACTTACTTAATCCTCCCGACACTGTGAGGTAGGGAGTATCGTCCCCGTGTCGCAGGCAGGAACACTGAGGCCAGAGCTTGGGCTTCTTGTCCAAGGTTTTGAACGCAGCGCACCGGTGCCTGGGTCCCCGCTGCTCACAAACCACAAAAGTGTCAGAAGAACCCTTCCTGGGTGTCCGGATCGTTTCTTTCTTCTTTGTACCGAAGTCTTCTGAAAAGTGCGCGTTTATGAGCTCAGTGAGGCCATGACTTGTGAAGAGGAAGCTGGACGGAAAGCCCCCCGGAGCGTTTGCCGGCGATGGGGCACAGGCGCCGTGGTGCCCATGGGGGGGCGCGGCGGCCGCTTTCTTCCCTTCCCGTTTCTGTGGCTCTGCTGCCCCGCCCGGCGGCTGTGCTCTGCCATCTCGAGGATCTCCCGTGTGGCTGCAGGGTTGGGGCCGCAGGGCAGGGGGAGCCTCTGCCCCCACGAAATGGGCTCCCGGGCTCGGGTTGCTGCATGACCGGAAGACATGTCCGAAACTCTGCTCAACTTTCTAATTGACATCTTGGCTTTTCTCATCTCCTAACCCCTCCCCCCAGACCCTCCCCATTGACTGGTCTTAAGCCTGCAGGGCTGCGCACGGTGCCGACGGGAAGGCGTGGCCGACGGGAAGGCGTGGCCCCCGGGAGGGCAGGGGCCTGTACGCGGCCTGTGGTTGCTCTGTTTCATCTTAGGCGCGTCGGGGTCTGCTCAGAGGAAAGCGAAAGGTGGCAGAGTCAGCCCTACCCACGTGTATGCAAGCCAGACTGGCTGGTTGTACGGGAACCTCGTGGTGCCCAGTGGAAGTGTGCCAGGACCAGCTCCAGCCGCCGGGGTCCAGTGTGTCCAGGTCCAGTTACTGCAGGTAAGACCCACCGAGCCAGGAGGAGGCTGGGCGCCCGGGGGCGCTGGCTGGGCGGGAGCTGGGGGCCAGGCTTCAGGCCGTACCTCCCTGGGCTTGCACCCGGAACGCCCCCCGCCCGGTCGCCAACCATCCCAAGTACTCTCTCGTCACCCCAGCTCCGAGCTTCCATCGTTGCTAGATCGACGCTTCGGCATCTGGTGCCCCCTGTGCCCGGTGCCCCGTGCAGTCTGGCCACACCTCGCTTGGAGTTCTGTGATGTGTAGGTGCCGTGCCCTAGGGCGCCTTGTAGTGCGGGACTCCTCCCCCACCCCTGCGTGCCCTTCCCCAGGCCCCACTTGTCTTCCCGGGGAGGGGCTGCAGGGCCTTCCTCCGCGGCCTGGTGTGGGGAGTGCTCCTGTGTGTGTGGGGGTGCTCCTGTGGGAGTGCTCCCGTGTGTGTGGACTGCTCCTGTGTGTAGGGGGTGCTCCCGTGTGTGTGGGTGCCCTCGTGTGGGGAGTGCCCCCATGTGTGTGGACTGCTCCTGTGTGTAGGGGGTGCTCCGTGTGGGGGTGCCCGGTGTGTGCCCCCGTGTGGGGAGTGCTCCTGTGTGTGTGGGTGCCCTCGTGTGGGGAGTGCCTCCATGTGTGTGGACTGCTCCCTGTGTGTAGGGGTGCTCCCGTGTGTGGGGGTGCCCGGTGTGTGGGGGTGCCCCGTGTGGGGAGTGCTCCTGTGTGTGTGGGTGCCCTCGTGTGGGGAGGCCCCCATGTGTGTGGACTGCTCCTGTGTGTAGGGGGTGCTCCCGTGTGTGGGGGTGCCCCGGTGTGTGGGGTGCCCCGTGTGGGGAGTGCTCCCTGTGTGTGTGGGTGCCCTCGTGTGGGGAGTGCCCCCATGTGTGTGGACTGCTCCTGTGTGTAGGGGGTGCTCCCGTGTGTGGGGGTGCCCCGGTGTGTGGGGGTGCCCCCGTGTGGGGAGTGCTCCTGTGTGTGTGGACTGCTCCTGTGGGGGGGGTGCCCCTGTGTGTATGGGGTGCTCCCGTGTGCGTGGGGGTGCCCGCGTGTGTGTGTGCCCCCGTGTGTGGGGGTGCCCGCGTGTGTGTGTGTGCCCCCGTGTGTGGGGGTGCTCGGCACAGCCGGGGACGTGGCCTGTGCGTGTGTAAGGGGCTTCCCCCGGGAAAGCTGGCCCCGTCGCAGAAAGGCGCGGGTTGCGCGGCGAGGAGCCGCTGTGGAAGGGACGCCCGGCGGAAGGCGCGAGCTGTGAGGTGGAGACAGCCCGCTTGCCCTTCCCTCCTGCCCCTTGCCGCTGGGCTTGTCTGCGGCAAGTGACTGCCTCTCCCTGGGCCTCGGCTTTATCATCTGTGAAGTGGGAAGGAGAGTGCTCGGCACAGAAAGGGTGAGGGGTGTCGACAGTGGCGCGGGCACCAGGAGCCGTTGGCCAGTGTCCCTTTGCTCACTTGCGTGATTCGGGGCCTAGGAGCCCCTCCCGCGCCCCGCAGGAGGCCCGTAACCTCCTGTGCCTTCTGGACGGGGGCCTGGGGCAGGGGGGGCCTGCCTGCGGGTGAGAGGTGGCCGCAGCCTCCGCCGGAGCGGGGAAGAGCCCACAGGAGGGAGCGGCGCTCCGACTGAGGCGGGATTGGCGGTGGGGGAGCCCCAGGGACGGGCCTGGGCGCGGGGGTCTCAGGCGGGCCCCAGACGGGGGACGGAGGACCAGGAGGAAGGGCGTGCCGCGTGCAGCCCGGTTCCGCTCCCTGCCGGCTCCTGGCGGGGGCGGGGGGGTGGGGGGGTCACAGTGACCCAGGCGCCGAGCGTCACCACGCTTGGTAAATGCAACATGTGCCCTCGCTCCCCCAGGACGACCCCGCAGGCGACGCGGTCTCGCCGGTGCTCCGCCCGCGGCTCCCCGCCCTCCCGCCGCTGCTCGCCGTGGGCGCGCCCGTCTACGTCCTGCAGGTCTGGCCGCCTCCCGGCCGCCGGGGCTTGTTAGGGGGGCCGTTGGGGTGAGCTTGTTACCGAGGGCCCTTGGGTGGAGGCCCGTCGGGTTCGCTGCCGGGACCTGCTGCTGCTTTCGAGATAGATGGTGGGGGAGCAAGGAAAGAAGAGGCTAAGAAGAAGGGTCGGGATCGTTCAGCGCCGTAGCTCCCGCTTGTGACGTGAAGCTGAACACGCTCCTCGAGTGCTTTGTGCAAGTCCCGGGCAGCCCGTGGGGTGCAGGCGGGCCGCTGGGCGCCGGGAAGGGGCTTCCCAGCACACAGTAGGCGAAGGGGTTCCAAGTTCAACGAGGACAGCCCCTCCGAGGAGCAGACCTGCAGCGCGGTAGTATTAACCCACTTTCCCTCGCTTGGTTTTTGCTAGAATTCCTTTCCCCGGAGAACGTGTAATAAGGGGGAAGCAAGATTCTAGTGGAGAACAGGGAGAGGCGCCCTCCAGGCCGGCCGTGGGGTGTGCGGCTGGATGTGTGCGGCCGCAGGGCTGCCCCCGGGAGGTGGTCCCGCCCCGCCCCAGCCCTGTCACCCCCCTCACTGCTCCCCTTGGTTTTTCAGGAGGTGCTTCCTGCCGCTGGAGGGGCCGCCGGGTCTGAGGACGTGCAGTGCGCCGGGAGCACCATCAACCCCCAGGACCTGCTGTGACAGCAGCCCTCTGCCCGGGGGCCCCCCGGACCCCATCCCGGGCTCTCGCAGGCCTGAGTGAGCCCCCACGTGGTCTCCGCTCAGGAGGCCAGCCGAGTTCTTTGGAGACTTCAGGGCACGTTTTTCCAAAATCTGTTTCTTACGTCATATCGGGAACCCGTCTGGGGCTGTGTGAGCTGCACCTGCCTCCGAGCGGCGTGTGGCCGAGGCGAGGGTTGTCTCAGGCAGAAGCGCACCCCTTTTCCCACTCGGCTGTGCACCCACAGCCTTTGTCCCGTTTGACCCAAGCTGTGGGGCCCCTGCTGCGTTAAAGCCCGGACTTCTGCAGGAAGTCGGGTCAGGTGCAGGTTCCCCAGTCAAGGACCGTTGTGTCCGTAGCAAACCTAAGTGGGGGCTTTGAGCTGAGCTTTGAGCGTGTTAGCATTTGGCCTGAGACGGGCCTGGAAACCATCTCCCCTTTCCGAGCTACCAGGCTGTCCCCCAGCCCCTCGTGGCTCTGTAGTTGGGTTGAGGTTGTCCCCGTGTGGGGCAGAAGCGGTCCCGTTGTCCCAGCGATGGCAAATTCAAATCCGCACTTTGGCAGGACCAGGCGGGTGGCTGGCATGAGGGGAAAGTGGTGGGGGTGAAGTGGGGCGCCGGGGGCCCTGTGAGCGGGGCCTCGGCACACACCAGATCTGGGGCCCGTAATTCGGGAAGGCCAGAGCTAAAGCTTTAAAGGCAGTTTTTCCAAATTCTGGATTTGGATGTTAACGTTTAACGATAACTCGTCGGCCCTTTCTGAAGTCACGTCCTGAGCCCTGCAGTCGCGTGGAGGCCGGGAGAGGGGCCAGCGTGCTCGCTGCCATGGCTGCAGAGGTGCGCCCGCTGGGTCACCAGGCCTTCGTCCCCAGGGTGGTCTGTCTGGCGGAGCAGGCGAGCTGGCACCTTGCACATACTTATTTGTGTGTCAGCGGGACTGGACGCGGGGGCACGCAGGATACTGGTGTTTTTGCCTTGTGCCTTTTGAACTGCATCTGTTTGTTCAGATGCTGTTTTGGTTCTTGGACTTGGACTTGTCCAAACTCTGTTTTGTGTTTTTTCATTTCTTGGTTTCTGGACTTGGGCTTTTGGGAGTGACCCCACCGTCTGGTTGTGAGTCATCTCTCTGTCCTGCTCCGAGGTGCTGTCAGTCCAGGGAGCTGCTCCACCCAGAGGGACTTGGGCCCCGTTTATCAGTGGTCTTTACCCACAGGACTCTGTGCTGCGCCTTAGCCTCCAGGTCGCCCAGAAGTTCCCCCCCCGCCCCACGAGGAGCCAGCCTGCCTGCCAGCATGGCCTTGGGGGCAGGTGGCCTACTGACCACACCGTGCTGTCCTTCTGATGGGGGCAGGGGGCGGGCTGCCGGGACATTCTCCCAGGGGTGTGTCGCTGCACCTTCCCCGGAGCGCCCCCTGTGAGCGCCCACCACTGTGAAGCAACCGGTACTGGCTGTCCGTGTTCTGGGCACGACGCCCCCAGGGGCGAGGGCCCCACGTCTAGTACGGAGGAATAAAAGTTCTTGTATAATCACGCCGAGGCATCGCTTGGCTTAATCCGCAGAACCGTGTGGACGGCATCGAAGTTGTGTTTTTCCTTCGGTCCATCGTCTGCTCACCTGCTGTCTCCTTTTCTCGTCCCTGCGCCGCGGCTAGCCCCCCATCCCAGCTCTGCGTGGACTTGCCCTTGGTCTCTCAAAGCAGCCACCTCCGGTGAGGGCAGCATGGGCACCTCCCTCAAGCATTTGTCGGGGGGCCAGGGGTTACAGGGCAGGGCACGGGCGTGGAAACCAGCCTGCCTCCTCGCACGGGCCAGCGCGGCACCGGAGAGGGGGAGTTTATTTCACTCGAGTTATGGGGGGACACAGCGGGGGGCCGCGGCGGCACGGCCATCCTGCGCCAGCACCGGCCGCGGCGAGCCCAGCGCCCCGGGCCTGCTCCCTGCCGCCTTGGTGCCGCGCCCTGGGCGGAGCGTGGGGCTAGGTGAAGAACAGCAGCTGCTCCTCCTCGCCCTGGTCCCTCAGCACACGCTCGGGCTCCTCCTTTACCTTCAGGACCGGGAGCTGGGAGCGACACACCAGCTTCCTGCCTCTCTGCAGAGCAAGACCCCATGAGCCGGTGCTGCCTGGACACCCAGACACCAGGCAGCTTGGCCCGAGGCTGCCGAGCTGCGGCCGGGGGCCCCGTGGGTGTCCCAGCCTCTGGTCAGCCTGCGGGCTCCAGGCCGGCGCTGCCCTTCTGGGCCTCGGGAGTGAGTCCATCCAGCATTTAGGAAGCCTGTTCCCTGGGGTGCCGGCCCCTCGCTGAGTGTGTGTGTGTGTGTGTGTGTGTGTGTGTGTGTGCGCGCGCGCCTCAAAACGGATTGGGCAAGACCCGCCTGGGCAGAGGGAACCTACTTCCTTTGCTCTGGGGATGCCAGAGGAGACCCCTGTGTCCTCCACCTCTACGTGACAGCGTGGAGAATGCTGCTTTTCAGAATGGCCCTTGGGCCTCTGTCTGCCCGGGGCTGCATTCAGGCCTGTGGGGTGGTCGGGGGGACCCCTAGTGACAGCCGATGAGCTGGAATGAGGGGCTGGCTGGAGTGTAGGTGGCACGGTGGGACCCAGCGGGCGCTGAGCTGAGGGCCTGCCCCTGGGCAGGGCCGGAAGGGCACAGCCAGGCCCCTTGCTGCCCAGGAGTGCGTGTGCAAGAGGGCAGGCAGCCCCAGGGGAGGACTCGCAGAGGAAGCAGGTCGGGGGGCGGAGGGCCAGGAACGGGGACCCGCTCTACCCTGGCCTGGCTCTGATGGCCCCACCTTTCCCCCCGCACCTCAGCAGTAGCCTCTGCAAAGGAGGCGAGCCAGACTGGACTGTGGGCCCTCGGCCCCTCCCAGCCCCATTGAGCCCCTTCCCTCCCTGCGTTGATTCCCCGGGGCCCCCGTGCCCACCTTCTTCTTGACCTCTGCCTGGGCCCGGGCCTGGGCGCGCCGCAGACGCTCCTCCTGCAGCTGCTTCTGCATCAGCGCCTTCTCTTCGCGCGCTCTGGGTGCCAGGGGCAGCACGGGGCAGATTAGAACCTGGAGGCGCCCGGGGGCGTGGGGGGGGAGGGGAGGGGCGGCTGCCAGGTTCCCTTCCTTCCGAGCTCCTTGCACGGCCTTCAGTCATGCCGTGTTCCCCCCCCACCCCGTCGAGAAAACTCCCTGCTCCTCCTCCCTGCCAGGCCAGGGTGGCTTCTGCCCCTGCTCTTTGGAGGTCCCAGCTCCGGTCCATCAGCTCATACCCCTTGGAGGCTCACGTTCCTTGGTCCCCATCCCTGGTCACTGGTCCACCTCTGTGTGGTCATCGGTCCTTTGCCTAGTGCCTGCTTCTACCAGGATACAGGGAAAGGGACCGAGGAAGAGCCCTGTGCTTGTGGGAGGGGCAGATGGCTCTTTGCAGGTGACCATGCTTCAGGACCCTGCACAGAGTGCGCGACCCAGGCGGCCCCCGGGCCAGCAGCCAGTGTCTCGGAGGACAGGCCAGCCCAGAGCAGGGGCAGGGGCGTGGAGGGCATCCTCGCCCTCAGGGCCCTCCCCACGGGTGAGGCGGCCAGGTGGGGCGGGGGCCTGGGCTCTCACTTCATGCGACGCTCCTTCTCCCGGGCCTTCTCAGCCTGCTCGATCCTGACCGGGGGGACGCGCTCCAGGTTCTCGAGCAGCTCGTTCAGGTGGTGCTCGATGACGGTCAGCATCTGCACGGTGCCCAGGTTGGACTCCTGCTGGCTGCCGATGCAGTGCCGGTACACGTCCAGCACCTTGCGGTTCAGGCTTTCCAGAAGCTTGTCCTGCAAGGCAGACAGGCCTGCAGAGGGGCGCGTGGGCCCCCGTGCACCCCCGCTCCGCAGCCTGCCAGACCCTGCCCTCGCCGGGACGTGGCCGGCCTCCCCGAGCTCTGCCCGGCACACTCGGGCTCCGGGAGAAACAGCTGGGACGCTTGGATGTTTCCGGGCCACGGCTGCCCGGCCCCCTTGCCCTCTCGTGGGTGAGCCGAGTCCAGGCTTCCGGCCCCCACATCGGGACTCACACCTGTGCCTCGGCCTCGGCTCCCGCTGCCTTGCTGTGCACGTGGCCTAGTCCCCTCCTCCAGGGAGCCTTCCTGTTCCGCCCCTGCACCGACCTTGGCTCCCCACAGAGCCCTGTTCCATGAGCTACTTTTTGTGTGGCCTGGGGCCGATGAACCCCGCTCTCCGAGCCTGTTCTGACATTCAGAAAGGTCACATCCCCTGCCACACGGGTAGGGCGTGAGGAGTAAATGAGGAACAGCAGACAGAAAGGCTCAGGCCGGTGCCCAGTGAGTCCTCTGTTCCAGGCCTGGTGCTGGCACACAGTAGGTGCTCACGAGTACTGTGAATGAGTCAGGAAGCTGGGGCCGTGCCTGTGGCCACAGGTGCACTGTCGGGAAGGTTGTGCCACTGCTGGAACATGCCCGGCCCCCTGTGCCCTCAGAGCACGGTCGCTCTTCCAGCCTGGCCTGGGGACACGCCTTCTTCCTCCAGGCAGCCGCAGCTTCGGGACACTTTGTGTTGAGGCGGCAGACAACGTTGTGGAATGAAAGAACAGAGGAATGGAGGAGGTGTGTGAACAGCCAAGGGGCACCAGCACACGGGGTGCCTCCGGTTTGGGGACCAAGGGCCTTCTCCGGCCGGGGCCCCTCAGTCAGGCCTCCGGAGCCCGGCAGGTGGCGAGGGGCATGGCTGCCCCCCAGAGCAGTGTGGCGCCCCGGGACTGGCTTTGAGTGCCAGGCACTGGGTGCTCCCGGATGTGCTTTCGAATGGACCGGGCGCCTGCCCCCTGACGGCACGCACCCCCTCCACCCCCGCTGGCCGGGGGCCTACCTCCTGAGCGCCCTTGTACTTGCCGAAGTGGAAGACTCGGGCTTTGAGCTCCAGCTCGGCCACCGTCTCCTCTTCCTTGGCGATGGATATCATCAGCGTGTCGACCCAGTGCTTCAGCTGGTTGACTTCCCTGTCCCTGGAGGGGGGACCGGCGGGGCCCTGCCCACTCAGCGCAGCTCTGAGCCTGGCCGCCCTGCCGGCGTCCCGAGGGCTAAAGGACTATGACTGGGAAGTGTCTGCGTGCCCAGGGGCAGAGGTGCTGCCCAGACACGGCATCTTTAGGGGCGCCTGGGGGTGCAGTCGGTTAAGTGCCCGACTTCGGCTCATGATTTTGCAGTTCGTGAGTTCGAGCCCCGTGTTGGGCTCTGTGCTGACAGCTCAGAGCCTGGAGCTGCTTCAGATTCTGTGTCTCCCTCTCTCTCTGACCCTTTGCCTCTTGGAGTCTCTCTCTCTCTCTCTCTCTCAAAAATATCTCTGTCTCTCTCTCAAAAATAAACGTTAAAAAAAATTAAATAATAAAACGCACAATCCTGTAGTTGTCAGATTTACACAATTACACTGCCATCGTCATCTCACGTTAGAACATTTTCATCACCCAGAGAAACACAGCTGCCATCAGCACTCATTCCCCATTGTCCACCCCCCACCCCCCCCCACCGTCTCTCCGGAGGCCCCCTCGTTCAGCAGAAGGTTTCCAAAGTCCATTCATGCTGTGGCCTGTGTCAGAACTCAGTTCTTTTTTATGACTGTGTGACCGTTCCCTATATCGATGGACCGCATTGTGTGGAAATGGACATTTTGTCTCTCGGGAATTAGGCTGCTGTGAACACTCACAGGTTTTTGTGAGGACCTGTCCTAAATTCTGTCGGGCATATATTCAGGAATCGAATTCCAACAGTCAGGTTTGACGTGAAATGATAAAGAATAATACTAAGTAAGAATCTTCCACGATCGTGGCAGACACTGACCATCGTGGGCTGGCTGGCACGGGTCTACGTAGTGCGGGCAGCTGCACGCAAGTCCCAGAGTGATCACGTGGACATCTGGCCCCTCCCAGCAGTGCCCGGGAGGCCCAGAGGGACCCTGCCACCCTGTGATGATTCTGTGACTGTCTCCCCATTGGTTGATAGGATCCACGGACATTTGCTCAACCCGAAGCAAAGCACGGTGGGCTTCGTGCTGGTCCTTTGCCTGCTGCGGTCAGCAGCCTGTGAGTATGAGGGGGTTCAGCTGGCCCGGCCTGCTCTCCTGGGCTCGTGCGCAGAGGTGGGTGGCCCAGAGAGCCCACATGCGGCTCCTACGCCATCCACCCTGGTGCTGGTCCCCTGGGATGATGGCGCAGAGCCTCTCCTGGGTGTCCGGCCCCATTTCCCTCCAACCCAGGGTGCCCATTGTAGGGACGAGCACACTGGGGTCAGTGGTACTCCTCCCAAAGGACATGTGACTGCGTTCAGTTTTAACCTGGTTTTTTGTTTTTGTTTTTTTTGTTTTTAATTTTAATTTTTATTAATTTTTTTTATTTCTAGGAGAGAGAGAGAGAGAGAGAGCGTGAGCAGGGGAGGGTCAGAGAGAGAGGGAGACAGAATCTGGTACAGGCTCCAGGCTCCGAGCTGGCAGTCAGCACAGAGCCCGACGCGGGGCTCGAACCCACAAACCGCGAGATCATGACCTGAGCGAAAGTTGGACGCTTAACCGACTAAGCCACCCAGGTGCCCCTGTTTTTGTTTGTTTTTTTTTTTTAATGTTTTTATTTATTTCTAGGAGAGATAGAGACAGTGTGAGCAGGGGAGGGTCAGAGAGAGAGAGGGAGACACAGACTGAAAGAGGCTCCAGGCTCTGAGCTGGCAGTCAGCACAGAGCCCGACGCGGGGCTCGAACCCACGCGAGATCATGACCTGAGCGAAAGTCGGACGCTCAACCGACTAAGCCACCCAGGCGCCCCTTGTTTTTGTTTTTAAATACCCCCTTCACTTTTCATTGGTAAGTGCGACCCCACGGCGGGTGCAGCACTGCCCTGTGGACGCGGTGCTGGGGTTCTCGTCGTTCTATTTCTTACGAGGGCAACTGGGATAAAAAGACCCCTTTCCCCAAATAGTTCTCTTGAAACGTAAAATCGTTGGGTCACAATCTTTTCTCAATGAAATCCCGCCAACTGACAGGAATGCAGAAGCGTAAGGGCTGCACTGCTCGGCACCGGCCCCAGACCAGGGAGCGTGTCGCTTGCTTGTTTGTCACACGTGCTGATCCTAGGGGAGATTCCAGAGTCTAAAGAGCACGTCACTGCTGGAAGAGTGACCTGGTTTCTTTAACCGCTGGACTGCAGGGGACAACAGGGAGAGGGGACCCCTAGACTGAGAGGGATTTAGCGACACGACCAGTTGCAGAGTACGATCTTACTTGGATTCTAAGTCAAACTAACAGTTTAAAAACTCCAGCCATTGATGGATCATGGATATTCAGTATCAAGGATTGCTGTTTTGCTTTTGTTTCTTTAGATGTGATGATGGTACTGTGGTTCTGTTGAAGAGCCCATATCTATTGAGTGCTGTCTACTGGAATATTTCCAGGTGAAGTGATACATGCCTGGAATTGGCTTTAGAGCAATATGGGAGGTGGAGAAGTCTGTGGGGCCCAGGGCAAAGGAGATTGGCTGTGAGGTGATCACTACTGAAGCTGGTGATGGGCTCTGGCGACTCATGATACTATTCTCTGTACACTTGTACATTTATATGTTTGAGATTTTCTTTCTTTTTTAAATTTATTTTGAGAGAGAGAATGGGCGGTGGGGGGGGGGGGTGCCCACACAGAGCCCGATGTAGGGCTCAAACTCATGACCTGTGAGATCATGACCTGAGCTGAGATCAAGAGCCAGATGCTCAACCAGTTGACCCGCCCAGGCGCCCCTGTATGAGATTTCCTTAGCGGTGCTGGGCTGAACTGCAGGCGTTATAAAAAGTTGTTTGAAAGGTAGTAAGAAAGACGATCCCTTACGAGATACCTGGGGACATAGCCCCAGAAAGTTGACTACACTGGTAGTAACAAAGGAAACACCACCAAATATGAGTAACGATGATTCAAAGGACCAAGTAGAAGAGAGTTACCAGATTCCTGCAGAAATAGCGGCAAGAAGAACAAAAATAAAATACGTTGAAATAGAGAAAGATGACAGAGTGGAAGCATCAGGAATCTGTCTCCCCACTAGTCAGTGATTGCACTGGCAGAATCTGATATAGCCGCTTTGGAACTCTGGAGCCTTCTGAAAGCCGGCAACCTCCAGGGGAAGGCTTGGACAGTAACTGTAGCTAATTTTAGTCCCTTTCAGCTCTGAGCAGAGTAGCCCTTACCTGGCCACGTGCAGGCAGCTGTTCGGGCTTTCTGGAGCAGCTAGCACATGGCCTTTGGAATTAGGGTGGGCAATAAAACGGCCCTATTCTCCAAAATAATGGGGGAAACCTGTGCCCCGATCCCTGATTGGTGCTTCTGCCCACAGAGGTACAGACAGTGGGCAGGCGGCCACTGTTTTAACATTCCTTGCTGTTGCAAGTCACCCCCGCGCTCCCCCACTTGGCGTCCGGGGGATTTAAAGGACCAGTGCTCTTTTGCCTCCCTTCATGTTTTGCCTTTTCCCCTTTGGAGAGCCCGACATTAAAGACCAAGCATGTGCACAAACAGCAACATATATGGGAAAAGTTAGAAAGTGGCCATGCATGCCCAGGGAAAGTCTAAGAAAAGACTAAGTTTACACTCGTGATTCTCAACACAGAGCCATCTACAACATTCAAATAAAAACAGTACACAGTGGAGTAAGGACAAAATCTGATTTCCAGAGTTACCATGTTATTAGATTCAAATGCTGAATGTTCCATCAACAAAATCAAGGCAACGAAGTATGGCCCATTCAGTGAGGAAAAAAAATTGCGCCCCCAAATCCCTAACGTTAGACATGCCACAAAGACTTTAAAACAGCTGTCATAAAAGATGCTCAGTGACTGAAAAGAATATGTCAAGAAAGTGATGTGCAAATAAAATGAAAGTATCAGTAAAGAGATGGGAAAGCTAAAAAGAAAACAAAGAAATTCTGGACCTGATAAGTACAGTAACTGAAACTAAGTATTCACTAGAGGGATTCCAAGGCTGATCTGAGCAGGGAGAAGAAAGGATCTGTGATCTTGAAGATAGGGCAATGGAAACTATCAAGGCTGGGCAACAGAAAGAACAAGATTGAAAAAAGCAATCAGAGTCTAAGGAATTAGTGGGACACCATCAAGAGAATTAATATATGCATCATGGACATCCAGTAAGGAGAAGAGAAGAGAGGGCAGAGAGAAGACTTGAAGAAATAATGGATGAAAAAGCTAGAATTGGATGAAAAACATGAAAGACACCCAACAAGCACAAGAAACTCCAATAAGAGGAGGCCAGAGAGCCCCACACTGAGAGATAATGATGATGATGATTTTATTTATTTTTGAGAGAAAGAGTCAGAGTGAGTAGGGGAGGGTCAGAGAGAGGCGGAAACAGAATCTGAAGCAGCTCCAGGCTCTGAGCTGCGAGCACAGAGCCCAGCGTGGGGCTCGAGCTCACCCATCATGAGATCATGACCTGAGCCAAAGTCGGACGCTTAACTGACTGAGCCATCCAAGCGCCCCCGAGAGATTATCATAATCAAACTATTATGGGATGGTCAAAAGCCAAAGCCAGAGAATTTTGAAAGCTGCAAGAGAGAAGCGAACCATCACATATAGAGGATCTTCAGTATGATTATCAGATTTCTCATTAAAAATTTTGGAGGTCAGAACTAATCTATTCAAAGTGCTCAGAGGAAAAAACAAAACCATTAACCAAGAATTTTGGATCTGGCAAAACTGCCCTTGGAAAGTGAGGGAGAAGTCAAGACATTCCCAGAAGAGCAAAAGTGAAGGAGTTTGTGACCACTACACCCGCCCTGCCAGAAATTCCCGGGGGCATCCTGCATCGTGCTGTGAAATCAGACATTAACTTGAAGTCGTATGAGAGAACAAAGGTCCCAGTAAAGGTAAAATGAGGGCAATTTAAAAAAGTTGTAATGTTTTATTTATTCTTGAGAGACAGAGGGCAAGCAGGGGAGGGGCAGAGGGAGAAAGAGACACAGAATCTGAAACAGGCTCCCGGCTCTGAGCTGTCAGCACAGAGCCCGACGGGCTCAAACTCATGAACTGTGAGATCATGACCCGAGTCGAAGTTGACTCAGTATAAGTTAACATTGGTTTGCAACTGTACCCTTTGTTTTCCAAATGACTTCAGAGACTAATACATATACAGAAAAAATTAGTGTAAAGGTAGCACTACTGCAACCATTTGGTTTGTAACTCTGAATCTTGTTTTCTACATAATTAAGAGACTCATGCATTTCAAAGAATTTTTAGTTTATGTTTTGGAGCACAGGATGAATGGAGATGTAAGTTTATGACCTCAGCAACCAAAAGGATGAAGATGGAACTGTAAAGGAGCAGAGGTTTTGTATGTTATTGAAGTTAAGGTGGTACAGGTTCAAGTTTAGGTTAGCAAATGTAATCCCCACGGTAGTCACAAAGAAAATACCTATAGAATATATACACAGGGAAATGAGAAAGGCATTTAAACATTTCACTACAAGCAACTAAACACAAAGAAAACAGTATTGCAGGATATAGGGGGCAAAAACTATAAGGCATATAGTAAACAAAAAGTACAATGACAGATGTCCCACGTTTCATCAATTACTTTAAATGTAAATGGGTTAAACTCTCTAACCAAAAGACAGACTGATAGAATGGAGAGCACATGATTCAACTATATGTTGTTTCATAAGAGACTCACTTGAGATCCAAAGACACAAACAGGTTGAAAGTGAAAGGATGGGAAAAGATATTCCATGCAAATAGTAACCAAAACAGAGAGAGTAGCAGTACTAGTATCAGACATACTTTAAACGAGAGAAGTTTACAAGAGACAAAGACAGCATTATATATTAATAAATGTGCAGTACACCAAGAAAATATAACAGTTATAAACATTCACATGCCTAATGACAGACTATCAAACATAAAAACTGACAGATGGAAGGGAGAACTAATTCGACAATAATAGTTGGCGACTTCAGTATCCCCTTTGTAATAGTGGAAGAACAAGTAGAAGATAGGGAAACAGAGGACTTAAACATCGCAGTATACTAACTAGATGTAAGAGACATACACACAAAACTCTACCCAGCAAAACAGCATACACTCTCAAGTGCAACCGGGGCAATTTTCAGGATGTCCCAAATATCAGGGGCACAAATTCCATTTCAAAAGATTGAAAAAGATATCATACAAAGTATCTTCTCTGTTAAAAAGCAGATGGAAGTTAGAAATTGTTAACAAAAGCAAAAGGGGAATTTCACAAGGTTGTGGAAATTAGAGAACACATTTGTAAACAACTAATGGATCAAAGAAGAAATCATAGGGGCACCTGGGTGGCTCAGTCAGTTAAGCATCTGACTTTGGCTCAGGTCATGATCTCACGGTTTGTGAGTTGGAGCCCTGTGTTGTGCTCTGTGCTGACAGCTCGGAGGCTGGAGCCTGCTTCAAATTCTGTGTCTCCCTCTCTCTTTGCCTTTCCCCTGGTCATGCTCGGTCTCAGAAATAAAAAATAAACATAAAAAAATCAGAAGAGAAACTAGTCAAAAAAAAAAAAATAGATGAAGACACCTAGTAACACAACAGAGCAAAACTTATGGGACACAGCACAGTTTATGGTGCTAAGGGGAGAATTTGTGACTATAAAACGTACATTTAAAAAAAGATCTCAAACCAACAACCTAACTTTACAACTTAAGAAACTTCTAGAAAAAAGGAACAACTTCAACCGGAAGCTAGCAAAAGGAAGGAATTAACAAAAAAAATTTGAGAAAACAAAATAAAGAATAGAAAAACAGTTTTTCAAAAAGATTGATAAAATTGACGCACTCTTAGATGGACTAATGAAAAAAATACTGAAGATACTAAAATGAGAAATGAAAGTGGGACATGGGGCGCCTGGGTGGCTTAGTTGGTTAAGCGTCCGACTTTCGCTTAGGTCATGATCTCGCAGTTCGTGGGTTCGAGCCCCGCGTCGGGCTCTGTGCTGACTGCCAGCTCAGATCCTGGAGCCTGTTTCAGTCTGTGACTCCCTCTCTCTCCGACCCTCCCCTGCTCACGCTGTCTCTGTCTCTCTGTCTCTGTCTCTCTCTCTCTCTCTCTCTAGAAATAAATAAAACATTAAAAAAAAAAAAAAAAGAAAGTGGGACATCACTACTGATCTACAGAAATAAGGATTAGTACCAGGGACAGCTGTGTGCCTTCAACTTGGACAGCCAATGAAATTGACAAATGCCTAGAAACACAAAATCTATCAAGACCAAATCATATAGAAACAGACAATCTGGATAGGCCTATAACTAGTAAGGGGATTGAATCAGTAATCAAAAATCTAATACCAATCTTTTTGAAATTTTTCCAAAATGTTGAAGAGGAGAGAACATCTCGGAATTCATTCTCTGAGAGCAGCATAAACATGATACCAAAGCCAGTCAAAGGCCCTTACAGGAAAAGAAACTATAGACCAGCATCTCTTATGCACATTCATGCACAAAACTTAAAATATTAGCATACAGAATTCAGCCAAATTTGAGAAGGATTATACAACACAACAAGTGAATGCAAGGAGTCAGGATAATATACCACATTAATAGAATGAAGGAAAAAGACCACATCGTCATTTCAATTGGTGCAGAAAAAGTATTTAACAAACATTAAAAAACACTCAGCAAAATAGGAAAATGGAAACTATCTCCCTATAATAAAAGCCATATATGAAAAGCCCAGAGCCAACATCATACTCCGTGGTGAAAGACGGAAAGCTGTTCCTCTAAGATCAATAAGGGCAGTAAGGATGCTTGCATTCACCACTGCTATTCCACAGAGTACTGGGAGTTCTAGCCAGAGCGACTAAGTACGAAAAAGGAGGAAAAAGCACTCAAGTTGGAAAAGAAGTAAAATCATCTGTTTGCAGATGATAGAAAACCCTAAAGATCCCACACCAAAGCTGTTACAATTAAATGATCTAGCAAAGTAGCAGAATCAGTTGCAGTTCTATACACAAATAATGAAAAATCTGAAAAGGAAAACAAAAGCAGTCCCATTTACAATAAAATAGTATAAGCTAGTTAAAGATAGAAATACCGTATGTCACAAAAATAAATTCAAAATGGATGAAAGACCTAAATGTGAGACAGGAAGCCGTCAAAATCCTCGAGGAGAAAATAGGCAGCAGCCTCTTTGACCTTGGCTACAGCAACTGCTTATTCATGTCTCTGGAGGCAGGGGAAACCAAAGCAAAAATGAACTATTGGGACCTCATCAAGATAAAAAGCACAGCGAAGGAAATAATCACAAAACAATAAGGCAGCAAATGGAATGGGAAAAGATATTTGGCAATGACGTATCAGATAAAGGGTTAGTATCCAAAGCCTATAAAGCATGTACCAAATTTAATCCCCCAAAACCATATAATCCAGTGAAGAAATGGGGAGAAGACATGAATAGACACTTCTCCAAAGACACCCAGATGGCTAACAGACACAAGAAAGTAATCTCAGCATCACTCATCATCAGGGAAACACAAACCAAACCCACAATGAGATACCATCTCACACCTGTCAGAACGGTTAAAATGAACAACTTGGGGGAAAAAAAACAGATGTTGGCAAGGATGCAGAGAACAGGGAACCCTTTTGCACTGGTGGTGAATGCAAACGGGTGCAGCCACTCCGGAAAAGCGTATGGGGGTTCCTCAGAAAATTAAGAATAGAAGTATCCTACAACCCAGCAATTGCACTACTAGGGATAAAAAATGCTGACTAGGTATTAAAATGCTACTTGGAGGGGCACACGCACCCCAATGTTTATTGCAGCGCTATCAACAATAGCCAAATTATGGACAGAGCCCAAATGTCAGCTGATGAATGGATAATGAAAATGTGGTATACACATACAACGGACTACTACTGGGTGATGAAAAAGAATGAAATCTTACCCTTTGTAACAATGTGGATGGAACTAGAGGGTTTTACGCTAATTGAAATAAGTCAGAGAAAGACACAGATCATATGATTTTGCTCGTGGAATTTGAGAAACACAAATGAGCATGAGGGAAGGGAAGGAAAAAGAAGGTAAAAACAGGGGCAAACTACAAAAGATTCTTAGGGTTGCTAGAGCAGAGGCAGGTGGGGGATGGGCTAAATGGGGGACGGGTATTAAGAAGGGCACTCTTCAGGATGAGCACCAGGTTCTACTCCTGAAGCCAAGACTACACTGTAAGTTAACTAACTTGAGTTTAAATAACAAAGCACTGTAGAAGTAGTGGAAGGTATTTCACTACTCCTATCTGCTAGAGGCAAAAAAAAAAAAAAAAAAAAAAGAAAGAAAGAAAAAGAAATACTGTGCGTTCCAGCAATTCCACTTTTGGGAATATGCCCAAAGGAACTGAAAGCTGGGCCTTGAAGAGACATTTGTTCACCCGTGTTCGGGGCAGCATTATTCACAATAGCTAAAAATGTAGAAGCAACCCAAGTGTGTAGGATGGATGGATGGATAGACAATAAACAAATTGTGGTCTTTACACAAAATATTGTCGAATATTATACAACCTTAAAAAAGGAAGGAAACTCTGACACATGGATCAACCTTGGGGACATTAAGCGAAGTAAGCCAGTTAACGAAAAGTCAACTATTGTGTGATCCCACTTACGTGAGGTACTTGGAGTAGTCAAAACCTTTTTGACAGCACAGTGGCTTTCCAGGGGCCGAGGGGCAGGGGAATGGAGAGTCATTGGTTAACAAGTTATTGGTTAACAGCTTTACAAGACGAAAAGAGCTGTGGGGGTGGACAGTGGGGCCAGCTGCACAACGTGAAGGTACATACGTTTTACGTTATGTGCATTTTACGACATCGAAAAGGAAATCAAATGAAGTAGAGACCCCTTCACCCAACAAACTCCAGAGCGATGCTCTGCTAGACCCTGCCTGGCATTTAGGATCTTGGAAGGAACCGGTGACACGCACTTAGTTTTGGTTCCTTTATGGGTACTTATGTTCTGTTTATTTTCCTTGTCTGCTTCGGTGTCGCGCCGTCTGCTCACTCTTCACCCCTGCGGGGAGGTGTGCGGTGGGAGCCCAGTACAGGGTGGTTTTCATCCATCACTGCACTGACTTATTCCGCCCTTCCGTGCATGGCCATCTCCTGGAATCCCTTCCCTGCGTCCCCTGCACGCCGTCTTCCTGGGGTTCTGTTGCTTCGTCTCCTTGTCCTTTCCTGCTGAGTTCTGGGAGCTGTCCCCAGCTTAATATCGTCCCCCGTGGCGACTCATTCGCTGGCTGCATCCAGTCCTCACTGTGGTCTTAACCCCTCAAGTAACACGTGAAATGATTACTATAGTAGGTCATCTTTGGTGCCCGGCTTCTTTTCCTCAGGACAACGTTTGTGAGGTTCATCTGCATTGATGCCTGTGTTAATACTTTGCTCCTTTCTGATTGCTGAATAGATTTCTGCGGTGTGTCATGGCCACTTTGCATGTCCATGCCTAATCCCAAGGAGCTGTGGATATATTGTTACTTGGCAAGGGGGAGCCAAGGTTGCACATAGAAGTAAGGTTGCAAGCTAGCTAACCTGGAGATGGAGAAATGTTCCTGGATTGTCCAGGTGGGCCCAGGGTCATCACAAGGGTCCTTAGAAATGGAAGGAGGAAGGTTCTGCACAGCCAAGGAAACAACCCAGAAAATTAATAGGCAACCAACGGAATGGGAAAAGATAGCTGCAAATGACATATCAGATAAAGGGTTAATATCCAGAATATATAAGGAACTCACCAAACTACACGCCCGAAACACAAACAACCCAGTGAAGAAATGGGCAGAAGACATGAACAGACACTTCTCCAAAGAGGACATCCAGATGGCCAACAGACACATGAAACGATGCTCAGCCTCCCTCATCAGGGAAATACAAATCAAAACCACACTGAGATACCACCTCACGCCCGTCAGAGTGGCTAAAATGAGCAAATCAGAGAACTCTAGATGCGGGCGAGGATGTGGAGACACGGGCACCCTCCTACACTGTTGGTGGGAATGTAAACCGGTGCAGCCCCTCTGGAAAACAGTGTGGAGGTTCCTCCAAAAATTAACAATACAACTCCCCTATCACCCAGCAATAGCACTGCTAGGAATATACCCAAGGGATACAGGAGTGCTGATGCATAGGGGCACATGGACCCCAATGTTCATAGCAGCACTCTCCACAACAGCCAAACATGGAAAGAGCCTAAGTGTCCATCAACGGACGAATGGATCAAGAAGATGTGGTTTATCCATACGACGGAATACTACAAGGCAATGAGAAAGAATGAAATCTGGCCACGGGTAGCAACATGGACGGAACTTGAGGGTGTTACGCTGAGCGAAATAAGTCAGGCAGAGAAGGACGGATACCGTATGTTTGTACGTATAGGAGGATTAGGAGGAACTTAACGGAGGACCGTGGGGGGGAAGAAGGGGGACATCGTGGGGGAGAGGGAGGGAGGCAAACCATGAGAGGCTCTTGAATGCTGAGAACAAACTGAGGACCTATGGGTGTGGGGGGGAGGGGGAGATGGACATGGAGGAGGGCACTTGTGGGGATGAGCGCTGGGTGTTCTATGGAAACTAACTTGACAATAAACTATTTGTAAAAAAAAAAAAAAAAAAAAAAAAGAAATGGAAGGAGGAGGCAGGAATGAGGGTCAGGGGTGACACGGCAGGAAAAGACCCGGCGGGCATTCCTGGTTTGAAAATGGAAGGGGCCATGGTGGCCTCCGGAAGCGAGAAGAGGTAACCAAAGGATCTCCCTTTCAGCCCCCAGAGAGGCGCGAAGTCCTGCTGATGCCTTGGTTGCAGCCTAGGGACACCCATTCGGGAACTCTGGCTCCAGAGCTGTGAGAGAATAAACTGTGGTAAAGCACTCGGTCTGCAGTCGTTTGTAACGGTTCGCCCGCTTCCTGCTGTGGGCACGCACGCTGTTTCTAGTTCCTGCCTATGATGAAGAACTTTGCAGGGAGGCATTCTGGGATTGGCTTGTTTGTTTGCACATTGTCTCTAACACGGCCACTCTTTCCTCCAGGGTTGGAACAGACGCCTCGCCTCCTGTCGTGTATAGTTAAAACAAAATTTCTTTTTTTTTTAAATTTTAATGGAATTTTTTTATTTTAAATGTTTTATTTATTTCTGAGAGAGAGAGAGAGAGACAGCGTGAGCAGGGGAGGGTCAGAGAGAGAGGGAGTCACAGACTGAAACAGGCTCCAGGCTCCGAGCTGGCAGTCAGCACAGAGCCCGACGCGGGCTCGAACCCACGAACCGCGAGATCATGACCTAAGCGAAAGTCGGACGCTTAACCGACTACGCCACCCAGGCGCCCCTAGATTCATTTTTTGCGTGTGGATGTCCAGTTGCCCCAGCACCGCTGCTGAGAAGTATCTCTGCCCCATTGTATTGCCTTTGCTCCTTTGTCAGAGATCAGCCGACTAGATTTGGTGGGTTTGTTTCTCGGCTCTCCACTCCGTTGCCCTGAATTATTTGCCAGCACCACACGTCTTGATTACTGTAGCTTTATAGGAAGTCTTGAAGTCGGCCCTCCAACTTTTTCTTCTCTTTTAAGCATGTGTTAACTATTTTGGGTCTTTTGCCTCGCTGTGTAAACTTGTGAATAGTTTGTCGCTATCCACAAAACAACTGCTGGCCTTTTGATTGGGATTGTATTAAATCTATAGATGAAGTCGGGAGGAACTGACATCTGGACAGTATTGAATCTTCCTACCTATAAACGTGAAACATCTCTGTTCAGTCCTTTGATCCATCATCATCAGGTTTTTATATTTTTCCTCCTATAAATCTTGTGCATGTGTTGTTAGGCTTATTTGTATGCAATTCTTTTTTGAGGGTGCTCATGAAAATGGTATTCTTGTGTTTTCAATTTCAAATTGCCCTAGTTCATTGCCAGTACACAGGAAATGAAGTTTTTTGTAGGAACCTTGAATTCTGTAACCTTGCTAGAATGGCTTATGAGTCTAGTTTTTCGTATCCTTTGAGATTTTCTACATAGATGATCACGTCATCTGCCAACAAAGTTTTACTTCTTTCTTCCCCATCTGTGTACAGGTATTCCCCACTTTTCTAAGCTTCGTATTAGGTCACTCTCCTTTTCAATGGAATGAATGACCTCCATTAGTAGAACTTCTTTGAAGGACCTACATTAATACTTGTTTCTGCTAACTGAAAGAAAGTGGCAGAGGATTTCCACTTTTATGAATAAAGGCAAGAAGTGACAGTAGTGTTCGGCATCTGTCGTGCAGTGAGCCACTGTGGAGGGAGCGAATCTGGCACCACCAAGCTCCTTCCCTGGGAACTACGCTCAGCATCTCGGCATCAAGCCGCCATAGCTTTGAACTGGGTCTTTGCACATCTCTGCTTTACCTTTATGCATCTGTTAGCAAGATGTGCCCGAAAGTTCCAGAAAGGCCTAGGAGAAATGGTTTTTCAAGTCTGGGAACACAAAGAAAAACTTCCATATAAATTAAGGGTAGCTGCTCCTTTGTTTTATACTATTTTGGCTTATGACAAGTTTTTTTTTTTTTTTTTTTAATTTCTAGGAGAGAGAGAGAGAGAGCGAGGGTCAGAGAGAGAGGGAGTCACAGACTGAAACAGGCTCCAGGCTCTGAGCTGGCAGTCAGCACAGAGCCCGACGCGGGGCTCGAACCCACGAACTGCGAAATCATGACCTAAGCGAAAGTCGGACGGTTAACCGACTGAGCCACCCAGGCGCCCCTAGCTTATGAAAAGTTTTTACAGGAATGTTCTACTTTGGGAGCGGGGAAACCTGTACCTTTATTTCCTTTTCTTGTCTTAATGCATTAGCTGGGACTCCCAGTAAGATGCTGAGATTGAGTGGGGAGAGAAGGCATCCTTGCTTTATTCTTGGTCTTAGCAGGAAAGCTTCAAGTATAACGTTAGCTGTAGGGTTTTTGTAGATGTCCTTTATCAAGTTCGGGAAGTTCTCCTCTATTCCTAGTTTACTGAGAGCTTTTCTTGTGAATGTGTGTTAGAATCTATCAAGTGCTTTTTCTGCCTCTATTGATATAATCATGTGCTTTTTCTTCTTGAGCTTGTTGATGTGACGGATTACACGAATTGATTTTCAAATGTTGAAACAGCCTTGCAAACCTGGGGAAATCGCACATGGTCATGATCTACAGTTCTTTTTATATTGTTCAATTCAATTTGCTAATATTTTGCTGAGGATTTTTACATCTGTGTCCATGACAAATACTGATCTGTGGGATTCTTCTAACATCTTTGCCTGGATTTGGAATTGAGTTAATGCTGGTCTTAGAGAATGAGTTAGGAAGTATTTCCCATTTCTATCAACTGGAAGAGATTGTAGAGAATTGGTAAAAAAAATTTTTTCCTTAGATATTTGGTAGAATTTTCCAGTAAACCCATCTGGGTCTGCTGGTTTCTGTTTTGCAGGTTATTAATTATTGATTCAATCTCCTTAATAGACAGGCCTATTCAGATTGTTTATTTGCTGCATATTTTTTAGTTTTAAAAAAAGGGTTTTTTCCGGGGGAGAAAATCCTTTTATTTTTTATTATTTTACTATTATTTTTTAGTTAACATATAGTTTGTTATTTTTTAAAATTTACATCCAAGTTAGTTAGCATAGAATGCAACAGTGATTCCAGTAGATTCCTTAATGCCCCTCACCCATTTAGACCATCCGCCCCTCTCCCAACCCCTCCAGCAACTGTCTGTTCTCCATATTTAAGTCTCTTCTGTTTTATCCCCCTCTCTGTTTATATATTATTTTTGCTTCCCTTCCCTTATGTTCCTCTGTTTTGTATCTTAAATTCCTCCTGTGAGTGAAATCATAGGATAGTTATCTTTCTCTGATTGACTAGTTTCGCTCAGCATAATACCCTCTAGTGCCATCCACATAGTTGCAAATTGCAAGCTTTCACTCTTTTTGGTTGCCGAGTAATACTCCAGTGTGTGTGTGTGTGTGTGTGTGTGTGTGTGTGTATAGATATACCACATCTTCTTTATCCTTTCATCTATCAGTGAACATGTGGGCTCTTTCCACACATTGGCTATTGTCGATAGCGCTGCTATAAACATTGGGGGGCATGTGTGCCTTAGAAACAGCACACCTGTATCCATTGGATAAATACCTAGTAGTGCAATTGCTGGATGGTAGCGTAGTTCTATTTTTAATTTTTAAAAATATTTTTTCATGTTTATTTTTGAGAGAGACAGAGTGTGAGTGGGGGAGGGGCAGAGAGAGGGAGACACAGAGTCCAAAGCAGGCTCCAAGCTGTCAGCACAGAGCCTAAGGCAGGGCTCGAACTCACGAAATGTGAGATCATCACCTGGGCCCAAGTTGGGCGCTTAACCGACTGAGCCACCCAGGCTCTCTTATTTTTAATTTTTTGAGGAACCTCCATAGTGTTTTTCAGATTGGCTGCGCCAGTTTGCGTTCCCATAAAAATTTTTTAAATGTTTATTTTTGAGAGAGAGAGAAGGAGAGAGCACTCATGCCAGTGGGGAGGAGCAGCTGGAGAGGCAGACACAAGACTCCGAAGCAGGCCCCAGGCTCTGAGCCGTCAGCACAGAGCCCGACGCGGGGCTCCAACCCACGAACCGTGAGATCATGACCTGAGCCGAACTTGGACGCTTAACCAACTGAGCGCCCCGGCTCATGTATTTTACAAATACATGCAGTCAAAGGTGGCTGCGTTCATGGAGGTTAATGCAGGACAGGCCCTGACTCTCCTGGAAATAAAGTGCTGGTGCTCAATGATGGCACATCAGGCTACAGACCAGTGAGGGGACAGGCTCTGTGGGATTCTGGGTGTGTGTGTGTGTGTGTACGTGTGTGTGTGTGTCCATCCCCTGCCAGGTGTCTGGATACTGGGCAGCTGCCCGCGTCTCCCCTGCTCGTCTCTGTGTCTCTGCCACCCTCAGCTTCCTGGGAAACACAATCCTGCCTGAAAACCCGCAGGAGATTCTGGGCAGGGGGCTGTCCATGGCAGAACAGGGCCGGCGACACGTGGGTCCCCGAGAACACGGCTCCCTGTGCGGCCTCCAAGTCCCGGCGGGCTTCTCCCTTAGTTCTCTGCACCTGCTTCCCCCCTGCCCGGAGCCGTCTACACCAGCTCTCTGCGCGCTTCCCCTCGCCCAGGGAGTGCCTGGTTCCCCGTGGGAGGCTCCCCGCCCCTCCCATCCGCCGCCCCCTCTGCTTCAGCCTCCGCCGCAGGCCGTGGTCCTCAGGATCCCCTCGCCCAGGGCGCGCCTGCCTGGGGGCCTCCATCACCTGCCTGCTCCGCTCCGTCCTTGGAGCGCCCAGACCTGGGCCCCACGCAGAGCAGGTGCTCGGCCTGCCCGCTCGCCTGGGGCCGCGGCCTGACGGCCTGACACAGCCCAGCCCTGCTGGGTGCGCGCTGCGGGGTCCGCGCTGCTGGGCCCGGGTCAGGTCGGCAGCTGCACCTGGGCGGGGGCGCCTTCCCTGAAGCCTCCCTCCCCCTGCAGGCTGCTCGCGGGACCCCCACGTGGCTCCACCCACCCGACCTCCTCCCGCCCCCAGCCCTGCCGCCCTAAAGGACGTGCCCTCTCCCCAGAATCAGGCTGCCTGTGGAACTTTCCAGAAAACGGAAGCTGGGGCAGGAGGGCCGGGGCCCTGGGTGGGGGCGCGGGGGGCTGCGCGGGCCCCGCGATGACCCCTCCCCTCCCCCCCGCACCCCGGCCGCCCCGCGGACCTACATGCGGACCTGGGTGCTCCTCAGGCTGTTGCTCAGGTCCTCCAGCGCCTCCTCCATCTCCTGCGTGTTCTGGATGAGCGACAGGTTCTGCTCCTCCAGCTCCGTGAACAGGTCCAGCAGCTGCTGCGGCTCCGTGAAGTACAGCTCCAGCTCCTGCAGCCGCAGCCGGGGGGCGGGCTGGGCGGCGCCGGGGCGCAGGTCCCCGCCCCCCGCCCCCCGGAGCGCGGCCGCTGACCCCCGACACCCCGCCGGCCCGGAGAGCGGCCCCTGGCCTCCCCGACCCCCTCGACCCCCGGAGCGCGGCCGCTGACCCCTCCCCGAACTCCCGAATCCCCGTAGCGCGGCCACTGACACCCCGCCCCGCCCCGGAGCGGCCGCTGACCCCGACACCCCGCGCCGGCCCGGAGAGCGGCCACTGACCTCCCGACCCCCTCGACCCCCCGGAGCGCGGCCACTGACACCCCGCCCGCCCCGGAGCGCGGTCGCTGACCTCCCCGACACCCCGAATCCCGGAGCGCGGCACTGACCTCCCGACCCCGCCCCCGGAGCGGCCACTGACCCCCTCCGACCCCCCGCCCCCGGAGCGCGGCCACTGACCCCACCCACCCACCCCCGACCCTCTGGAGCGGCCGCTGACCCCCTTGCCCCCGCCCCGGAGCGCGGCCGCTGACCTCCACCGACCCCCGAATCCCCGGAGCGCGGCCACTGACCTCCCGACCCCGACCCCCGGAGCGCGGCCACTGACCTCCGACCCCGCCCCCGGAGCGCGGCCACTGACCCCACCCACCCACCCCGACCCTCTGGCGCCGCTGACCCCCTTGCCCCCGCCCCCGGAGCGCGCCGCTGACCTCCACCGACCCCCGAATCCCGGAGCCCACTGACCTCCCGACCCCCGACCCCCGGAGCGCGGCCACTGACCCCCTCCGACCCCCCGGCCCCCGGAGCGGCCACTGACCCCCCCACCCACCCCCGACCCCCGGAGCGCGGCCACTGACCTCCCCGTCGCTGTCTGGGTCCTCAGTCGTGGTGGTAGAGCTTGACCTGCAGAGAGATGCGGGCTCAGGGCGCGGCAGTCTGCCTTCCAGATGGAAAGGGCCAGCCAATTCCTTGACGGAGTCAAGGACACACCCATGAATGTAGTTTTCAAATGCAAACCAATCCAGGGCCCGCATCCCAAGCTCTCACAGCTGGGCCCCGCCCCCCTGCCCTGATCGCCAGACAAATCAGGACACCCCTGCGCCCCAGAGCCCTGAAATCATTGGAACCAGGCAATCCTAAACCTGCATCTCTGCCTCACTTGTTCTTTCCTGCAGAAACCACAATAAAGGGGGGGCGCCTGGGGGGCTCAGTCGGTTAAGCGTCCAACTTTGGCTCAGGTCACGAGCTCATGGTTTGTGGGTTCGAGCCCCGCGTCGGGCTCTGTGCTGACAGCTCAGAGCCCGCAGCTGCTTCGGATCCTGTGTCTCCCTCTCTCTCTGCCCCTCCCCCACTCACGCTCTGAGTTTAATAAAAACAAAACGAAACGGAACAAAACAAAAAAGAAACCAGGATAAAGGGTCCCCGCTAGTCATGGGGACCGTGAGTAAAAATGACCATTTCAATGCCCTCATCTCCTGATCTGTTTGTCAAGATGCTCTATTTTATGTTTTAAATGTTTGTTTATTTTGAGAGAGGGAGAGACTGAGAGAGCACGGGGGAGGGGCAGAGAAAGAGGGAGAGGGAGAATCCCAAGCAGGTGCTGCGCGGTCAGTGCAGACCCTGATGCAGGACTTGATCCCAGGAACCCTGAGACCGTGACCTGAGCCCAGATCAAGCTGGAGGCTCAGGCGACTGAACCGCCCAGGCGACCCAAGGCACCCCGCTAGGAAACAGCCAGTCCGGAGCGCCGAGAATGGAGGGGCCGAACCACTGCCCCCCCGGTTGGGGGCAGCCGGAACCCTCTCGCCCGCTGGCTGGAGCACATGACGTGGCAGCCACCGCGGGGCTTTGGCAAAAGCCACTAAAGCTAAGCATCTGCTCACTCGTGAACCAGCAATTCCACTCTGGTTTCCAACAAAAGCAGTGCTCGTGCAGGAGCGCTCTAACATAAAAGTACACGGATGTTTGCGGCGGCTTTAATCAAAATAGCCAAGAATTGGGAGCAACCCCAAAGGCCGCCAATCGGAGAGCCCAGGGAGTGGGGCTTCCGCCGCAGGACAGTGGGCCGCGACAGCCAGCGCAGGGAGCAGGCGTGGCGGTGTCCTCAGGGCTCAGGGGGTCAGAACGGGCGGAGCGTCCCAGGAAAGAGATCGACACAGTGTGAACTTTCTGGCTGGGGTGTGACCGGGGTGGGGGGGGAACTGAGGGAGTTTCTGTGCCCGGATCTGGGTGTGATCACACGGGTACACGTGTGCGTGAAAATTCAAGGGCTGTTCGTTTACAGTTTGTTCATGTTGTGATACTGTGTCAATAACAGCTCAGTACAAGAGGGAGGAAAAGTAAAGGAAGACGGAAGTCCGATCAGGTCGCGGGTTTGCGGAAACCCCCGGCCTCTACAGGCTCTAGGCCTGAGGCTTCTTTTTCTTAATATTTTTTATTTATTTCTAGGAGAGAGAGAGAGAGTGAGCGAGCAGGGGAGGGTCAGAGAGAGAGGGAGACACAGAATCTAAAACAGGCTCCAGGAGCTGAGCTGTCAGCACAGAACCCAACGCGGGGCTCGAACCCACGAACCGTGAGATCATGACCTGAGCGAAAGTCGGACGCTCAACCGACTAAGCCACCCAGGTGCCCCTGGGCCTGAGGCTTCTAACTCCACCTGGCTGCCCGTGCCCATTTCCTTACCAGGACGTGCTGGGGTTTGGGGGGGCTGGAGGAGCATGGGGGCAGGGAGCGGTGGGGGAGGCCGGGGCCGGCTGGGGAAGGGGCGGGGGAGGGGCCGGGAGGAAGGCATCCGTTCTGTGGTCACCTAACGCCACGTGTTAGGGCTGGGGCACACCGGCGGGTGTGAGGGGGGCGTCAGGGCGCTGCAGGAAGAAATCTGGGAGGTGTGTAAGAGGTGCCTGCTGGTCCCAGAGGCGGGTGCTGGAGGAGCTGAGTCCCTGGAGACGGACCGTGCTCCCGGGAGGAGGGGGGCCTCGGGCGGGAGCCCCTGGGCTGACCGACAGCCGTGAGACACTGGAATGACTCTGCACGGCCAGGAGAGCCACCCCTGAGCCCCCCGGGACAGTGGACTTTATGTGTCAACCTGGCCAGGTCCAACATTATTCTAGAGACTGACAAATCAGTAGACCCTGAGTAAGGCAGATGACCCCACATAACGGTTGGTGGGCCTCGTCCAATCAGTTGAGGGCCCGAAGAGAAAAAGGCTGACCTCCCACGTGGAAGAGGGAATTCTCCAGCCCCCTGCCTTCAGACTCCTGCTACAGTAGCAGCAGATCCCTCCTGGGTCTCCAGCCTGCCAGCCCCTGCCCTGGCTCTCCGGCTGTCCCGCTCTGGCCCAAGGGAGGCCCAGATTCCAGGGGGCTGGCCGGGCCCCTGGCATCAAGAAGGCAAGCGCCTGACAGCCGTCTGAGGCTTGGGCCGGGGCCCCTCTCCATATTCGCCCCAACGGTGCCTAGAGGCCAGGGGCGCATCCCTGGCTGGACGGCTAACAGCCAGCCAGCCAGAGACGCGGGCTCAGCCCTCCAGGGAGAGGAAGGAAGGGCACGAGACCATGGCCTTTGCTTGTGTTCGGGAGAAAACGCCAGGACCCTTTTGAGCCACACCCAACAGCAACCTCACAGGCTCAGGGCACTGTTAACATAAAAACGGCTGGAAGGGTGTGCAGCAGACGAGGTGCCGCCGTGGAGCCGCGTGTGGCTTCCAGGCCCCAGTCTGGGTGGGGGGGCGTGCAGGAAGGGGGCGCACTGGGGACGGGGCGGGGGGTGGGTAAGACTTGTCAGCTTCTACCTTTCTATACAGTTGGGATGTTGTGAATGTGTGACTTAGGAAACCCCTAAAACTAAAAGAACTTTGAGCAAGGGAGGAAGAGTCACTGGGGGTGACCCAGCAGCAGGGGGCGTGAGGGGGTAAGGCTGTGGCTTTGCAGGCAGAGGGGTCTTTTAACGGGGTGGAGATGGGTTTGCATTGGTTCACGGGTTTGAGGTTTTTTTTAATTTTTTAATTTTTATTTATTTCTAGGAGAGAGAGAGAGAGAGCGTGAGCAGGGGAGGGTCAGAGAGAGATGGAGTCACACACTGAAAAAGGCTCCAGGCTCTGAGCTGGCAGTCAGCACAGAGCCCGACGCGGGGCTCGAACCCACGAACCGCGAGATCATGACCTGAGTGAAAGTCGGACGCTTAACCGACTAAGCCACCCAGGCGCCCCACGGGTTTGGGGTTTCTGTTCATCCCTCCTGTCATTCTAAAAAGATGTGGGAGTGGCCACCTTAACCTAACTCAGGTTAAGCCGGTTAAGCGACCGACTTTGGCTCAGGTCATGATCTGATGGTTGGTGGGTTCGATCCCCCCCGTCGGGTTCTGTGCTGAGAGCTCAGAGCCTGGAGCTGCTTCGGATTCTGCGTCTCCCTCTCTCTCTGCCCCTCCCCAACTTGCACTCTGTCTCTCTTTCTCAAAAGAATGAATAAACGTTAAGAAAAAATTAAAATTAAAAAGATGTGAAAGTCACCGTCACACGTAGATCTACCATGTTCTAATTTCACATAAAAACCCAGACCCTGGCTTCCCTTAAAAGGCTCTGGCGCTCGCCGCACCCACTTGCCTGCCTGCCTTCGTTTATCCTTGACCTTCCCGTTTCGGCACCCACGCGGACCACCCCACACAGAAGTTTACCGAATCGGACAGAAATAGAGCAGTTTAGAAAACATCGCGATCTTTGGGCTTAAGTCCGACTCCACACGCTTCAAGCTGGGATGAGCCCTGTCGTCACGGTCTCGCCCTCCCTGGCGAGGGTGGGCGCATCCTCGGCACCCCTGGCCGGGAGCCACCACCCCAGCCCCACTCACCCTTTGGACCCCAGATCGCTATACACGCTGGGATGGCTTCTTTGCCAGAGGCTCACGGTGCTGGACAGCACCTGTCCCAGGCGGGCCACCTGCCGGAATTTCCAAAACTTCTTTGGACCCGGCCCTTCCGGAGGAAACAGAGAGAGGGTTTCCACGTGCCCCCGCCTGAGGCCGGGCCCCTCCAGCGTGGGGCGGCCGCGTGCCTCTGGAGCCTGCCTGGCCCTGGGTCCCTGGTCCTTCGGGAAGCAAGGGAGGTTTGGGGATGGCTTCCCCCGGAGGAGGCCTTCAGCAGCGCAGCTTCAGGACACGGGGATCCCCGGGCCCCCCCCACCCCCGGCTGGGGCTTTACAGGCGCGGAAGGGGCCCAGGGACCTACCTTCTCTTCTCTGTTACCTTTGTCATCTGCGGGGGGCTGGGTGGCCTCCCGCGCCTTTTGGAGAGCTAGACGCTTCTTCTCCTTCTCTTCCAACCACTCCTTGGGCGACAGCTTGTACAGGAAGTCCCTGTAGACCTTGTAATGCTGCAAGGTGTCTTCAAATTTGGAGATCTCGCTGGATCAGGGAGGGGGTGGGGAGGTCAGATTCCGCCTGTGTGGAGGCCACTCCGGAGGGCGCTGCCCGTGCAGCCTGGGGACAGGGGTGCCCGGGGAGGGCACCGGCCTGCTGGGGGACTGACGTGGTACAGCCCTCCGAGACTTTGGAGGTGCAGCCGCCGCTGGGGACCCAGGCCTTGGGACAGTCACATTGGCTGGGGGAGCATGACGGACGCGCTCACAGGCCGGTCTCCGCAGCTTGCCCTCTGCGCTCACCTCTTGATGTTCATGATCTGGGTGGTCAGGTCTCGGATCTCCAAGATCTTCTCTACCTTCGCTTTGGTCTCCTTCTCGGCCCTGGAGGTGGGGGCGGGGGCGGGGAGCCACTCGCAAGCTGTTCCAGGGGGCGTGTGCTGCGGGTCGGGGGAGGGGATCGGGGGAGGGGAGGGGGCCCCCCCGCGGGCTCACGCTTTCAGGGCCTGCACCGAGCTCTGGTCGTTTTCCCGGAGAAACTCCTCGAACAGGGAGGCGTCATTCTCCAGGGACCTCTCGGCCCGCGCCAGCTTCGCCTCCTCCTTGCTCACCAGCAGCTCCAGCCTCTGCATCTCCTTCTGCTTCATGTCCAGGGCGTACTGCGGGCCACCAGAGTGGGGGTCACACCCCTTGCTGGACAGCCCCCCACCCCCCGCGCAGTGCAGCTGGGCCGACCTGGAGGCGGAACATCTGTCGCTTCTGGTTGATGTAATGGTCCAGGCTGTCCGATTCCGTCTTCTTTTCTGCCGGGAGAGGCGGGGGCGCGGCGGGCATGTGAGGGAGACCGGGCGGCGCGGCTGCCTCTCCGGGCACTGGCTCTGCTGTGGAAGCCGGGCTATTACAGGGACTCCCGGAGACTGGGCTCTTAGCAAAAGGAGAGGAGGCTCCGTGGACGCGTCACACTCTCCCCTGCTGGAGATCGGGCCAGGTGGGAAGCCCTTCCCTGTGTCTGACCCGAGCCTCTCCTGCTGGGATGCTCTTCTCCGAGTGAGCTTCTGGACAGCCCTGCCCGGGAAGGTGCACCCAGCTGCACCCAATAGTGAAAGAGCTCTGGGGCCGGGCCCTGCAAAGGGGATGGTGAGGGACACGGGGCTGTGGGTGCTCTAAGCCCCCAGGGACCAATGTAGACAGCAGCTATGATGGGGGAGCAGACGGCAGGCTGACCCCCCCACCCCCCGCCATGGGGTCTGCGTGACATTCCTCGGGCACTCCGGGACGCCGAGACCAAAGGAAAGGGGTAAACAGATGGTCAAGTGATAGAGATCACAGCCCCGAAGGACAGGAGTCCCCTTCCCCCTCCACGGTGACGGTGACGGGAACACAGGCAGAAGGAAACGGCAGAACTAAATTCCTTACACCCTGTGAGTCTTCCTCAGCATATGAAAATCTCACTGGAAACTTCTCCGGGACTTCACCTCCCCCAGTCTCTCCTCAAGGTCTCCGTGCTTCAGTAAGATCACCTTTGTGCACCAAGGCGTCTTCAAGAATTCTTTCTTGGCTGTCGGCTCCGGACCCCACGAACCCCACTATCACCCCAAGAACCCTCATCAGCTAGGTCTACACCACAGGCTTTAAGCCAGGTGGGAGGAAGTTAAGGCGGGCATCTAGAAGGCCTTCTGGAGCGCCAGCACCGAGGCGGTGCAGTTGGGGCGAAGGGTCATGGGATCCTCCTTCCCTGGTCTTTCCGGACAGGAAAGCCCAGATACTCCCTGACTTCCGTGAGGCGGGGGCCGGGGACAGGCTGGCAGAAGCACGTGGCTCTGCCTCGTCTCTCAAACCCCCTCTAGTCCGGAAGCCCAAGTGCGGGCAGGAGTCGTGTTTTAAGCCTAGAAGCTGGGCAGAGACCCGGCTCCGCCTCTGCCTCCCTGGGCCGTCTGGTGGGGAGGCCCTTCCCTCAAGGAGCCCGGGCTCCTCACTGCAAGTCAAATCGGGGACACGCACAAGTCTCCGCCTGCACCTGCCGGGGCGACTCCTCATCCACCCGGGCCTGGGATGGAGGGGCGGGGACAGAAAGGAAACGTGCATGGCTGTCCCTCCTCACGTGGAGCTCGGCACACAAAACGTCAACGTGAGCTCAGGGCTTCGGGCTCCGAGTAACAGGCCACGCGGCCAGGGGGTGGAGGCTGGGGGCCTCCCGTTAATATTGACATTCCGTCCACCAGCTGGGTTCCAGGACTCCATCATTCGGGCTGGTATTAATGCCTGTTTGGTACCCAAGATTTCCTACTGGGCCATGAAATTCGTAACAGCTCTCTCTGTCTCTCTCTCTCTCTCTCTCACACACACACACACACACACACACACGAGTTCAGCTAGCTCCTAAGACGCTGAATCCCACAACCCACGAGGTCGGCACAGTCATCAGACTGGAGAGGAAACTCGGCGGAGAGGACTTAACACCGGGCGGGGGCGGCGAGGTCACTCAGTGGTGGAGCGGCCACCTGAACCCAGGGAACCCGGTTCCACACCGACGCTCTTCACCTCCAAGTTAAGGGACTGCATTTTATAGGTGCGCCATCTGCACTCACGCACCGTAGCATTCCGAATGCGCAATTCGGCGATTCTGAGCCTTTTAGGTTTGCGGTCCGCCTCGAGTGGCGTGATGGTGGGAGGCAGGGGCCCGTCACAGAAACGACCCCCCTTCCGCGCTGCACCGGAGCCCGGCGTCTCCTAGCGCTGGAAAAGCTCTGCCCGCGCACCGAGGTCAAGACCCGACGCCCGGGAAGGGGCACCTTTGGTCATGGCGAGCTTCCAGGCCGCGCTGTCGTGGAAGGCGCGCAGCCGCTCGGCCTCGGCGCGCACCTCCTGGTCCTGCGTCTCGTCCTCCAGCTGCAGCTCGCGGAGCAGGCTCACGTGCTTGGCCGACACCTTGGACGAGTAGGTCGTCTTCTGGTGCACCTGCAGGGTCTTCTTCTGCTCCCGCTCCTGGGGGGCGGGGCCGGGCGGAGTCGGGCGGGGCCGGCCACCGTGTCCACACACCCCCCTCACCCCTGCCACCGCGCCTGGGTGGTCCCGGGGTCGCCCAGCCTTGAGGGGACGCGCACGCGGCGCGGGGGTGAAGGGGACCTACTCGGGGGCGGAGAGGCGCACTGGGTGCAGGTCGGGGTGCACTTGGTGGGGGTGCGCACTTGCGCGCGCAGAGGGCTGTAGAGCCGTGCGCCCGGGGACGCGGAGAGGGCTGTGGAGCCGTGCGCCCGGGGACGCGGAGAGGGCTGTGGAGCCGTGCGCCCGGGCGCGCGGAGAGGGCTGTGGAGCTGTGCGCCCGGGGACGCGGAGAGGGCTGTGGGCCCGTGCGCCCGGGGACGCGGAGAGGGCTGTGGAACCGTGCGCCCGGGGACGCGGAGAGGGCTGTGGAAACCCGTGCGCCCGGGCGCGCGGAGAGGGCTGTGGAGCCGTGCGCCCGGAGACGCGGAGAGGGCTGGAGCCGTGGCGTGGGAACCGTGCGCCCGGGGACGCGGAGAGGGCTGTGGGCCGTGTGGAGCCGCGCGTTTGCAGGGCGGGGAGACGCGGAGAGGGCTGTGGAGCCGTGCGCCTGGGGACGCCCGGGCTCCGCGCACAGCTCCGGGTTGACAGGGCTGGAAGCGGGGTGAGGGGGTTTGCCCCACGAAGCACAGGCCGCCCAGTCGGATGTGCGTTCCCGATCAGTAGCGCAGGGACATACTCACTCTACGAGGACTCTTCCTGAAATTCACACTAATTCTCACATTCTCGTTTTGTGATTTGCTAAATCTGACACACGGAAGGGAAGGTTCGGGGAAGCTAGATCTTGTGAGTTTCCAAAAGAAACCCTAAATCCCGACTTTGGTCGGCAAGCTCGGTAGTCCGTGCCGGCGGCGGGCGGGCCGCTGGGGATCTGCTCCTCTGCGCCCCGGCTGGCCTCCAAGCTGCCTCAGGGGTGCTCCCGTCCCCAGCCCAGAGCTTGGGAGGACCCCAGGGTGGCGGGGGGGAGGGGCTCTTCTTCCCTGAGGCCTAGTCGGGTCCCGCCCTTCCTGCTTCCGAAGCCCAGGGGGTCTCCACCCCCTCCCGTAGCCGGCACCCCGGCCTGCAGGCTCAGACAGGCCTGCCCCAGTCCTCTGCACCCGGCCTTTCCCGGGGCCTCCTGCTTAGGACACCGCCCCTGGGGCCGGCCCCCCAGGCCACTAGATCTCACGTCTGTGTAGAATAACAAAGCGGAGGAAATACCACCTAGACTCCCAGGGGCAGAGGGTTAGGGCGCTTAGAAGAAGCCAGGCAGCTGCTTGGGGTCAGTGTGAGATTGGGGAGCTCTGCAGGGGTGCGGGGAGGGCTGCGCTGGGGTGGGGTCGGGTGTTTAGGAAGAAGGGAGAAGCGGGAAGATAAGCCTGCCCTGGAGAAAGGTCTCTAAGACGATGTCAGAGAGAGTTGTGTGCGTTTCTGCTGTGTTTGTCCACTTGGAGGCCTCACCAAAGTGTGTGCTGCTCGGTGTGGCTTTGTGGGAGTGACTCCTCCCGGGGCGTGGGTGGGTGACAGCCTGACAGCGGGGTGGGGGACACACTGACGGGGCACCAGAGCTTCTAGGCGGCGAGGTCTGGGGGGAGGGGCTGGAAGACGTGCATTTCCTTTTGTGTCCGGCCGTCCACCGTCTCGGCCAGAGCCACCTCTCCGCGGAATCTCACAGCCTGAGCCTGGACAGTGAGCCCGGAGGAGCCGGGCGCGCTGGCCGTACCCATGTCCCCGAGAGTGTGTCGCAGAAACCCGGCGGCTGCTGAGCGCTTAGTGCGATGCCCCCTGGTGAGTCCTCCCCGAGCCTGGCCGTGGTTGCCTGCTTCCTGCAGCCGGGCCGCAGGGGTGGGGATGGGGCGAAGGGGCTCTCGATGGGGAGGCAAGACAGACTCGGGGGGTGCAGACCAGGCACGGCCGGGGTGGGGCTGGCTCAGGGACCCCCAGGTGCTGCCGAGGGGCACGCGTGTCTGTGCGCGCGCGCATATGTGCATGTTGGTGTGTGGATTTGGCCTCCAAGAATTCCTATGAGAGGGATGGTGCCAGGCTGGAGCAGTTGGAGGGGTGGGCGCCTGGGGTCTGAGATGGGCCTTGAAGGACAGGGCGAGTCTCGGGAGGGTGACAGCTCGTGTAAGGGGCGGCAGAAAGGCCTGGTGGCTGAAGCGAGGCCACGGCAGCCTCACACAGCCCACTCTGACGAGGCCCAGGGAGAGTGTCCAGGAAGCTGGGTAAGACAGCGGGACAGGTCAGAGGCCGGAGAGCTTGTCAGGGTTTTGAACTGAGTTTTTAAAAAGAGTGGGGGGCGCCTGAGTGGCTCAGTTAAGCGTCCGACTTCAGCTCAGGGCATGAACTCACAGCTTGTGGGTTCGAGCCCTGCGTGGGGCTCTTGTGTGGACAGCTCAGAGCCTGGAGCTGCTTCGGATTCTGTCTCTGTCTCTCTCTGCCCCTCCCCTGCTCATGCTCTGTCTCTCTCTCTCTTCTGTCTCTCTCAAATATAAATAAACATTAAAAAAAAAATACTGAACCATTGACTGCTCTAGAGGGAGAGAGTGACCTGAAGAAAGTACTGTGGTGAGAAGGGCGATCCAGGTGTGCGTGCGTGAGGGAGGGAAGATTGCAGGCGGCCTCGGTCCCCGTACTCACGAAGCGAGACTTATTCCGCTCCTGATCTCTGAGCAGGAAGAAATCCACGTCTCCAGACATGTGGAAAGGATTCGCCTCATGGTCAGGAGCAATCTTGGGCCCTGGCGGGGGGGGGGGAAGATACCTCATTGGAGACACGAGCCAGCTCGTCCCCAACAGGTGGTCTGTGCCGCTGGAATCTGGCGCACCCCCTCCCCCCCCCACCCCAGCATGGGGAGCTTCCTTGAAAGCACGAGCAAGTGTCGAATGTTCTCTTGGAATCTAACCCTGGACCTTCCGCCTCCATAGACTCACCCTAGCTGGGCTTGGGCTTCTGTCCCCGGCATCTGAAAGATTCCTGCTGATCACAGGCGCCCCCCGCCCCCGCCCCGGTCTCAGACATCTGGCCCTCTGTCCCCTCTGATTTAAAGTCTGGATGGGGCGCCTGGGTGGCTTAGTCGGTTAGGCGTCCGACTTTCGCTTAGGTCATGATCTCGCGGTTCGTGGGTTCAAGCCCCGCATCGGGCTCTGTGCTGACTGCCAGCTCAGAGCCTGGAGCCTGTTTCAGTCTGTGACTCCCTCTCTCTCTGACCCTCCCTGCTCACGCGCTCTCGCTCTCTCTCTCTCTCTCTCCTAGAAATAAATAAAAAAACATTAAAAAAAAAAATAAAGTCTGGGGAACCCCCATTCTGTAGGGGAGAGAAGAGGGGGAAGCGATGGGGCCCGCTGCGGGGGGCGCCTGCCTGCGGGGGGCAGGGGGCGGGGCTCTGCAGGGCACATCCCTTGCCCGCAGGGTCCTCCACAAGCCCCCCAGGGGGAGGCTGGGTTGGGGGGCAGGGAGGGGAAAGCACCTGTGGTCTGGGGAGGCGGGGCAGGAGTTTGAGAGATGGGAGCCTCGGGGACCCCCAAATTTTGCTGCTTCTCCCGCTCCTGTGGGTAAGTAAGGGCGAGGCTCCCACTGCTCAGCTCGGCAGGGGTCAGAGACGACAGAACCCAGAAGCCACCGAACTAAGGGTTGCTGTCTCCCCCACCCTCCCTTTGGAGGAAACAGAGTTCGTTGTAAAACAAAACAAAGCCTTCTTGGAAGCAAAAGAATATGGTAACAAAATACTTCCTCTACTTTGAAACCATCGCTGGTAACATTTCTGGGGGTATTTCCTTCCAGGACTTGCCAACACCTATTTTTAATTATTTCATATCTTCTTTAAAAAAAAAAAAACACTTGACGGGGGCGCCTGGGTGGCTCAGTCGGTTGAGTGTCCGACTTCGGCTCAGGTCATGATCTCACGGTTTGTGGGTTCGAGTCCTGCGTTGGGCTCTGTGCTGCCAGCTCACAGCCTGGAGCCTGTTTCAGATTCTGTGTCTCCCTCTCTCTCTGCCCCTCCCCCATTCACACTGTCTGTCTCTCATTCAAAAATCAATAAACATGTCAAAAAATTAATAAAGTAAAAAAAAAAAATCTTAAAAAAATAAAAACACTTTACCTTCAGCAGCTGCCTGGGAAATTACTAATTCTTTGGGGGCTCTGGAAGCAAATGTAAAAGGCTGCGGTGCCAGTGATGCCTGACGTCATCAGGGCCCGGTGCTGGGACGTGTGCAGCAGCCTTCGGGGCCGCCCTGCACACCCGGGGCGCACACCCGTGTGCCCTACAGACTGGTTCTCTGCAACCGAGTTCCCGAAGGCAGAACAGAGGCCAGGGCCTGAGAGCATTTCCAGACTTCGAGGGCTGATGCTGGCCTGCCTTTCCGGAGGTCTGTCGCATTTCACATCCTCAGCAGCAGAAAGGGGACACTGGGAAGGGGATTTGACTTTCTGCTCTTAGAGTCTCAAAATAGCTCCGCACAAGATTCGTGCTTCTCCATCACCAAGAGGAGAGAGGCTGGCAGACTCCACCCTGCTCAGGCCAGCAGGGGGAACCAGAGCTGAAGCGGGGGGGTGGGGGGACCCCAGCCTGTCACCCTGGCGGTCCCGCCAGGACACTTCACCCGCACCTGTCATGTGGCGATGGCGGGGAAAGCCCCAAGCCCACAACAGCTTCTACTGTTCTTTCAACTTCTCTCTAAGAATTAAACCCGGTCAAAGTCGTTTAAGAACATTGAGTGAGAAGAATAAAGAAAGATTATCCACTCCTGGGCCCAGCCGAGAAGAGGAAGCCAGCAGGGGCCTGCAGTCAGTTCTCAGCAATCCGGAGTTAAGTGGGGAGGTGCGGGAGGAGGGGGTGCAGGAAGGGATGGCTCTGGGCGCCTGCCCAGCAGCCCCGGGCAGAGGCATCGCCCTAAATCCAGACGAGTGAGGACAGAGTCCCCAGACTGGCCAATAGCACGTCTGGGCTGCATGTGTGTGTCCCCATCGGAAAGATTAATTACGATCGTTAGTTAGCACTGAGCAGCTAACCATGGGCCAGCCCCAGGCCGATCCCTGACTTAATTTTCATTACAATCCTATGAGCTGGGAATTTCTGTTACTCCTCAGGAAACTGAGGCACAGAGAGGCGAGCAGCTCACCCAAGGCCACAGAGCTAGAGGTAGCCAAGTGGGGGCTGGCTTCCGAAAACAGAAATTGCATGTGCAGCCAGGTGAGTAGGGAATGTTTCTGAACGGTTAATGGTTAATGTATGAATGAGCCCATGACCAAGGAAGGCAGTCAGTCGGGGCAAATCATTCCAGAAATGCAGTGGGTTTGACACGTAGAAGCCAGTCGGTGTAATACACCCCGCTAACAGAATGGGGGAGAAAATTATAGGATCTTTTCAAGAAATGCAGGAAAAGTATTTGATACAATTTGAAACTGTTTCTCAATGAGAGTCTTAGCAACATAGGAATAGAAGGGGACCTTCCCAGTCTGATAAGAGGAAGTGTGGTGAGCTGGTAACGGCCCCCTGAAGATGCCCAGGCCCTAACCCCGAGACCTGTGCCGGGGTTCCCTTATGTGGTAAAGGGGACTTTCCGGATGGGATGAAGTTAGGGACCTCGAGATGGGAGGCAGTCCTGGATTAGCAGGTGGGTCTGATGTAATCACAAGGGTCCTTCTAAGAAGAGGCAGGAAGGCCAGCAGCTGGAAGAGGAGGTGCGACAATGGAAGCAGAGGCTGGAGTGACTTCACGGAGGCAGAGGGTGCTGTGCTGGAGGCTCTAGAAGTTGAGGAAGGAGCCAGGAGCCAGGGACCAGGGCGGCTCTGAGCTGGAAAAGGCGAGAAAGCAGATTCTCCCCGGAGCTTCTGGAAGGAACGCAGCCCCGTGGACACTTTGATTCTAGTTTTCTGAGATTCATTTTGGACTTCCGACCTCCAGAATTGTGAGATAGTGTATCTGTGTTGCTTTAAGTCTCCGAGTTTGCGGTAATGTGCTATAGCAGCAACAGGAAACTAATACAGGAACCCACGAGAAACCTCTAGGTAGAATATTGCATGTTCTCCCCCAAGATCAGGAACAGGCATGGATGCCTGTCTTTGCACTTCTACTCAATGTTGTAGTTAAGCAAGAAAAAGAAATACAGAGTATAGGATTGGAAAGGAAGGGCAGATAATGTCATCCGAAGGTGATGTGATTGTAGAGAAGAAAATCCCAAGAATCTACAAACAAAAGGGTTACAATTAGATTAGAGACGATGCAAAGTCTGATTGTAACGTGAAAACAAAACTTGTATAAAATACAATATCTTCATGACCTTGGGGCCAGCAGAGAGCTTTAGAACAGTTTATAGAAAGACAGTGATGGGTAAGGTGAACTCCATTAAAACTGGGGAACTTTTGTTAATCATAAACGCACCACTAAGAAAGGAGAAAGCGACCTGCCAAGTGAGGGAAGGCATTTGCATACTTAGAACTGATGAATGATTTGTTTCCAGAATATGTAAAGAGTTCCTAGAAGCCATTAAAATAGAAAGACAACCCGGTAGAAAAGTGAGCAGAGGCAGGAACAGGCCCTTAACGACACAGGGTCGCAGCAGAGAACATACGAGAAGGCGATCGCTTAACGGATCGCAGGGAATATGCGACAAAAATGGTACAGATCCAAAGGGCCAGGAAAGAGAAAAGCATCGGCAGTGTGTCGGGCGGTGGGGACGCTGTGGGGCAGCGGGAAGGCTCACACCCATAAGTGGTGGGAGTGTGAACTGGGAAGCTGCTGGGCAGTGTCTGCTAGACCAGCGATTCCCCTTCTCCGCCAACACCCGGGGGAAGTGAGTGCTCCCGTCCCCTAAACGGCATGCACAGCAATGTTCGTTGCGGTATTACCTGTAATATCAAAAAAGCAGAAGCACCCCGAATGTTTCATCCAGCCCGGAAAGCATGGTACACAGGCGGCATAGGTACACAACAGAACACACACAGCGACAACCGAGGCGGGGCTCTTGTGACCGGCATTTCACGGGTGTGATGTCAAGTGCAAGAAAGAGGCCAGGATCGGAGCACAGAGCGTGACCCGCTTGTATGAGGTTCGGGGACGGAAGAAATGATTCTGTGGGGAGAGCAGAGCAGTGCTGTCTCCGGGGGAGAGGGAGTTTCTGGGAAGGCGGAAATGTTCTAGATGGTGAATGAGGTGGAGGCTACGAAGTTGTATACGTTTATCGGAACTTATCAAACTGTATACCTCACATTTGTGCATTTCACCTGAACATACCTCAGTGAAGAAGCCAAACGAATCACACCAAACCCAGATGCCTCCCCCTTCATGTGGTGATCGGTTCAGGCCCAGGGGTCTGTGGTTAGAAGAAGCTGTGGGGTGACTGGTTGATGGGAAGGTGACAGAGGGCCAGACGGTCACCAGACGGTCACCAGATGGTCACCACTGGACCCCACCGAACGTGGCGCCGCCACGGGCCGGGGGCAGCCAGACGCAGAGGCTTCTTGTGAGAGGGGGAAGGAAGGATTCTTGTGGACAAAATGGAACATCCTATCAAGCATGTAGGGTTCAAGTGTCCCATTAAAGGAAACATGAGGAACAGAGAAACAGTTTCTGTAACAATGCTCAGGTAGCAAACAGACACATACGCTCTACAGGGTAATTAACACCATCTCTCAATATGTCAAGACGTAGAAAATGAAAGGGGGAGGGGCTCTGCTAGATTTTAAAGAGAGGGAAGATGATCAGCTCTCATTTGAATCCTAATTAGAACGAATCTTCTATAGGAAGACATATCTGAGATAATCGGGTAACTTCACTGTGGCTTCACGGGGAAACATCCCTATTTTTGAAAAACGTCCGTTGTGGGATGTGCCGATGCAATGACCTGCCTGGATGTGACTTTAAAGTATTCTGGCCAAAAGGGAGAGAGGCAAACCATGAGAGACTCTTGAATGCTGAGAACAAACTGAGGACTCATGGGTGTGGGGGGGGAAGGGGGTGATGGGCATGGAGGAGGGCACTTGTTGGGATGATCACTGGGTGTCATATGGAAACCAACTTGACAATAAACTATTTATAAAAATAAAATAAAATAAAATAAAGTATTCTGGCCAAGTATGGAAGCAACCTGGCTGTCCGTCGATAGACGAATGGATAAAGAAGATGTGATACACACACACACACACACACACAGAGGGATATTACTCAGCCATACAAATGAGTGAAATCTTGCCATTTGCAACAATGTGGATGGAGCTAGGGAATATTATGTCAAGCAACATGAGTCACTCGGGGAAAGACAAATACACTATGATTTCACTTGTGGAATTTACAACACGAAACAAATGAACAAAGGGGGGAAAGAGACAACCCAAGAAACAGACACTTCACCGTAGAGAACAAACTGATGGTTGCCAGAGGGGAGGCGAGTGGGGTGATGGGTGAAACAGGTGCTGGGGAACAAAGCATAGGGCTATCATGATAAGTACTGAGCAACGTTCAAGCACTCTGCTGTACGCCCGAAACGATTTTAACACTGCATGTTAACTATATTGGAATTAAACTTCTTTATTTATTTATTTATTTATTTATTTATTTTTAATTTATTTCTAGGAGAGAGAGAGACAGACAGCGTGAGCAGGGGAGGGTCAGAGAGAGAGGGAGTCACAGACTGAAACAGGCTCAGGCTCTGAGCTGGCAGTCAGCACAGAGCCCGACGCGGGGCCCGAGCCCATGAACCGCGAGATCATGACCTAAGCGAAAGTCGGACGCTTAACCGACTAAGCCACCCAGGCGCCCCGGAATTAAAATTCTTTAAATGAAAATTTAAAAAATACTCGGGCAAAGACAAAAAAAGAAGAAAAAGAAGAAAAAGAGAAGGGTAGATGAAATGGGTGTGGCTAAATCTTCTGTACTGGTGATGGGCACCTGAGTTCATTTGACCTTATCTCGACAGGCTTGGATTTTCACAATTAAAAGAAACTGGAAACGGAGCGGGGTGCCGGGGGCTGAGAGGCGGGAGCTCAGCCTGCGAGAGAGAGGCTCAGCGAGCGAGCTCACATCTGCCCTCCTCCATGGAAGGCTCAGACTGGCCTGCGAGCCTGAGGGGCAGCACAGGGGGCGAAGAGGGCGGAACGGCACTGCAGAGGCGCAGAAAAAGCAGTACAGGCAGCGAGCTGCCTACCTTTCTTCCTCCTTTCTTTTTTCTAAAATTTGTTTTAACGTTTATTTATCATTGAGAGACAGAGAGACAGAACGTGAGAAGGGGAGGGGCAGAGAGAGAGAGGGAGACACAGAATCTGAAACTGTGCTGTCAGCACGGAGCCCGATGTGGGGCTCGAACTCACGAACCGTGAGATCAGGACCTGAGCCAAAGTCAGACGGTCGACCAACTGAGCCCCCAGGCACCCCCTTTCTTCCTCTTAACAAGTGGCAACCGCATGCCTACTTGAAAACTCACACAGCTTAGCCTCCCTCATAGACACTGACAGCCGCAGGACAAATTTTTAGACAGTGGAACGTGGGCAGAAACTGCTGGGTGGGGTCTCTGGGAAGGGTCTTTTTCCAAGGAGGGCCGGGTTGGCTGGTAGGCAGTTTTGCTTCTCCCTTTACCCTTTTCCTCCATGTCTGAAATCAGACGCGATGGCTGAGGCTGCAGCAGCCATTGTGTGGCCACATGAAAACTTCACAGTTGAAACCCCAAGGCTAAAATTGGCTTGAAGGCGGAAAGACTTGGTCACCTGGGCGGTTTCTGAGACCTGCTGTTTGTGGGGCCCCCGGGAGATCTGGACCGCCTCCTACATTTCTCATTACGGGAGGAAGAATAAACCCTGCTTTGTTTACATTACTGTTATTTCAGGTCTCGGAGACCCAGTTCCTAATGGAAGTGGAGACATGTCCCTGTGGCACCGGCGCGGGAGACGGGCCTACGGATGGAGGTGACTGACCCTTGCCCACTCAGACTGCAGCCCCCCGCTTGAGGGCCACCTTTACCTGTTTTCCCATGTTTCTGCTTCTTTTCTTCAATGACTGAAGTCAAACTACTGTCCGTGGACCCCACGATGTTCTCTGGGGAGAGACAAAATGAAGGCCACGGCAAGTGACTCACCGGCTCTTGAAGCTGCGAACACAGAGTGAGGCTGGGAGAGAGCCCGGCGCCCTCACCTGCCTGCTGCGGGCCCTGGCAAGGCGCCCCCCTTCCCCGAGCCTCGGCGTCCACATCCGAGGCGATTGTACCCGCTTTGCCGGCCAGCTGTGACACCCGTGCACCAAGCCGGCCCGCGTGCCTGGCACACACCCGTTTGGCGCTTTTGCTTCTGCGTCTGCGCATTTGCCCTGGAGGGGGCCGGCTTGTGGGGAGGTCACAGACCCGCGCCCTCTGCTGCGGGGCGCTGCCTGGCGCTTGCCGCGAGCCTCCAGGGCTTCCCTGAGGACCGCGGCACAAGATTCAGGGGTACCCGTTGCCTTGATGTCGTCCCTTCAGCTGAAACCCACAGGGAGGGAGGCATTCGGGCTGATGGTTCCTCCTGCCCCAACTCAGAAATCATCTGCAGCTTGGAGATTCCGGTCCATGCCAGCGGGGGAGGGCAGCCAGCTGCTGGCAGATGAGGAGGGCGCTGGGAGCCTGGGGATGCGCTCTGGGGGGCAGCCGGTCCTTCTGGACCAGCTCGGGGGAGGACGCCTCGGGGGCAAGGCAGAGCTTGCGAGGTGAGGGACCCGATTCCCAGGCAGGCCCTGCGCTGCGGGGCGATCGGCTGTGGGAAGAGTGAGCAGAAGAGCTGTCCCGTGGCTTTGGCAGGAAGGTCAAGGGCGCGGGGCTGAAAATTCAGATGCCCGCAGGCCCCAGTGCGCCTATGACGGTGAGCAGAGGAGAGGCAGTAGGGAGTGGTGAGGTGCGTGGAGAATTCAGGAGCACAGGCGGCGGAGTGCGTATTTCCCACCCGGCTGACGGAATGTACGGCTCAATTTCCAGGTAGCAACATTTAACTAACTAGCTCATAAAACCCAGCAGACACCGCTATTATTTGAATAGATGAAAGCCAAGCCAACCAAACCAAAACTCTAATGAAACTCAACTTTTGTCTTAATTGAAGAAGCAATGCACAGGCACAGCACAAAGCGTTGCCGACATAGTCGGCCGTGTTAGGACACGTTGCTATGTCCAAAGTCCTCACCGGAAGCCCTCGCTTCCAAATGGATCTTTGTTTATCTAAGCAGAGGTATTTTTGCACTCGCGTGCTGAGAGGCCCCCTCACGTCTTTACTGCAAAATGCAGTAAAGCAAAGTAAAAAAGTAAAGCAAAGCAAAATGCTACGCCAGGGATGAACCTTGAGGACACTGTGCACAGTGAAACGACACACACTGTGTGATCCCGCCTCCACGAGGTCCCCAGAGCCGTCAGATCACTGCAGACAGAAACTAGGAAGGGTGGGGGGCGCCTGGGTGCTCAGTCGGTTGAGCATCTGACTCCGGCTCAGGTCATGATCTCACGGTTCGTGGGTTCGAGCCCCGCGTCGGGCTCTGTGCTGACGGCTCAGAGCCTAGATTCTGTGTCTCCCTCTCTCTCTGCCCCTCCCCTGCGCATGATCTGTCTCTCTGTGTCTCAAAAGTAAATATAAACATTTAAAAAATTAAAAAAAAAAAAAAGAAACTAGGGAGGTGGGTGCCAGCGGCTGCGGGAGGGTGTGGGGAGTTAGTGTTTCGCGGGGACAGAATTTCAGTTTCACAAGATGAACACGTCCTGGGGATGCATGGTGGTGACAGTCGCCCACCAGAGCGAGTGTACTTACGGCGCCACCGATCCGTATATTTAAAAATGCTCAAAAAGTAAATTTTGTTATGGATCCTGTACCATAGTATTTTAAAAGTTAGAAAAAAGAAGAGAGGGGTGCCTGGGTGGTTCAGTCGGTCGAGCGTCCGACTCTTGATTTTGGCTCAGGTCGTGATCCCAGGGTTGCAAGATAGAGGCTCACATTGGGCTCTGTGCTGAGTGTGGAGCCTGCCTAAGATGCTCTCTCTGTCTCTCTCTCTCTCTGCCCTTCTCGCCTTCTGGCATTCTCTCTCTTTCTCAAAAGCATATCTGCTCACGCACAAATCTCCTTGCTCCTTAGTCAGGTTTCCTGGGGGACCCTGAGGCTATTTCTTTTTTTTTTTTTTTTAATATTTTTATTTATTTCTAGGAGAGAGAGAGAGAGAGACAGCGTGAGCAAGGGAGGGTCAGAGAGAGAGGGAGTCACAGACTGAAACAGGCTCCAGGCTCTGAGCTGGCAGTCAGCAGAGCCCGACGCGGGGCTCGAACCCATGAACCGCGAGATCATGACCTAAGCGAAAGTCGGACGCTCAATCGACTAAGCCACCCAGGCTCCCCCCAGAGGCTATTTCTCATCTGATGCAATTTCCAAGCTTGTGCAGTCCTCTCTGTCCCCCGCTTGGGCTGGACCATTTCCCACACCTGGAATTTGTCAGTCTGACGGGCGGCGATAGATGCCTCTGGGTTTTAATTTGCACTTCTTACTCACGGAAGAGATTGTGTGCCTTTTCAGATGCGAATTGTCCACTGGCTCCTCTCGTTAGTATCCTTTGCCCGGGTTTTTAAATTGGGACGCGGTAGTTTGTAACTGATCTTGAGAACTTCTGTTAGAGGACCCCGGCCCGTCCGTTTGTCAGAGCTACTGGGAATATGTTTGCTCCGCTGATAGGACCCTTACCTTTGGACTGTCTGTCCCCCATGCATTTGCCTTACAGGACATTTTACTGTTTACCTAGTGGAATGTTTTATTTTTTTAATTTTTTTAAAAATATTTTTATTTATTTCTAGGAGAGATAGAGAGACAGCGTGAGCAAGGGAGGGTCAGAGAGAGAGGGAGTTACAGACCGAAACAGGCTCCAGGCTCCGAGCTGGCAGTCAGCACAGAGCCCGACGCAGGGCCCGAACCCACGAACCGCGAGATCATGACCTAAGCGAAAGTCGGACGCTCAACCGACTAAGCCACCCAGGCGCCCCATCCTAGTGCAATGTTTTATTGTGTGTCTTGCTTAGAAAGGCATTCTGCATCCGAAGGTTAAGTACATTTAAAAAGTTCCTGTTTTCTTCTAGCACTTTAACAGGATAACTTTTTTTTTTTTTAATTAAAAAGCTTTAAAGATGTAAGCCTACTTTTAGAAACATTCGCCAGGAGAAACAAGGAGAGCTGGGTGCTGAATGTCCGCATAAAAAGTGATAAAATGCCCCTCCCCTGCCCCCAGCGGTGAGAGAGACAGGGGTGCGGCTGGGCCTGGCTCCTGCAGTGGCGGGGGGGGGGGTCGGGGGCCCAGAGCTCAGGCAGCGTGCTGGGTTCCGGGGTCTGAAGAGACCCCTGTGGATGGAGGCCTGGGGACCAGGGGACTAGAGGACGGAAGTGTGGGTGTCACTGGCGACTAGATGGAAACTGAGGCTGTGGAGTGGGTGAGAGGGAGGGCGGCCCAGGACACAGCCACAGGGGCCCCGATGGTGGAGGCGGAGTCTGGCAGGGAGGCGATGGACGGGCCAGCGAGGACCGGAGCCCAGGGAGGAGGCCTGCAGGAGGAGCGAGGGGGGAAGGTGCCCTCGGAGAGGCCTCAGCCACGCCCCCCCAGAGCGAGACGGGAGGGGTGGAGGGACCGGGCAGAAGCCAGGATCCCGCAGGGTTAGGGAGGGGGTGCAAGTGACATGGTGGGTTTGGCCAGCTCTCAAGAGGTCGCTGTGAAGGGGGGGCATACAGTGGTCGGAAAGGGGCCATGCAGCGGGTACCAGGTGCCCCCCAGGACACAGAAGGGCCACACAAGTGGACTGAGTTGAGGGGTCGAGGAAGAGGGGTAACTCAGTGCTTTTAACAGTAGGAGCCTTGCCCACCCCTGGGGGTGAGAGGGCAAAGGAGAGACTCGTTCCGGAACATACCAAAGAGGTGGCTGTACGGAGCCGTGACCACACCTAGCAGCCCGGCAGACCGTTTTAAAACACGACTTACAAAGACCGACCACGTGTTCACATCCTCTGTGGCGGCCACCACCGAGCGTGGCCCCCAGCGTCCCTGGGCTCCTGGTACTCGCGCCCTTCCGCCCCACCCCGCCCCGGCCGTGGAAGTGACAGTGTGTGGCTTCTGGAGCGAGGTCAGAGAGGACACTGTGGCCCTGCCTTGCCACGTCTGGGGTCACCTGCTCTGGAAGGGTCAGCCCCAGCCAGCCGCCCTGTGACCGAGCCTGCCGGAGCCCATCCACCAGCCCCAGCCAAGCCTTCAGTGACTGCAGAGAAGACCCCTGGCCCAGAGCCCCCTAGCCCAGCCCCTCATGAGCTCCTGACCCACGGAAACTGAACTAACCCGTGCTTACTCTTGTTTTAAGCCACGAAGTTTTGGAGTAATTTGTGACGCAGCAGCAGAGAACCAGCACCCTCTTTAGAGGCATCTCAGGGCCTATAGGACGGGGACCCGAACCCACGTGAGCTGGGAGACCCCGCGTCATCCAGCCAGCGAACTCTTATCTCGCCCTGGCCACTCGGGGACTCTCACGGACCCTCCAACAGGCAACGCCACTGCCCCCTTTGCTTTTTTCACACCACCTGTGTGCGAGCCCCTCAGCCAACACGCCCCCATCTGCTGTTTACTAGGAAGGCGTCCTGACCCCTCGCCGGGACAGAGGGCCCCGCCTCATGCTCTCCCGGAGGCGGCCCTCCCCTCTCTGGAACGCATCACTCTGCCGTGGTGTAGGGGTCACCTTCCTTCGGGAGCCGGGACGCTCCTTGAGGACACGTGTGTGAGCCGCGTCTTGTTTCTACGTCTGATGCTCTAATGTCTGGATCTTACCCACCCGCAGGGACGGTCTCTGCCTCCACCCTGGGGTTGGCCAGTCCCTAGACAGAGAAAAGGAGTTGCCCAAGAGTGGGCGCCAACCTGCCCAGAGCCCACAGCCCCGCGTCCCACCTCTGCTCGCGGGCTCTCATGCCCAGGGCCACTTGCCCTGCTCCGATCGCCCGAGGAGGTCCCAGCACCTCAGGACAGCCCGATGCCACAGTCCTGGTCACACCAGTCAACCCCAAGCCCGCATACCCTGCCTCGCCCGTCCCTTCCCATGGAGACCACACCAGGCTCCTGCCCCAGCCCCGCCCTCCTGTTTCTAGGGACCAGTGAGGAGCACAAGCCACCTTCCCAATGGCAGCCACCCGCTCGTCTCCTGGGCTCGCCAGACCTGAGTAGTAATGAAACCTACCTTTTATTTATTATTTTTTATTTGTGTGTCGATTTTAATATCTATATCATGGCTGACATTTCAGTAGCTCTTTTTTGTTACATTGATATATCTACAGGGTACATTTATGATTGCTTCTTTTCTTTTCCTTTTTTTACATTTATTTTTATTGTTTTAAAATTATGAGTGTTTAGGCTTTAACACTTTTTTAAATGTTTTATTTATTTTTGAGAGAGACATAGAGACAGCGCGAACAGGAGAGGGGCAGAGAGAGAAGGAGACACAGAATCGGAAACAGGCTCCAGGCTCCGAGCTGTCCGCACAGAGCCCGACGCGGGGCTCGAACCCACGAACCGCGAGATCATGACCTGAGCGAAAGTCGGACGCTCAACCGACTGAGCCACCCGGGTGCCCCGATACCATTCTTTATCCATTTATCAGTAGATGGACACTTGGGCCGCTTCCCAATCTTGGCAATTGTAAATAATGCCGCTATAAACACAGGGGTGCGTGTATCCCTTTGGAGTAGTATTTTTGTATTTTTTGGGTAAATACCCAGTAGTGCGATTGCTGGATCGAGGGGGGGGGGTCTATTTTTAATGTTTTGAGAAACCTCCGCACTGTTTTCCAGAGCGGCTGCACCAGTTTGCACTCCCACCAGCCGTGCAACGGGGTTACCTTTTCTCCACACCCTCACCAACACCTGTTGTTTCTTGTGTTGATTTTAGCCGTTCTGAAAGGTGTGAGGTGGTATCTCGTTGTGGTTTTGATTTGCGTTTCCCTGACGAGTGATGTTGAGCATCTTTTCTTGTGTCTGTTGGCCATCTGGAGGTCTTCACGGGAGAAATGTCTGTTCGTGTCCTCTGCCCATTGTTTAAATGGGATTGTTTGTTTCTGGGGTGTTGAGTTTTACAAGTTCGTTATACATTTTGGATACTAACCCCTTATAAGGCATGTCATTTGCAAATATCTTCTCCCATGCCATCGGTTGCCTTTGGTTTTGTGGATCGTTGCCTTTGGTTTTGTTGATCATTGCCTTTGGTTTTGTTGATCATTGCCTTTGGTTTTGTTCATCATTTCCTTGGTTGTGCAGAAACGTTTTATTTTGATGCAGTCCCGATACTTTATTTTTGTTCTTGTTCCCTTTGCCTCGGGAGAACTATCTAGAAAAAAAGTGAAACCCACACCTTGAAACAATAGGAACCATGCCTGTCTCATCTGTCCCCAGCTCCCAGCACCCGTGATAATCTCAGGATGGCAGGGCGATGTCTGGACACGGTGCTGAGGATTCTCTGGTCCTCACTGGGAGTGGGGCAGGAGGGGCCCCGTCGCTCACTCAGGGTCCGCCGGCCAAGGTGTTTTGGCACATTCTCGCTGCCAGGTGCTGCCGCAGGTGCCGGCGAGCCCTCTGAGTCTACACTCTAGACAGGTGACAAACACGAGTAAGACAAGGGGTTGGGCCTCCAACAATTTTGTGTGCATGCGCAGAACTAGAATTGCCGGATCGTGTAATTCTGGGTATACTTTCTTTTTCTAGGTGTCCTTTTTTTAAGGGACCACCTTACCATATTCACAGTTAGTTGCACACCTATTTACATTCCCCTCAGCAGCGCGTGTGGATTCTAGTTTCTCTACATCCTGGCCAACACTTGTGACTCAGGATTGTTTTGATCGCTATCCTACTAGTGCGAAGTGATATCTCGTTACGGTTTTTGTTTACATTTTCCTATGACTGACGACACTGAACATCTTGTCATGTGTTTATCGGCTCTTTGGAGAAATGTTTATCGAATCCTTTGCCATTTTTTTTTTTTAGCGGGGTTGTTCATTTTTAGTGTTGTTGACTTTTAGGAATTCTCTCTACATTCTCGACATTAAGCCCTTGTCAAAGATTTCCTTAAATGTCTGGCTCCCAGAAGGCTGAGAGGGGAGGTCCTATCTCTTTAAATGCTCACCGACAGGGGCGCCTGGGTGGCTCAGAGGGTTCTGATTTCAGCTCAGGTCGTGATCTCACCACCTAGGACTCTGTGCTGACAGCTCGGAGCCTGGAGCCCGTTTCAGATTCTGTGTTTCCCTCTCTCTCGGCCCCTCCCGCGCTCACGCTCCGTCCCTTTCACACAGACCTGGCAGGGAAGTCATCCCCGCTCCTGGGGTTGAAATCACGGCCAGCCCCGGTCCTGGCTTCTCAGCCACCAGCCACACAGCTGGCTTCGGGGAGGAAAAGGTCCTTGCTGCCCACGGTGGCACCAGCAAGCCTTGCCAGGGCCTCGCCCCCCGCCCGCCCCGTTGTTGCCAGGCTGGAGGCTGCTCCGCGAGACGCCCAAGTGTCCGTCTAGACTCCAGAATTCCAAATTTGGATCCTCACAGCTCCTGCCAGCTCAGAAGTTGTTTTGGAGGCAGAACAGCTTCCTGGATCTCCTACTCCAACCATTTCCCATGACGTCGCCTCCTGCGTAGACACTTCACTCTCTTAGATGCCGTTGTGAATGGAGTTGCTTTCTTGCTTTCCGCAGTGGGTGGCTCAGGGCCAGCGTGGAGGAACACAAATAACTGTGGTGTTTTGACCGCGCACCTGCAACCTGGCTGGATTCACGTATTAGCACCGGCAGCTTTCTGGTGGGTGCTTTGGCATGATCTTCATATCGGAGCATGTCGTCTGTGATAGCTTCCCTTCCTCCTTTCCGGAGTGTGCCTGGCGGGCTCAGCCAGTGGAGCGGGCAACTCTTATCTCGGGGGTGCCAGTCTGAGCCCCACATCGGGTGCAGAGTTTACTGATAAACAAAATCTTTAAAAAAGAAAAATACATGCTCTGGCTAGAGCTCCCAGGACAGAGTCGAATGGCTGTGAGGGCAGACATCCCTGCCTAATTCCGACCTTCAGGGGAGCGCTTTCGGGCCAACGGAATTGTACTGAGGACCTGCCACTTGCCGGGCTCCGGGCAGGGACAGTAGCAGGCAAGACGGGCCAACACCCCTGCCTGGGAGAGAGAGACAGGCTGCAGGCGACGCAGGCTGCAAGGCAGAAAGGGTACCGAGAACAGTAAGGCAGAGGGTGACCCTTGAATAAGCTCCCAAAGGAGGCGCAAGAGGGAGCCACAGGTAGCTCTAGGGGAAGGGCATTCTGGGCACGGGGACAGCAGTGCCGAGGCCCCGAGGGGAGCGTGCCTGGCCTGGCCTGGCCTGGGAACCCAAGCAGCGCAGTGGCAGGAATGGAGCAGCTCGGAGAGGGAAGCTGCTTATTGCTTTTCCGGCCAGCTCTCTGCAGGGGGCCGGCCCACCCGCCCCACAAGCCTGCCTGGCCGGCCTTGGGTCTAGCTTGGGCTTTCCCCGGCTCCTCTGTGTGGACAAGGTCTCCATCAAACGTCCTCCACCCTCTTCACCAGGGCTGAGGCCTTACCCAGGGGCTTCAGGGAGGCTGTGGGCGAACAGCCCCTCGCCCTGCGGCACGGACGGCAGCATCCCTACTCGTAGAAGCCATAAGGCCCAGAAATGGTGCCGTCTCCCTGCTTACAGCCCCCCTAGCCTCTCGACAGAACTGAATAATCCTCGGGGCGCCTGGGGGGGCTCAGTCGGTGGAGCGTCCGGCTTCGGCTCAGGTCATGACCTCACGGTTCGTGGGTTCGAGCCCCGCGTCGGGCTCTGTGCCGACAGCTCGGAGCCTGGAGCTGCTTCGGATTCTGTGTCTCCCTCTCTCTCTGCCCCTCCCTTGCTCGTGCTCTGTCTCTCTTTCTTAAAAATAAATAAACATTAAAAAAAAAAAAGGGGCGCCTGGATGGCTTAGTCGGTTAAGCGTCCGACTTTCGCTTAGGTCGTGATCTCGCGGTTCGTGGGTTCGAGCCCCGCGTCGGGCTCTGTGCTGACTGCCAGCTCAGAGCCTGGAGCCTGTTTCAGTCTGTGACTCCCTCTCTCTCTGACCCTCCCCTGCTCATGCTCTGTCTCTCTTTCTCAAAAATAAATAAACATTAAAAAAAAAAAAAAAGAATAGAATAATCTTCCCTTGCAAGGCCCAAACCAGGTTGCTCCAAACTGGCCTTCTGTCTCTTCCTCTCACACTGGAAGCTTGTACCGGCCTCAGGACCTTTGTTGGGCCTTCCTCACTGCCTGAATGCCCTTCTCTCTCTTTCATCCTTCAGGATTGTTATGGATAAGTATTGAATGTCACATCTTCTGAGAGGCCTTCTCTGACTACCTCTCCCATTTAAATTATGCCCTATGCGCTGCCCAAAGCTTCCAGAAGGTTTCCTTTCTACGGTTTCTCGGCTGGTAAATACAGACTGACTGTTGCCTTTCCAATGTCTGCCTCCCTTGTCGCAATATAAGTCCCCACGAGGGGGAGGGTTTTATTCACTCCTGAGTCCCCAGCGCTTAGAACAGATGGCCCGCATCCAGCTGGCACTTAATAAAGCTCTGTGGCTGAAGAACAAGCCCAGAGCTCACTCCCTTGATGTCAAGCTCCAGCTGTCTTGGCCCAGACCCCTTACCCACCTCTCCACCCGTATTCCCTGGGCATCTTCTTCCGACTCAGGCTTCACACACTCAGGGGGAGACCGAGGCCCTGAGGGTGGGGTACTGGTGTACTGGGGATTGCTCCCATTCCGCAGATGAGGTAGCTGAGGCTCACAGAGGTGCTGTGCTCCACCGGGTGTGTCTGACCCCAGCGCCTCGGCCCTCGGCTCTCTGGGTAGCGCTGGGGTCCAGACATCCTACCTGTACCTGGTCCAGGCTCGGAGCTCAGTGTCCCCAGACCCGTCTCCCCCAGGGACCTCAGAGTCTTTCTGGCCCCTACCTTAGCCCCCAGCTCCAGCAGCTGAACCCAGGATGTCAGGCTCAGTAGCCCTCCTGGCCTGAGTGCCCCCACCGAGTGACTTCATGTGCCTCCGTGTGTCCCCCTGCCTGGCCTGGCCTGGCGAGCCGCCTGTTTACATGTCACCTGCAGAGGACACGATATACCCGGCTTCGAGGGTCACAGGGTACCCCCCCACCCCAACCTTGTAATCCCCTCCTGGTTCTCCTGGATGAATCAATATAGCTTAAATACATAGTTGAAGTTTATCACTTCAACTCTCTTGTGATAGTGCAGGCATGTTGCATTGGTGTGTGTGTGGGTGTGTGTTGAGTTAATTTGTTATCTGCAAACATTTCAAAGGCATTTTTTTTTGTAACGCTATTTCAGCCTTTCTTCATTTTTCAATTGAGTCTGGAACAGAGTGCGTGAGCACACAACTGGCAACGTGGGGACAAGGGGGGATAGCTGTACCTGTTTGGAAATAGGCTAAATGCCACTCGCCATGGATTGGTTAACTACGGTACACCCACCCTGCGGGATTCCTTCGGCGAGTAACTCTAGAAGTCTATGGGAACTCTTGATATACTGATAAGAAAGGGTCTGCACACTGTCTGGGCTGATGGAAAAGCAAGGTGCAGGAAGCCCGTGTCTTGCGTGGCCGTCTGTGTGAGGAAGGGATGGACTGTATCTGTCCGTATATGACCCGCATCTACGCGCCTGGGTGCACAGAGCCCACGCACGGAGCTCGTGGGGAAGGAGGTGAGAGATTGGAGCCCCTGGCCACCTCTGAGGAGGGGGTACGTGGTATCTGGGGACAGGCGGGGCCTTCACAAGAGGGGGCTTTGAACACTGGAACTCTGAGCCACGGCCATACTTTACCTATTCAAAAACAAACTACAGGCTGAAGGCAGTTAAGAGCACGCGGGTGACTATGTGTCCCACTTTGCTCCCCCCAACCCCCGGCCTGGTGGCCTCCCTCCAGGCCACCCAGTGGGGACACCTGGCAGCGGGCATGTGACTTCAAAGGAAGCAGGATATTCTCCCACCAGGGCCTGGGGCCAGCTGGTACCTCCTCTGGGCTCAGCCCAGCGACCGTCGCTGCAGAAAAGCCGAGAGAGGCCCCTCCGCTATGGTTCCTTCCACAAAGCCTGTTATGGGGTGAATGGCGTCCCCCACCCCTCCAAGTTCATGCTTGAAGTTTAATGCTTGAAATCCTAACTTCCAGCACCTCCCAATGTGACCCTGTGAAGAAATGGGGTCATTGTAGACGTAGATGCGGTCACGGGCACTAGTGTGGGCGTCCAATCCTGTCGATGCCTGACCTTAGTGGAAAGGGGAAATCAGCAACAGGCACGCACACAGGCAGAACACCATGTGCTGACGAGGGCGGAGACAGGGGTGACGCAGCTACAAGCCGAGGTACTCGGGCATTGCCTGCCAGCTCGGAGAGCGCCTGGCACGGACTCTTCCTCGTGGCGCTCAGAAGGAGCCAGTCCTGCCGCTGGCACCTGTGTCGTGGGCTTCGGCCCCCAGAAGCGGGAGACAAGAGATCTCTGCGTGCTAAGCGAACTTGGCAAACCTGTGACTTCTGCCTCGTGGCCCGATTTGGAAACACCTTAACCTGCACTGAGTCTGGACCTCACTATTCCACGCTTCCTAGGCTGCCTTTGGCTCGGAGCCTAGGCCAGCCCCACACTTACTGTTGAAAGTCATGTCCTTGGAGATCCTTGTAGACAGTGTCTTGGACATCTGGGCACAGGAACAAAGGCTTGTTGCAAAACTTGGCTTTGGCTAAAGGCAATTCCAACCTGAGGAGGGACACAGTGCTTGAGCCAGATGATCCCCAGGCCCTCACCCCCGTGTCCCTAGGTGGCTGAGAACAGCTGGCATTTACTGAGGGCTCACCATGTGGCCAACACCTATAGACCTATAGACCCCTGCCCCCCACCCACCCCCGGCCTCTCTCCCCTCCTTGACTTGGTTCTGATTGCCTTGCCTTCTCTTTCTGTTTCTAGAACATGCCAACCTTGCTCCGTCTCGGGCTCTTTGCATTTACCACTTCTTTGGCCAAAAAATGTCCACCCACGCCCAGCTGTGGGTGGAAGGGCCCTCTCCCTCCCCACTTCAGAGATGTCTTCCCTCACCACTCCATCCAGATGGTTTCTTTCCCCCAACCCCCTATGACCTCATTCGACTTTCTTCTCTGCAGTTACTGCTATCGGACTTGTCATAAAAAAATCCGTGCATTGCCCATTTCCCCCTTGAAAGTAACCTCCAAGGGAACAGGGGTCTTTTCTCACTTGGAGGCAACGGGCTCATCAAAGCGCCTAGCGGGGCATCTTTGGAGCGCTTAACGATTTGCTGAGTGAATTTTCATTTTGCAGAGAGGAAGCAAAGCAGAGATTCAGTGAGGTGTCCAAAGTCACACAGCAAAGAAGGACCATAGCTGAGATTCCAGCCCAAGATTCCTTGACTCCAAAGTCCGAGCTGTTGCAGCAACATTCGGCTACAGCTCAGGCCTGGAGAGGGACTAGTTCGCAGCGCCTCGCCTCCTAACACCCCTACCGGTTAGGGGTGAGCCTCGGCCGTGTAGCAGGGGTGCAGGAGGCGTGGAAGGCTGGAGGGATGGCTAGGGAGTAGGTATGCGATAAAGCAAACAGAGTAACGGGTAAGGACAGGCGGGCAGCCTTGCAGAGAGGCCTTGCAAGGGGCGCCAGAGGAGCCCTCCCCCGCCCCACGCGCACCCCGGGCCCCGCGCACCCCACCCCCATCCGACCCTGCGCGCACCCACCGGCCCGCGTGCCAGGGCTAGTTCCCGGCTCAGGAAGGCCCGGCCTTCTGTTTACGTCGCCATGGCAACCATTCTCCTTGCAATCCAGGGCGGTGACGTCCCAAAGCCAAGGCGCCCGGCTGCGTGGGGGTGGGGCCTGCGGGCTGCAGGGTCCGGGCGCAGAGAGTCCCCAGCCCCGCTGTCCGGGTCGGGGCCTGGGCCGCGGAGTTTCCTCCCTCCGGCCTTCCTTGTTCTGCATTCCTCCAGCTCTCTTCCTTTCGCTCCCCGATTCATTTATTCAGTGTGCACCTTGGGGTGCGTGTGGTGCAAAAACAGACCGGCCGTTCTGCCGAGTGGACCTCACTTTCTAGAGGGGCTGTTCTCAAAGTGTGGCTGCGGGGCCGGCAGCATCAGAGATGCCGGGCACTCCTTAGAGAAGTCATTCTGCCCCTTTCTGAGCAGCGAGTCTAGGGCCAGAGACCCCAGGCTGGGCGGTAAGCAGCCTCGGGTGCCTGCATTGCGGGGTAAGGAGGGAGAACCCCTATTCCAGGGGGCGAATGAGATACGTAAGAAAGCACAGAATGACAAGGGCTGTCAGTGGACAGGGAGGCACTGAGATGGTAAAGAGCAGGGATCCAGTGTAGACAGCCCAGATCCACCAGCGGAGGTGGGCTGGGGTGGGCCCCCGCGTCCCCAGCTGATATCCTGTGTTCCTTCAAAACAGGAGAACCCCTCAAGCCCTCACCACTGTCACCACGTTGTCGCATGCATCTAGGGAATTTGCAGAGTGACAAAGGCTGCCTGGAGCTGGGGCGCGGTCGGGGCTCCGTCCTTCTAGCAGGATCCGTGCCCTGTGCCAGCAAGCGGCCAGTGAGAATCCGACGGCTCCTGGCTCTGCCCAAGGCAGGTGAATTGGGTAGGAAGACCAGCTCCACGGAATGTGGAGGGGCTCCCTGAGACGGAGGGAGCGGGGATCCCTGAATCGCCACAGTGTCCCAACTGACGGTATCTACGGGGCTTTGTACGAGGGACGAAGGAAATATTATGTTAGGCCATATACGTGATTGTGTGTGTGTGCGCGCGCGCGTGCGTGCTGACACGTGTGGAGGGGAGCAGCTAGCACTTAATACCCTGAATAGACAAGTGGTGTTTCGTTACCCCCAGGATAGAGGTGCTCACCCTGTCGTGTAAAGTCGCCGCCTGTCCGTGTAGCAGCAGAATAAAGAGCTGTGCGTTGGAGTCACGTGTCAGCAGGAAAGCAAACAGTTTCAAGATGGTTTATCTCAGACACTTATTGTTTAAGGAGACTCTTAGGAGTCTAGAAAATGGGTGACCCGAAGAGGGAAAAGCTACTGAGCAGAGCTACCAATTCGTTGTTATTCACAGGTAAGTTTACGAACTGTTGAGAATTACCCGCGCACCTTTGCAGAATGTTCCGTGTGCCCGGTGCTGTTCGCTGTGCCCGCTGAGCGCAGACCTCCTGCGAGGTAGGTCTGTTATTACCTCCGCTGCCAGTGAGGAGACTGACACACGCCCAGCAAAGCCAGGGAGTGCCAGAGGCAGGATTTACAGGCAGTTGAGTTTTATCTTTGCTCTGAACCAGACACATCTGGACTCTGACCCAGAATTGTTTTATAATTTTATGCAATTATCCAAAGCAACGATGCATGCACTTTGAAAAAAGCCTGAGAAGTCCAAAGGTGTACTTCATAATAAAGACACATTCTCTCTGGTCCATGCGTATTTCTTGTCTTTGCTTGGGCTATCGGTTACGTAGAAGATAAGAAAACTCGAGAAAATGCGGCCTTTCTAAACTTTTTTTTTTTTATGTTTTATTTATTTCTAGGAGAGAGACAGAGAGAAACAGCGTGAGCAGGGGAGGGTCAGAGAGAGAGGGAGACACAGACTCTGAAATTGGCTCCAAGCTCTGAGCTGGCAGTCAGCACAGAGCCCGACGCGGGGCTCGAACCCACAACCGCGAGATCATGACCTAAGTGAAAGTCGGACGCTCAACCGACTAAGCCACCCAGGCGCCCCTTAAACTTTTAATTCGAGCCTAAAAAATCTAACTAGTAGATATGTGTTAATTGTAGAATCCAGGTGGTGGGAATGTGAGGGTTCATTACAACATTCTTGCAATATTTCTGTTATGTTGACGTTTGAACAAGTATCTTATGAAAATTCATAATGGAAGATTTGGGGCCTCAGATGAGGCTTGTGTGCCAATATTATAGTATGATCCGAGGGCGTGTCCGACTGAGAAGGCCCGTGTGTAGGCCTGCCACCGTCTGCAGAAGGGGCGTCCCAGCCAGGTTGCCGTGATCTCTGCGAGGAAGCTGAGGGTGCGAGACACGAAGGCATTTGTCTGTAGGTGGCAGAAGTGGGACTCAAACCCAGGCAGTCAGGCTCCGGAGCGCGGGCTATCAAGGCCCACCCGGTGCCGCCTCCCATGGGCCTCGGGAACCCAGGGTGGGGGGCCTGGGGCGGGAGATCGACTCTGACCCGTTCCAGCCCCACCCGTGCTTGTCTGCCTGGGCTGGTTGGCCCCCGGGCCCCCCTAACTCAAGCCGACCCTAGGACCTCTCTCCCGCTGCGGTAGTCAGGTCTGGACGACGTGCGACACACGCGCTGATAGCTCTCTGCTGTCTGGAGGCTTCCTGCGGAGCAGAAGGGAACAAACCTGCGGCAGGCGGAGACGCGGGAGGATTTCGGGGATGCCCAGTCGGGACCAGAAGGGCCCCCCGGTGGTCAGATGCCTCACTCGCCTGCACGTCCTGCATCTGGATTTCCTTTTGCCCCTTCCCGCAGCCTCTGAGGTTGCAGGACATGGAAAGAGACTAAACCATGTCTACTCTACTGCACCGTGTGTCGGCTTTCGCGGGCGTTGCCCACCACGTGTCTGCTTCCGCCTGACCTGCTGCGCGTGGCCGTAGCCCCGTTCAAGCCGTAGTCTGCAGTCCCTCCACCTGCTGGGTATCAGGGGAAGCTGCTGAGCCTTGACAATGGGTCTGAAGCACGGCGCCACTTCCCGCTCGGGGACGCCTCCGTCCCCACTGCCCTCACTGGCCTTTGCCGCGCGCTAGCCCGGCACGCTTTTTATGTCCCGATCATCAGACTTCTCCCCTGGGGGCTCAGAGGCACAGATGGTTTCACTGGTGTGTGGGGAGAAACAGGGTGACTTTGGGCATGGATATTTGGCTGCAGTGTTAACAGGGATAATAAGAAAGGTCTTGAAGCCCAGGGTAGGATTCTGAGGATTCTGTTGGCTTGAATCATCATGGAAGGGATTGTTGGGTGTGTGTGTGTGTGTGTGTGTGTGTGACATCATTGGGACCAGATTAAAGATGCATAAGGAAAAAATAAAAATAAAAAATAAAGATGCCTAAGGGGCACCTTGGTGGCTTAGTTGGTTAAATGTCCGACTCTTGATTTAGGCTCAGGTCATGATGTCTTGGTGGGCGAGATGGAGCCCCGTTTCAGGCTCTGGGCTGGGATTCTCTCTCTCCCTCTCTGGCCCTCCCTGCTCTCTCTCTCTCAAAATAAATAAAGTGTAAAAAATAAAGGCTGCATAGGCTCTCCATAGGCAGATAGGGCCGTGGGGGAGAGAATCTGGGGAGCCTGAGCTGAGTTCAGGGAGCATGAGCGATCTTGTGAGGTTGGGGGTGCCAGGTGTGTGCTGGCAGAGGCAGTGGGGGAGGGGGAGAGTCTGGAGGGGGCCAGGGAAAGGTAGGCAGGTGTCTGCCACGTCTCTGAGGCTCGAAGGTTGTCACATCACTGCTCACGGAGCACGAAGAAGACAAAAGCGCTGTCGGATTTGCTATTCAGTTGAACCTTTAGCTTCGTGGAAAGGATGGGCGGGGGAGAGCTATGAGGAAGCCATTTCCAAGCAAGAGATGATGTTGGCTTCGATTTAAGGTGGAAGCAGTTCGGGTGGAGAGAGGCTGAATCAAGCCACGTGTGGGTTACAGGGTCCGAGGCTGGCTGTGGCGGAGGAGGCAGGCGACCGGACGCAGGCAGCCTGAGCGTGTTGGCTGAGATGAGAACGAGGGAGGCGCAGAACACATGCTCAGGGCTCCTTTCTGGAGAGAGGCTTCTAGGAGCGTAGCTGGCTGACAGGCTCCAGCCTGAGCGCATCTGGGCCGAAGCACAACTTACACCGAAGCCACACTCTCCCCGGGGCCACCCCCAGCCAATGCCCGAGCACGGTGGGAGCATTAGACGCCATTTCCGCCTTGCAAGGGACGCCACCCGTGCGCAAACTTTGCTTCCTGTGGCCTGGACAAGGCCTCCTCAAGAGCCGCAGCCCGGGGCTCCCCCTGCCCTTTATCCGAATGGGAATCACTCCCAGCAGATCTCTTGTACATCTGTATCTGTGGTGGCATTTGCTTCCCGGAGGATCTGCACTGACGCGGAGGGTGGGGGCGGTGAGGGAGAAGAGGGTGGGTTGTAGAGCCTGCGGGCTGTCCCCGAGCAGGTGTGAAGAGCCAGGGAGGCAGGCTCTCTGGGAGTGAGAAGTCACCATAGCCTGGGGTGGGGGGGGGAGAGTCCCCCTACAGCAGAAGGGGAAAGTAGGGACTGAAAAGTGGCAAGAAAACTTTGGCAAATGTGTTTCAGACAAACAAAGCCAGAGGAATAGAGTTTAAAGAGTGGCTGCCAGGACAATTCGACAGGGCCTTTCAATAAGCGGTCCTAGAACAGCTGGACTTCCAGAGGCAGAAGAAGGAGGTTGGACTCCAGCTCACACCAGACACCGAAGTGAACTCAGAAGGAGCCTTCGACCTAATGTAAGAGCTAAACCTCTTAGAAGAAAACACAGCAGTAACCTTTGCGACCTTGGGTTGGGTGACCTTGGGTTGGGTGGCTGTTTCCTAGCTCTGACACCAAAAGCACAAGTGACAAAAGAAAAAACCCCAAAAGACAGATGGGATTTCAGTGAAGTTATTAACTTTTGTGCTGTAAACGATACCATCCAGAAAGTGGGAAGAGTGGGAGAGAATATTTGCGAAGCATATATCTGATAAAGGACTCGTATCTAGACTATATAATGAACTCCTCCAACTCATTAATAAAAATGCAACTAATCCAATTTGAAAATGGGCAAAGGATCACAATCGACAGTTCTCCGGAGAAGACAGACAGATGGCTGACAGACCCATGAAGAGATGCCGGGCGTGGCTCGTCGTCAGGGAGATGCAGCTCAAAACCACGGTGAGATATGGTTTCACACCCAGTGGGATGGACCTAATCAAAAAGGCAGATAATAGCTAGTGTTGAGGCGGATGTGGAGAAACGGAAGCCTTCGTCCACGGCTGGTGGGAATGGAAAAGGGTTCGGCTGCTTTGGAAAAGTCTGGCAGCTCCTCAAGGAGTTACACTGAAGTTAGCCGATGAGCCAGCCATTCCACTCCTAGGTATAGACCCAAGCAAAATGCAAATGTGTCCACGTGAAAACTGGTACATGAAGATTCCTAGCAGCATTCTTCATAGCGGCTAAGAAACAACCTGGATTTTCATCAACTGATGAATGATCGACAAAATATGGTACTCACTCGTTCTGTGGAATTGTGCTTGGCAATACAAAGAAATGACGTACTGAAAAATTCTCATCTGTAGCAAGGATGAGCCTTGAACACATTACACTAGGTGCAAGGAGACAGTCCCAAAAGGCCACACATTGCTTGATTCCATCTGCAATATCCGGAATAGGCAAGTCCAAAGAAACAAAAAGTCCATTAGTGGCTGCCAGGGGCCGGGGGGAGGGGGGTGTTAGGCCGTGACGGCTCATGGAGACGTGAGTCTTTTCTTGCAGGTGACGAAAACATCTATAATTACATTGGTGGTGGTTGCACAACTCTGTGAATCTACTTAACTATGCTTTTATATTTTATTTTATTTATTTATTTTTAAATAGGTTCCACGTTCAATGTGGGGCTTGAGCCCATGACCCTGAGATCAAGAGTTAGATGCTCAAAATGGGGCGCCTGGGTGGCTTAGTCAGTTAAGCGTCTGACTTTCGCTTAGGTCATGATCTCCCGGTTCGTGGGTTCGAGCCCCGCGTCGGGCTCTGTGCTGACTGCCAGCTCAGAGCCTGGAGCCTGTTTCAGACTCTGTGTTTCCCTCTCTCTCTGATCTTCTCCTGCTCATGCTGTCTCTCTCTCTCTCCTAGAAATAAATAAAAATATTAAAAAAAAAAAACAAAAACCAAAGCAATGGCCTTTCTGCAGGTCCCATGAGAACAGGGTCCTGTGGCCCCTTGACCCCAGTGCTGTGCGCAGTACCTCGCACACAGTAGGTGTTCCATAAATACTTTGTCAAATGGGTCAATGGATAGCAGATGGTGGATGGATATGAATGGTAACAGTAAGTATTTATACGAAAGGATGAAAATCCTAGGGGATGAATGAGTGGATGGGGGGAGGGCACATGTCCGGAGGGCTGAGTTATACATGGAGGTGGACGGGTCGGTGTGCGCGGCGCGGTGGAGGGACAGAGGTGGATGAGTGGGTGGATGAGATGGGAAGGCGGGTGGGTGGAGGGAAGCGCGGTGGGTAGATGACGCATGCATGGGGGTGTAGGGTGGGTGCAGAAGGGCCAGAGGAGGAACGGGCAGATGGGTGGGTGCTCGCTGTCCGAATCTACCACGCGGTGGCGCCCTGCACCAGCTCGAGCCCCGGGCTCTGGCCAATGCCCTTTCTGCCCAAAGGAGACTTACAAAAGAGGAACCTTTTGTCCTACATGTCGGTGCAAGGTTCCCGGGTGACGCAGGCTTGTAAACAAGTTGAAAAGACGCTGCCCTGCGGGCTCACGTCAAGCGAGACCGCGCAAACAGAGCTGCCGCGACCTTGGACGCGGCGGCCGGTTGTCCAGCTGTCCCCGGTGCTGTCCCCAGTGGTGCCCCCAGTGCTCCTGTGCGCGGCTGAGCCCCACTCCCGGGGCCACCGCGTCTGGGCTGGGAACCCCGACGGCCCGGCCTTGAATTGCTGCAGAAAGTCGCAGGCAGATGTGGGCGGCAGGCCATGCAGCTCCCTTTGCCCAAGCGCGAGCACGGTTACATTCTAAGCCCCCGGGTATCAAACCTACTCGGAAATAAATCTACCTCCTCACAAACTCCAGCCCAAGGCCATTCATCGTAGTCTCGGCACCATCAGAAATCAGGCTCCTCATTAATTCCAGATCTCGATTCGGGCTCACGGTTTGAATCTGACCCAAGAAGTCTTTACGCTCATTCTGCTGGGTGTTTTAGCGCAAAGCCCAATTCCTAACCCCAAACTTCCATCTTCTGACCAACCAGAGCACCCCTTTAAATCAAAAGCAATGACACGTAATAGAATCAACTCCAGGGGTGCTTGGGGGGCTCAGTCGGTTGAGCGACCGACTTCGGCTCAGGTCATGACCTCACGGTTGGTTCGTGGGTTCGAGCCCCACGTCGGGCTCTGTGCTGACGGCTGGGAGCCTGGAGCTGCTTCAGACTCTGTGTCTCCTCCTTTCTCTGCCCTTACCCTGTTTATGCTCTGTCTCTCAGTAATAAATAAATGTAAAAAAAATAAAAAATCAAAGAAACCCCTCCAAACCCAACCATGAATTCATAGGTCCTTCAAAACGCTGAAAAAATAGACAATGAGCCACCCATTGTGGGTGTCAAGTCACCTCCACCCCCTGGTGTCTGCTGACGTCTTCAACATTTACCAATGGCGAGAACAGTCAATCTTTGTCTTTTTTTTTTTTTTTTTGCCAATTTGGTGGGGAGAAAATCCCAAGTATAATTCTAATTTGCGTTTCTCAAGGACTCAATTGCATCCTCCCCGACAACTCTTTATTAAATATGTAATATTTATTTACATTTACTTACCTTTATTTACTTACTTTCACTTACCTTTATTTACTTACCTTTATGCAAGCCGTGTGATAAAAACCAGCCCTTCCCTGACCCATGATGCCCCTCCCCGCCTCTCACCCTCTGTTGGCTTCTGTTTCTCCATTTTTGTAAATAGTAGGTTTAAACTTCCATCTCTTGATTTTCTACTTTCAGACAGTTTATCAGTCGCCTTCCTCTCATGGGAGGTAAAGGTTGCACATCTCACACAACCCGGGGTTCTGTTCATCAGGCTCCCAGTGTGGCTGGCTCGGGGTTTGAGGACCCATGTCTCAGGGTCTGAAGACCCGTGTCTCAGGGTTTGAGGACCCGTGTCTCAGGGTTTGAGGACCCATGTGTCTTCATCCTACTGTGACTACACAGGCGCTGTTCCCTTCTGACACTTCCCTGTACAATGTTTGCTATTCTTCCTGAAATTAAACACTCCGTTCTCCACCTTCTTAGTTTTTCCCATTTTTTAGGTTGGTTTTCTTTTTTGAGAGAGAGAGAGACAGAGTGAGCAGTGGAGGGGCAGAGAGAGAGGGGGAGAGACAGAGAGAGAGACAGGGAGAGAAAGAATCTCAAGGAAGCTCCTCACTCTCAGTGCAAAACCCAATGCGGGGCTCGAACTCATGAACCGTGAGATCATGTCCCCAGCTGCAATCGAGAGTCAGTCAATTGGCTGAGCCACCAAGGTGCCCTGGTTCCCCATTTTTAAAATTATGAGATATATAAACCATACAGAAGAAAGTGTAGCAATCATTTAAGAAAAAGAACAAATAGCCAGGCTAGGAACCGGAACTTTTCCAGGCTCTTAGGAATCCCTGGGGGTCCCCATGCTGACTTCTGTGGTGTGCCTTGCCTGGCTTATTCAGTTTTATCATCCATGGAGGTTAGTCTTGCCTGGTGGTGAAGGTAGAAATGGAAGCCTTTGCCCTTCTTATTTGGGGACTTGCTTTCTTGCTCAGTGTTGAAAGACTCATCCACACTGGGTCCCGTGCCTGCAGCCCAATCACTTTCATCGCTGCACGGTAGCATTTCATTGTGAGCATGTAACACAGGGGATCTGCTTTCCGGCTATTGACGCTGGGCTGTGTCCAGTTTTTCTTTTACAAACTATGCTTCTAGAACCAATGTAGTACATATCTCCCGATGTGCAGACACAAAAGTCTTTCCTGGGTGCGCACTGGTGAGTGGAACTGCTCGGTTAGAAGGTACACATTTGTTCTGTGTTCCTGCGTGATACCAAACCTTTTGCCAACGTCGTTGGACCACCATTCACCCTATAAACAGGGAACTAGAGTTTCCTTTGATCTATTTCCTTGCCAACATCCTGTAGTATCAAGCTTTAAAATTTTTGCCAGCCTGACCTACACTGTTATGGTGGCCATATAGTATCTATATGTACCTACATGCATCTACACAGGCCTGTGTCTGGGCTCTATTTTATTGAATTGGCCTTTCTGTCCTCTGTTCCATTCTATATGTCAGGACTGCAAACCCTTACAACCACTCTAACTATCATTTGCTAAAGGATAAACACACAAGATATTCCATCAGTGTCATAAATGTACATGTTTTCCCACAGACATCTCTTCCGGAACCATCCACCCTCTTGCCCTCTTCTCCTCCTCCTTGGAGTGAATCCATGTGAGAAGTGTCTTCTGCTTCTTTGATCTACTTTCCTGCTTTGGTGGAGCATTCCCTCGCAGCTCTCTGAGAGAAAGTCGTAGGAGGTAAACTTTTAAGAATTGCATTTCCAGACATTCACCTGATTGATAGTTTTGCTGGGTACAGAATTCTAGGTGGGAATCAATTTTTTTCTTCTGAGGCATTTAAGGCATCTTGGAGCCCTTTGTGACAGATAATATTTCCCCCAAATAGCCAGAGTAGTATGTCCAGCCCCACATGTGTTTCCAGAACCTTGCTACTGTCTATCAAGACAGAGAGATGATTTCTTACTCCCTTGAGCCCAGAGGCCTTTGCAACCATCTCGACAAATTGTATGACTTTCCAGGCTCAGTCACAAAGGATGATAAAGTTTCTTCCTGGCTCTGCCTCAGGCCTCTGAGCCCTGGAAACGAGTGTCCATGTATCGAGGAAGTCTTGGCCACGTGGAGAGGCCACGTGTGGATGCCCCAGCTGGTAACCCCAGCTCAGACTTCAGCCGAGAATTTGCATCAATTCCCAGAAACGGGATGAACGATCTTTCAGATCACATAGACTTTGAATCACCCCAGCTGATGCCAAGTGGAGCAGAAACCCACTGTCCCCAGTGAGGCACATTCAGATTGACGATCTGTGAGCAAACTAAGTGTGTCATTGTTTGAAGCCAGTAAGTTCTGGGGTATTTGTTTTGTAGCCAATGCAACCAGAATTTCTGTATTCATGCCAGCTACTGGCTACGTAGACTCTGTAGATATGAAGAGGTGTGGCTATTTCCCACACCTAAGGAGATCATAATATGTTCAATTCAATTAAAAAATTTTAGGGGCGCCTGAGTGGCTCAGTCGGTTAAGCGTCCGACTTCGGCTCAGGTCATGATCTCACAGTTCGTGGGTTCGAGCCCCGCGTCGGGCTCGGTGCTGACAGTTCGGAGCCTGGAGCCTGCTTCCGATTCTGTGTCTGTGCCCCTTCTCTGTTCATGCTCTATCTCTCTCTCTCTTTTTAAATAAACATTAAAAAAAGTAAAAATTTTAAACTTAATGTAAAAGAGGGTGACTAACCCACCTACCCACCAGTGCCTTACCATTTGTTTCTGGCTACAGCCTCCGGCTCGGCTGTGCAACGCCCTCCCAAAGGACAGGGGGCACGGGGGGGTCTGCCTCTCTGGGAAAGTTTGGTCAGATCATGCTAGTGACGAGGGGGTGACGAGAATGGAGAGTGACACCCTGCAATGCTTCGCCCGTGCCAGCCCCCTTCTGTGGGGCGGTGGTCCGGTCTGTGCCTCACCTCTGCCCGCACCAAGTCTGGCACCCAGGGCTCTTTCCTCCGAGGTGTGGACTGGAGCGGGGATCTAGGACACGTTTGTTGAACTGGGCTGGAGAGCCATGCGCCTGAGGCTTCGGGAAGCAGGCTGCGCACCTGGGGCAGGCAGAGCTGCTGGGCTCGGGAACACGGTGAGGCCTCGCGGCAACCAGAAATGCGGGTGTCACTGCACGGCCGCTCCAGACCCACGTGAAGCAGAAGGGGAGGTCCCCTTGGGGAAGGGTGTGGCTGCCGTGAAGGAGCCCTGGTGAGCCTGGAGCGGGGGAGTGGGGGCTCCCACCGGGGGAGCACGCAAGGGACGAGCTACTGACCACTGGGTCCTTCCCTGCCCCAGTCGTAGGTCCGAGCCAGGCAGGTGCGGTGCTGGTGCTCGGGCTGAGGTTTGAGATGAGGTCTTGGAATGACCCCCGGGGGTTGGGCCAGACTGAGCAGTGTGAGGTTCTGCCTTCGATCATTCAAGAAAGACTTATCGGGGCGTCTGGGTGGCTTAGTCGGTTAAGCGTCCGACTTTCGCTTAGGTCATGATCTCACGGTTCGTGGGTTCGAGCCCCACGTCGGGCTCTGTGCTGACTGCCAGCTCGGGAGCCTGGAGCCTGTTTCAGTCTGTGACTCCCTCTCTCTGACTGACCCTCCCCTGCTCACGCTGTCTCTCTCTCTCCTAGAAATAAATAAAAATATTTTTAAAAAAATAAAAGAAAGATTTACCATCACTGGCCAGGCACGTGGGAATGCAGAAAAGAACAAAGGAAGTCAAGATCCCTCCCCTTTAACCTTCTCCCGGAGAAAGAGAGACGATGCACAAATAGCTCCACAGGCAGCCGGCTCGCTGGAGAGGCTGAAGCCTGGTGAGGGCGCCAGGAGGGGTCTGGGGTGGGGGTGGGGGCTGTTATATTGTACAGAGTGGTCAGCCGAGCTCTCCCGGGGAAGGGGTCTTCGGTACCAGGCCTGACGGAGGCGACGGCAGGAGTCTACCCTTTTGGGGGACGTGGGGTCCGGGAGACAGGCGGCCGGGCAGGCCCTGGGGGGCAGCGGGAGGGAGGAACAGGGGAGGACGGTGGGTGCCCAGGGTGCGAAGCAGCCACGGGGAGGCTGGTCACAGGGCCCTGCAGGCCATTGCTCGGGCTCTCACTTCCCCGGCTGACGTGGGAAGCCGCTGGGGGGTTCTGGACGCAGGAAGATGCGTCAGCGATCCGGACGTTGGGAAGTAACCAGAGTCCCACGTGCATCGTGAGCCCTTTGCTGGGTGCCGCGGGTCATGAGACAGAGCAGCAGCGAGGCTGTGGCCCGGGCACCCGGGAGGGACCGGAGTGCGCGGTCCCCGCCAGGGCCGGCTGGTCGCTGGGCAGGGCTGCGGCGTCCACGCGGTCCAGCCTGCCGCAAACCTTCACTGGCGTCGGCCTCGCTGATGACACAGATGTAAATCGTTTGTTCAGTCACTTATTCACTCAGCAGACGTGTAGCGAGCGCCTTCTCTCTGCCGGACACGTGCTGGGGCGGGAGGTCTGTGGTCCCCACGCAGCTCACGGCCCCTTAGGGCAGAGAGATGTGAAGCAGACGCAGCCCGGCCCAGGGCGGAGAAAAGGGCTTTGCGGACAGGAGAGGCACAGAGGGCGCCCAGCCTGCCAGCTGGAGAGGGTGCGGTGGGGCAGGAGGGAGATGGGTGGCAGGGGTGCTGGGCTCTGGGAGCGGAAGGGGCGGGGACGGGGACAGCCAGCCGTCAGGCTGAGGCAGGACCCAGAAGGACAGTGGCTCACGTGAAAGGCCAGAGGTCACGGAGGCCCCGGGGAGCCCGGGAGGCTGCTCGGAAGTGTCCGGCAGCTCTCGCCCTGTCACAAACCGCCCTAAAAGGTAGTGCTTAAAACAGCGGCCACTGATTTGCTTGTGATTCTGTGGCTCCCCCCGTGGGCGCGGCCGGGCTCCCTCGAGCGGCAGAGGTCAGAGGCAGCTTGTTGGCGCTGGGGGGCTCGAGGTCCTAGGCTCCTCGCTGCTCCCCTGGGGGCCAGCCCGGGGCTGCCTTGCCGAAGCCGGGCAGGGGTGTGTGGGAGGGGGATGGGGGGGCAGGGCCTTAGGAGACCCAGGCTCAGAGGGGCACAGCCTCAGCGCTGCCGCTTTCTGAGCCACAGGCCAGTCCAGATGCAGGGGATGGAGAGGCAGCTCGGCTTCTGGGCGGTGACGGCGCGCTTGCCGCGGTCAGTGGGCTGACCTTGGGAGCAAGGCGGGGCGTGGGGTGCCGCCCGGGGCGGAGTCTGTGTTGTGTCAGGGGAAGCCGCTCCCCCGGGGACTTCATCTCATTAACATCTTCCAAAAGTTGGGACGGATGGGAGCAGACGGAATACATGGGGGAGGGGGAGCGGGAGCCGCTCTGCCTTCTCGGTGAGAGGGAGGTGGTGTGGACGAGGGCCCAGGGTCTAGGGAGGGAGAGGCCGGCAACGGCCGGCTGCGGGGCCAGGAGGAGGCTGCTGGGGTGACTCTTCAGGATCTGGACCTCAGAGTCCCCCGCCCAGATGACTTGGAGCCTGTCCCCAGGCGCCCCCCTGCCCCCCGGAATGGAGGCTGCATCGCGGGGGTGTGCACCCCGAGGCATTATTTGTGGATGCAGGTGTGGGTGTGGACAGAGCGTGGGCCCCAGGGTTCATGCACGCTCAGCCAGGCCCCGAGGCCCTGGATGGGGCCAGGATGGGAGCAGTGGACGGTGCCTCCCTTTCCCTTTACCCCGGGTTCCACAAATAGCAGGGGTGAGCCTGCCGGGGTCAAGGGTGAGCAGCAACCGCGGGCTGGTGGTGTCTGAGACACCCTCTCGTGGAGCCGCAGACAGGTGGTTGGGTGCAGAAGATGGGAATTCGGGGGAGAGATCCTGGCGGGAGGTAGAAACTTACAAGTCACTGCAAAAGGAGGAAGACAAGCCACAAACACGGATGGAATCACCTGGAAAAAGCCCATCCCAGGCCACGATATTGTTCCCAAGTTTTGTCGAATTTCTATGAGAGCAGAAAAAAAAAAAGGTCCTCCCCTGGGTATAAATATCCTGCTTAAACAGAAGTAAATATCAGAAAAGGGCTGATTTCATTATTTGGTGAGATAAAGGCGGCCGCAAATCCATCGCACGCGGACAAGGAAGCTAAAAAGAAAAATCCACACGTGCAGCGGTAATGCCGGAATAAGGGTCGGATGGGCAGACGTGGGAGATGCAGTCGATCAGTGTCCAGAGCGCCCGAGTCAGAGGCTCGGTGGCCCGTGGACTGACACAGGAGCTCCTCTTCAGGGCAAGATGAGAGTCGCACTGCGGAAGCCAAGGGCCTTCAGGGAGGAAAGATCAAGGACGGATGGAAGCCCGTGTGGCTCAGAATATACCCCCGACTAAACTAAACAAAACACACACGAAAACTCCGGGGTAACATACAGTACAGCCGGGCCATGTGTACATATTTTGCAGGAAAATGCTGAACCCCCAAAAAGCTTCCCGGCAGCAAACAGAAATTATTGTTTAAAGGCAGCCTGTTTTGGGATGCCTGGAGGGGTGTGGCTCCGTCGGTTAAGCATCTGACTTCGACTCGGGTCACGATCTCACGGTTTGTGGGTTCGAGCCCCGCGTCGGGCTCTGTGCTGACAGCTCAGAGCCTGGAGCCTGCTTTGGACTCTGTGTCTCCTCTCTCTGCCCCTCCCCTATTGGTGTTCGGTCTCTCCCTGTCTCTCAAAAATAAATAAATGTTAAAAAAAAAGAATTTAAAAAAAGGCTGTTTAAAAAGCAACCCCTGAGTGACAGAACCCCCCCTTTTGGGGGGCGAAGGTAACACAAAGCCTTCGCAACCAGCCACCCAGGGTTCCTGGTCCTTTCTCCACTTAGAGCCGTTGGTCTGCCCCAGCGAGCTGCCCCTGGCATTTTTCTTCTCTATTTAACAGACGAGGAAACTGAGGCCCAGACGGGTCCAGAATATGAAGGCCACAGAGCTGGCAGGTCTCGGAGCCTCGGGCGGCCTGGTCCCTGCCTGGTTCTGCTTCCCCGGTGGTCACTATCGCCTACAAGCGGGCCCCACTCTGTCACCAAGCATCCTTCCTGTGAGCACTGCTCCTGACCCCTGTCCTCAATGCCTCCGCCCAGGCCCTGGGCCCGGGCTCCCCCAGCCCAGCCCCGCCCGCCCGCTCTGTTGGGCACCTGGGCTGTCCTAGGTGGGTGACGACGTTAACTGAGTGATGCTCTGTACCCTGCGCCCTGGGCCGCCACCCTCCCGGGCCGCCTATTCTGGGCTCCCGTTCCTCACAAGATGGAATGGAGAACCCGGAGCTCGAGGCGCTAGCGTGGGGTCCCGCCTCCAGTGTGGGGAGAAGGCGGGACTGCCTGGCGGTCAGACCCGAGCTGCCTCACCTCTCTGACGAGGTCTCGGTGTCCTAGTTTCTTTACAAACGTCTTCCTTTAGGGTGGAAGTTGTGGCTTGCTTTGTCCAAAACATATGGCTCTTCAGGGGCCTGGGCCTTGGCTTCCGATGACTGGCGTTCAAATTCAGACTCTGCATCTTTTTTTTTTTAATTTTTAATGTTTTTATTTATTTCTAGGAGAGAGAGAGAGAGACAGCGTGAGCAGGGGAGGGTCAGAGAGAGAGGGAGTCACAGACTGAAACAGGCTCCAGGCTCTGAGCTGGCAGTCAGCACAGAGCCCGACGCGGGGCTCGAACCCACGAACCGCGAGATCATGACCCAAGCGAAAGTCAGATGCTTACCGACTAAGCCACCCGGGCGCCCCCAGACTCTGCATCTTTGAGCTGTGGGACCGGGGGTGAGCTCCTTCACGTCCCTGTCCCTCCATACGCTCATCTGTAGGGCCGGCCCATGACGCACCTGCTGTATAAGGCGATGTGAGCACTGAATGAATGGAAACTGGCAGAGCTCTTGGACGGAGCCTGGCCTGGGCTAAGTTCTTGGTCCCGCTCTGCGTCCTGCTGGATTCATGCTGGCCACTCCCCTGCCTCAGACACACTCATCTGGCTTGCGGAGTCTCCAAGTGGCCTCCTGGCTTCCACCTTATACAACCTCACCCCTCTCCTTTGACTCTCCCCGGGTTGCTGTGGCCACACTGACTTCCTGGCTTTCTCAGCTACACCAGGCAGGCTGCCTCAGGGCCTTTGCACTCTCTCCTCTTCCCTCCCCCTGGAAGATTGCTGTCCCCTGGACAAGCCGCCTGCGTCTCCGGCCTGGTGCACCTGAGCACAGCACTCGGTTCCGCATATCTCTCCACCGTGAACCCCCTTCTGACCTCCCCAACCGATGCCTGTGTGAGCCTTTCCCTGTCTATTTTCTGTCTTCCCGGATACAACACAGACTCCTCGAGGGAAGAAATCTGCGTCTGTGTGTTTGCTGCCGTGGCTCGAATGCCCAGGCGGTAGCTGACACGCTGCAGTGACTCGGGACGCGGACTCAGCCGGGGGTGCTGCGTCTGAGGCGGGCACAGTCTGCAGGGTCCCTGCACGGAAGGCGGGGGCCGCACCCCAGACCCTGCCTGGCTGCACGCGCCCCGGGTGCCCGGACCGCAGACCGCAGCCGACTTCTGCGGCCCTAGCTGGTCACGCCCTCGAATCTTCCTGCGTCTCTGACAACGTGCCCGATGCTGTATGGGGAACGTGCTTTGGCCACAAGTGGCCAGAGGCACGGAGAACACGCCGGTGAGGACGGGGCCCGGATAAAGAGCCATTTTCAGGCACCTGAGGATGAAGGGTGGCCTGAGCTGGGTGAGGCGGGGGGTGGGGAGAAGACGCAGGAAGGTCTCAGGCGGGATTCCCTGGCGGGGGCGCGTTACCCTGAGCAGAGCGGAGGGCCCAGCGCTGCGGGGGTGACACAGCGACCCCTCCCCACCAGCTGGGCACAGTATGGGGGCTCATGGTGGGGTCGTCAGTATCCGGGCAAAGGGGTGAGGAGTCGCTTAACCCAGTTGCCTTTGATTCCCTGATCAAGGGTCAGCGAGGCGCCTTGCAGATACGAATCCAACTTTATTTATTTTTTTTAATGTTTTATTTATTTATTTCGAGGAGAGAGAGAGACAGCGTGAGAGGGGAGGGTCAGAGAGAGAGGGAGTCACAGACTCTGAAACAGTCTCCAGGCTCTGAGCTGGCAGTCAGCACAGAGCCCGACGCGGGGCTCGAACACACGAACCGCGAGATCATGACCCGAGCGAAAGTCGCACGATTAACCGACTAAGCCACCCGGGCACCCCATGAATCCAACTTTAAAAATGCAAATATTCTGGACCCCACCCCCTACTCCCCTTACCCTGCCGGGCCCACTACAGGGGGTGGGGGGGCTGGGAGGGAACTGCCTGAGGTGTCAGGGACTATCTGCTGCGTCCATGTGGAACAACCCCAGGGAGATGGTTAAGGTGTGTGTGAGTGTGTGTGTGGTGGAATCCACTTTGTGTATTGAAGAGGGACAGGCTTCTCTGCTGGGCATACGCATGGAAATGCCCCAAGGTGGCCCTGGGAAGGGGCGCTGCGGGAGGGGTGGCAGTCGGAGGGACACTGGCTCTTCACTGAACACCTTTCTCTACGTTGTGACTTACTTGCCGTGTGTGTGAGTTACGTAGAAGACTCTGCCACGCTGAAAATGTATGTGGCCGCGGTCCACGCAATGGGCATGCCAGGCGCACCCTCCGCACGCACAGACTCCCCGTTAGCTGCTGGGGGCTCAGCACAGGGCCGGCACCGGGGGCGTTCCGTTTCGGTTTTCAATGGTTTTTTTGTTTTTTGTTTTTTGTTTTTGAGGAAGAAGGAAAGAGAGAGTGTGCGTGTGGGAGAGGGAGGGGCAGAGAGAGAGGGAGAGAGAATCCCAGCAGGCTCTGCGCTGTCAGTGCAGAGCCCCATGTGAGCCTCGATCTCACAACCGTGAGATCATGACCTGAGCTGAAACCAAGAGTCGGACGCTTAACCGACTGAGCCCCCCGGGCGCCCCTGGTGCGTTGTGCTTTGAACCAGGGAGAACCCACTCATGAGTCACTGCGAAGCAGACTGAGAGAATGGGGGAGTCCTGGACCACGGGAGCCCAGGACCACAGGTCTGGGGCCAACGGCAGGGTGGCTCTGTGCAGCTTGGCACCGGCCTTGGCTGGGAGGGAGCCCTTCCCTCTGGCCTGCTGACCTCCGCTCCACTACCTGCGCTGGCCGTGCTACGGACACACCGGCGTGGCCTCGGTCTGCCTCACCCCAGTGCCTTTGCACGTGCTGAGCTCTTGGCCAGGAATGCTCTCACGTGATTCTCAGCCTGGCTGGGTCCTTCCACGTAAGGAAGCCCGTCCTGTCATTGAGGTATAACCATGCCGTCCACTCCCCTTTCTCCCCGGTCCCAGCCTGTGGCTGGTTTTCTTCATCCACGTTACAGCTAAGCTCCGTCCCTGACAGGGGTTCACGTAAGTGCCAGGGAGCAGAGGCTACGTTGCTTTCTCCTCGGCACCCAGAACAGGGTCTGTACCCGGTAGTGACCACACTCACCTGTCTCCTTGAGGCCATCCCTCCCTAACCCTCCTGCCTTGATTCTCATGACCCCAGAGCCCACAGGAGGCGGGGGGGGGGGTCCTCTCATGGTCCCCAGTGCACCCGCCCCATGTGGCCCCCTCCTCCCCACTCCCCTAACCTCACCCGGGGACAATGTCTGTGTGCAGAGGCAGCGCAGGGAGCCCGAGGGTCCCCACCAGGACATCCGCCCTCCCTGGATTCCGTGTCCGTATCAGTAAGACGGGGACAAAAGCAGCCAAGAGGGTGACACTGTGAGCCAAGGGAGGCGAAAGGCCAGAGAGGGGGGAGCTTGGGCAGATCCCAGGGGCGGGGGCGGGACCACACCCGGGGCCGGCCGTCTGGGGTGCGACGCGCAGAGCAGGGAAGTGAGGACCTTGCCCGCAAACGCGGTGACCCCCCCTGCCCCATGTTAAGTACGCATCCTGTGGCACAAGCCTGAAAGGGACTCTTCACGGGACAGAGGTGACCCGCCCGCAGTGAGCTCTGATGTCTTCCTCCCTTTCCCTCTCGACTGTATTCTCTTCCTCGGTGTCGGTTCTGAACAACGCTTGCACTTCACCGAACGGATCCCCGGGCCCCACTGCGGGGCTGGATTTGCAGCGGGAGGAGGGGTGACGACGCGGGGCAGGCGAGCTTGGAGGGAAGGCGCACCCTCCAGGCCTGGCTCTGCGCTTCCCCCCCGAGCACCAGCGCGCTGGGGGCGGGGGGGCGGGGAGAGGACGCGTGTCACACACCGCCCTCCATCCCGCTGGGCTGGGCTGGTCCCCCCACCCCAAATGCCCCCCCAGGCTGAGCTCGGCCTCTGTCGTGTTTTGCTTTGCCTTCAGAACATTCCAGCAAACTCCTTTAGCTCAAATACCACACCTGGGTGGTGGCACACTCAGGGGACATATTCAGCGGGGGGTGAAGAGCCCTGTCCTGACGCCCAAGGGTGGCCTGCTCCCAGCCACTCCTCTGCCCTGCGTCCCGCTCTGGACCCCCTGGGCTGCCCGTGGCCCAGTAACAGAAGGGGACACTTCACAGCCCGCCCTGCCTGACCGGAGGCCGCGGCACCTTCCCAGCGGGGAGGTACTCTGAGCGTCCTCGCCGCCCACAATGCACCTGCCCTCTCCACTCACCCCTCCGCCCCCGCCCTCCACCCGTTTTGCGCTGTGTCTTCTGAAGAGCCTCCAAAGAGGGAACAAAGCTTTTCCTCAGGAGTCCAATCCAACCCACAGGTCCTGACTTTTCACCCTTCGCGTCCCCGAGGCCATTCGCGCTCCCTCCGCTGCTAGCCCGCCCCAGCATCGTCCCTCACCGGGCTTTGCCATCGGCCACTCTCCACTCCGCACCCCCTTCAGGGGCCTCTGCTGAGCCCTGGAGGCTGACCTTGCACTTCACTGGGGGTCTGTGTGCTTGGCCAATCGGAGGTGCGAGCGGAGGGGTAAGGTGCCTCCCGCCCTGCACTAGGGTCTGGCCTGCTGATGGTCCCCACCGTCCCCCTCGGGTCCTCCAGCTCCTCCGGCCTCGGGGTGCGGGTAACTGGGTGCCGCACTGCCCCTCACCTGCCCCACCCCCACGGAGAGCCCTGTCTTTAACTGAGTACCCCCGTTTGCGGGCACTGTCTGTCCTTGGGGACTCTGGCTGACAGGCACGCCCCACACACTCCCTTCTGCAAACAACAGCAGAACAGTCTTTTTAAAACCTAAATCTGGGGGCACCTGGGTGGCTCAATGGGGTATGCGTCCGACTTCGGCTCAGGTCATGATCTCGCGGTTCATGGGTTCGAGTCCCAGCAGGCTCTGTGCTGACAGCTCAGAGCCTGGAGCCTGCTTCAGATTCTGTGTCTCCCTCTCTCTCTGACCCTCCCCTGCTCACACTGTCTCTCTCTCTCTCAGAAATAAATAAAACATTAAAAAAAAAATTAAAACCTAAATCTGGTCCAGTCCCTCCCTTCCCATCAGTGGACTCCCACGGTGCCAAGCAAACAAACAAAAATCTTTATGACCATCTACAACAGCGCGTTAAATTGCCAGTTGCAGCCCCTTAGGCGGTCAGGAGGTTAATTGCACAGGTTGCATTTCTTTCCTTTATTTTTTTCTCCTCCTTTTGATGACAGTAGAGCAGAGTAGGCAGAATAGAAAACACCAGCACTCAGGGCTGGGAGCCCAGGTCAGGTGGTGGGTCCGGGGTCAGGTGGTGGGTCCCGGGTCAGGTGGTGGGTCCCAGGTCAGGTAGTGGGTCCGGGGTCAGGTGATGGATCCCGGGTCAGGTGGTAGGCCCGGGGTCAGGTGGTGAGTCCGGGGTCAGGTGATGGGTCCCAGGTCAGGTGATGGATCCCGGGTCAGGTGGTGGGTCAGGGGTCAGGTGGTGAGTCCGGGGTCAGGTGATGGGTCCCAGGTCAGGTGATGGATCCCGGGTCAGGTGGTGGGTCCGGCGTCAGGTGATGGGTCCCAGGTCAGGTGATGGATCCCGGGTCAGGTGGTGGGTCAGGGGTCAGGTGGTGGGTCCTGGGTCAGGTGATTGGGTGCGACTTTTGGTAACTCACCAGCTAGTGGCACCGGGAGGTGAAGTCTCACTGGGTTGTGAGGTGCCCAGTGCTGGGACCCCTGGGCTTCCCTGGCCTCCTCCCCCTCGCTTCCACCTCACCCCCACGTCCACCGGTCTCACAGCTTCGACTTCCCGTCAGTGCCCCAAACCCACCCGCTCTTTCCCTCCTGGGGTCTTCCATTTGCTGTTCCCTTGGCCGGGACTGCCCTTCCGTTTGCTCTTCCCAAGACCTCTTCTCACCTCCTCAGAGAGGCCCTCCCTGGTTGGCCAAGATGAAGCAGCTTCCCTCTGTCTGTCCCCGTCACAGGACATCGGGTCCTGGAAACCTCCAGAGGAAATGAAAGCTGCTGGGCGGGTAATATTAACCGTCCCTGGCACTTTCCCCATGAGCAGTTACGATGTCCCTTTACCCCCCTCCCCGCTCCTCCCCACTGGAATAGAAGCTCCCGGAAGATGGGCTCTTGCCGCTAGCTAACTGCTCGAGCACTAACACCAGTACTGGGGACACAGTGATTTCTCAATCAACGGCCGCCGGGTAAACGAGTGGACGGACCGCTCCTGTGACCGGGAACAGGGAGGCAGAGCTGGGGCTGCCTTGCGCGTCTGGCGACCCTGCGTGGGGGCTGGGACGCAGGGGGTGCAGGTGAGGGTGGCTGAGGGTCCTCGAGCCTCAGACTTCGGCCCGCTCTGGGGCCCGCTCGCCTCAGCGCCCATGGCTTGTAGGTTCTCGCACAGCCCTGAGCTGAGCTGGAGCTCCCTCGGGTCCCTGCTCCGGGGACAGGTCCCTTCCTGTGGCGGAAAACGCACCAGGAGAGCCCCGTCCCGGCCCTGTGGTGCCCAGCCTGTCACCAGACACGCTCCTCTTTGCAGCTCCGCCTTCAGCTGAGAACTGGGATGAGAGTAATACGGTGGGGACTGAGTGAGGCAGCGCGCTCTGCGGTTGGCCTGAAAGACTGACGCGCAGTGTGACCTTGACAGTGAGGCGTCCCGAATTGGGGGCCGAGCGGGTGCCCGCTGGCTCGGCCCGTTGAAGACGTAGCTCCTGGTCCCACGATGGCTTGTCTGTGACATGTCAGTGGTGGTTCCTGAAATGCCACCGTCTGGACCCCCTCACCTGGGGGTCCCTCTCCCGAATCCTCTCTGTACAGCAAATGCCTTCGGGAAAGGCTGTGCGCGACGGGGCTCAGTCTCGCGGTGAAAGAGAGTTTTTCTTGAAGGCGGGGATAATGCAAAGGGACAACGGGTGACAGGAGGAAGTGCTGACACGGGAGAGCACGGGGAGAGCATGTGGGACGGCTGGCCTTGACTTCTAGAGGAAGGGGAGGCCCTAATCTTAGCCCATCCAAATGCATTCCTGCAGACTGAAGAAGCTCTGGAAGGTCTGGCTCACTATGCAGCAGGGTGGAAACCTGACTAATCCATAGGTAACCCTGAACGAGAGGAATTTGCAAAATGGGCCACCAAAGCAGAATCCTTAGCTGCATCTGGCTCCCTCAATCTAAACAAACCGTGCAGCTCCAGAACGTGGTTGGCCGCATCCACGGTGCAGAAAGTTCGCGGATGTTTCCTGTGTAGCTCACCACTCCCTGGTGAGGGCGCGATCAGTATCTCTCTATGAAGGGGACATAGGCCCTCCACGGAGAAACACAAACTGCCAGCAAAACGTAAACACAGGAAAAAATGCAACGTCACCAGTAATCCAAGAGGTACACGTGAAAAAAGTGGCACTTACAACCTGCCACATGGCAAAAAACTGCCAAAAAAGTTGACACATTTTAGAAAGTGCTAATACTCAGTCCTGACCAGGACACTGGAATGTGGGGACCGAGACTCATTGGTGGCAGGGATCCCGATTAATATAATTTTTGGAGGACACGTTGGTCAAAAAAATCAAATCTGAAAATACCCCTTGACGTGGAAATCTCACTTCTCAAATGTATCTTTAAGAAATAGTAGGATGGGGGCACCTGGGGGGCTCAGTCGGTTGAGAGTCTGACTTCGGCTCAGGTCATGATCTCACGGTTTGTGAGCTCGAGCCCCGCGTTGGGCTCTGTGCTGACAGCTCAGGGCCTGGAGCCCCTGCTTCAAAGTCTGTGTCTCCCTCTCTCTCTGCCCCTCCCCCACTGACACTGTCTCTCTCCCCCTCAAAAATAAACATTAAAAACTTTAAAAAAATAACTGCTATTAATTTATTTGTTCTTGGCTCAGAAAGAAGTACACAATGTATTGTTCTGTTTGAAAAGGCTCTAGAAACAACCCAGGTGTCCATCAATGGATGCATAGGTCTGCAAAATGTGATAGAACACTGTTCAGCCTTTAAAAGGAAGGAAATGTGTCACGGGCTACTATATGAATGACCCTCGACGACATTCTGGCTCATGAAAGAAGCCAGTCACAAAAGGACAAATATTGCATGATCCCACTCACATGAGGCCCCTGGAGTGGTCAAACCCACAGAGCCAGAAAGTAGAGGGGTGGGTGCCAGGCGCAGTGGGAGGCGAGCGGGGAGTTGGTGTTTAATGGGGACAGAGTGTCAGTTTGGGGAGATGGACGTTTCTGGAAACCGACCACGGTGATGGCTGCACAACAGAGTGAGTGTACTCAATGCCACCTAGCTGTACACTTAAATGGTTAAGATGGTCAATTTTATGTTATATGTTTGTAGTCACAAGTTTTCAAAAGTCTCTAAAATAGTATGTATCATGTGTTTTCATTTTTGTAACATAGCAAGAAATTGTTAACCACGATGGGATTATGAATGAGTTTTTCTTTTTCTTTTTTTAAATACCTGTCTGTATTTTCTGATTTGAGGGCAGTGAGAGCATTTACTACTATGCTAATAAAAAGACTATTTAAAAAAATAAAATACAAAGTTGTACAATCAAACGATATTTTTTTCTCGTGATAAAAGTAGCCTACATTCACTGCAGAAAATCTGGAAAAGTGAATGCTAGAAAAAGATCACTTGTTATCCCATTATTCAATGTAAGTACTTTTATTTTTTAAGTTTTTAATGTTTATTTATTTTGGAGAGAGAGAGAGCATGAGTGGGGGAAGGGTGGAGAGAGAGATGGAGACACAGAATCAGAAGCAGGCTCCAGGCTCCAAGATGTCAGCACAGAGCCTGGCGCGGGGCTCGAATCCACAAACCTCGAGATCATGACCTAAAGCTGATGTCGGTCGCATACCTGACTGAGCCACCCAGGCGCCCCTCTAATGTTTTCTAGAAACATGTTTTCTTTACATAATCATATATAGAATAACTCCTATATAAATTTTTCATCCTGCTTTTTTTCACTGTAACTTTTATCAAACATTCTTGTGAAAACCCAATTTAAATAGATAAATGCTATTCCACTGCACAGACGGGGCACTGTTCACTATCACTTTCCTTTGTCTGGACATTCAGTGGTTTCTAATTTTTCTCAGCTGTAAGCAACGTTGGGAAGAACAGGCTTGTACAGACATCGGCCGACAAATCCAATCATTTCTTTGTGATCAGTTTCTGAAAGTTGACTTACAGACCGAAAAGTGAGGCCTATATTGCAAGGCTGCTTTCTGGGAATGTGTGTCTCTCCAACAGGGTTACATCTTAAAATATCCTTGTCAGATGGATGAACACGACACGTTCTCCTTTGTGTTCTTCCACCAGTGGTGACGTTAGAAATTTCCCTGTGCAGAATGTAAGCTGGTGCAGCCCCTCTGGAAAACAGTGTGGAGGTTCCTCCAAAAATTAACAATACAACTCCCCTATCACCCAGCAATAGCACTGCTAGGAATATACCCAAGGGATACAGGAGTGCTGATGCATAGGGGCACATGGACCCCAATGTTCATAGCAGCACTCTCAACAATAGCCAAAACATGGAAACAGCCTAAGTGTCCATCAACGGACGAATGGATCAAGAAGATGTGGTTTATCTATACGACGGAATACTACAAGGCAATGAGAAAGAATGAAATCTGGCCACGGGTAGCAACATGGACGGAACTTGAGGGTGTTATGCTGAGCGAAATAAGTCAGGCAGAGAAACACAGATACGGTATGTTTGCACGTATAGGAGGATTAGGAGGAACTTAACGGAGGACCGTGGGGGAGAAGAAGGGGGACATCGTGGGGGAGAGGGAGGGAGGCAAACCATGAGAGGCTCTTGAATGCTGAGAACAAACTGAGGACCTATGGGTGTGGGGGGGAGGGGGAGACGGACATGGAGGAGGGCACTTGTGGGGATGAGCACTGGGTGTTCTATGGAAACCAACTTGAGAATAAACTATTAAAAAAAAAAAAAAAGAAATTTCCCTGCGTAGGCACTGGCCATTTGCATGTTCTGTTTACGTCTTTTTTTCCACTTGGGTCACTGGTTTCCTTACTGTGTTTTGAAATGACAAGGGATTCCTCCCTGAGTCGGCCGAGTGGCTAGTGTCAGGCTGGCGTGGCGCCAGCCCAGTGCTCTCGGTATTTTCACGTCCGTCCGAGACTCTTGCACAGACGCCCTGCTTACCTGTGAAGCCTGCCCTGGGGGCGCCAATCAGTGGTCACTTCTCAGCCCCACTGCTGGCTCCCCGTGGTTTGCTTGGGGCCCGTGAGAGCTAGTGACTCCCCGGACTACCGGGCTAGGCGCCCCGGGGAAAGGGGATGGGGACTTCAGGTGCAAGGGTGGCCTAAAGAGCACATACTAAACCTCGAGGCCTTGAACCACGCAGGAATGACTCACCAGCTCCGTTAGGCATCAACATCTGCTCGCCGGAGCAAGGAGGGGCCAGATTCCACCGGGAAGGTGATTTTGGGAAGGTCTTCGCTTTTGCACGTGAATTCAATTCCTTCCATTGAACCTTGGCTCTGGCATTTTTCTCTTATAATTTCCATCTGTCGCTTTGATTTGGTTCTCAGGCGTATCCATTCTGCTATTCCGGCTTGGTTGGGCTTTTCACGATCACTGTTAACTCTTACATTTTCGAATGTTCTTTCCTGTTCTCTGAGTGCTCCTTTTTCATAATGGTTAGTTCTTGTTTTATAGGCTTGCTATTCCCGTGGTAACAACGACAGGGCCTACGTCACAGAGAAGTTGTGTGTCTTACGTGAAGCTGAGGTTGTAAAGCACTTAAAATAATGCCCAGCATATAGAAAATACTCATAAATGTGAGCCCTTAGGGCCAAGCCTGGCGTACAAGCACTTAATGCAAGTTACCTGATGTATTAGCAGCATTCATAGAAGCTTTTCCAAGAAAGCTTGGGGGCTCGGGGGCTGTGTCGATGGCCTGGGGTGCATTGCTTGGCTCCCCGCCTCTCAGTAAAGTTGAGGGAGCCACCCAGAGCCTGCTTTCACCTTTCATTCCCCAAGGCTGTGCCTCAATTGCCTCGTGAGACCATTGGTTCAGAGCTTTCCATTCAGGACCCCTCAGAGGTTATTTTGGCCAAATGTTTGGTGCAGAGGGGAAAACGGACCCACAGAGTATAGCGACTTGCTCTGATCTCTGCAGCCAGAGACAGGACAGGACTCCCGGTGTCTGGTTCCCAGCCCCACTGGCAGGCAGGCACGAACCCGGCCGCACAGCTCACACTCCGACCTTGTTTCCTCCCAGTGACGGTGGCTCCTTCTGCATGGTGGCCTTAAAGGGGAGGGGCAGCCTCCCCTCCGGCTGGGCGGGTGTGAGACGGATTCCCTTCTTATTTACAACATGGCTAGTTTGAGCCCGTGTCACATCTTTGTCCTGACGCCCCCCGACCCAACAGTGGGCTGGCATGCTTGGCTCCACCCCAGGCTTGTGCCCGTTCGGCTGCTGGTCACCACCTGGCCGTCCAGAGCCACGCCCTTTGTTCTTTGCTCCCCTAGGCCCAGGTGCAGCGGAATCTTCCAGAGCACGGTAAGGACAGGAAGGACCGAGTGACAGAAGACACTGAAGAGACGAATGCCAGGTGTCGCTGCAGGAGGAGCGCTTCACCTGTTTCCTGCCCTGGGAGTGGCTTGGCGACCGATGCCCCCGCCCATCCCCCCAGGCTCCCACCCCACACCTTGTTAGGGGCCCCTCTCTCCAGGCCCCTCTCCTACCTCCCCTTCCCAGGGTCTCAGAGCCTCCCCAGGTCCCACTACCTTGTCATTCTCTGGAACCCAGGCACCGCCTCCTGCCGGCTGTGTGATTCCTAGGAAGCGACTTCTCCGGGCCTCTGGTTTCCCATCTGTAAAAGGGGCCGAGGAGGAGGGGGTTTGGGGGGTTAAAGAAAGTCACCTGTTTAAAGAGATGAGCACAGCGCTGGGTTAGGGTTAGGGTTAGGGTTCCCGTCGCCAGGGGACTCTTTCCAGCCAATGGGCCCATGAAGTCGTATCCTCTGCAGAGTTGCCGAGCGCCCCCAAGAGGAAGGCTTCCTTGTCTCCTGACCCGCGGGGCCAGGGCCAGCTTGGGTGAGGATCAGGCGCTGGCGCGCAGAGGCAGGGTGAGCGCAGCACCGGGAGCTTGGGCCTGGTGAGGCCTGCTCATCCCAGGGGCTGCAGGCTGGGCTGAGGTCTGGGACGGGCTCTGCCTCCGCCAGCCAGCCGTGCCGGCTGCATCCTGATTCCCTACCGGGGGAGCCTCCCGGAGCCGCAGGGAAGGGCCCGGGTCGCCGGGGAGGAGCGGCCTGGGGAAGCAGGAGGGCACCCGCTGGCCCCGCGCCGAGCTGCGCAGCCTGGGGCAGGAGAGAGCAGTCTCTGGAGGGAGGTGGGTCTGAGTTCTAGTTTCGCCTTTGCCGCTGCATTCGCTGTGTGACCTTGCGTGAGTTGCTTCCCCTCTCTGGCCCCAACTTTCTTTTCTGTGAAATGGGAAGAGTCAAGATGTGCACGCGCGCCCCGGGTCACAGCCCCGGGCCTGGCCCGCAGCAGACCCCGCCCTCCTCCCTGTCTCGGGGTGCGTGGCAGCCAGGCGGCCAGCGTAGACCTGGCACACAGGAAGTCCCACCTCTTTCTCCGCCCACCTCTTCAGCAGCCCGGGGCTGCTCGGGGTTGGGACCGACGACCCGGTTTCGGCGCGCGGGCCGCGTCGCCCTGCACCGCTCACCCTCCCTTCCAGCCCCGGGGGCGCCGCCGTCCTGTCCCCTGCGGTGGCCGCGGGCGGCGCCTCACGGGGCGCAGGGGAGCGCGGAGCGTTTCCTCCGTCACAGAAAGTTCTCGCGGAGCGCGCCGCCCTCGATTCCCGTCCGACCTCGCCCAGAGGCGGGGCGCGGCCGGGGTCGCTGAGGTGCCTGAGAAAGGGTCCCGCCCCCCAGAACTCACGCACGCACCCATCCTACACTAATCAGGACCTTCTCGGTGCCGGGAGCACATCGGAACCCTGACCCCGACCCCGACCCTGACCCTGACCCTGACCCCGACCCCGACCCTGACCCTGACCCTGCTTCTCAGAGCCTCCCGCGCTCCAGGCAGAGAAACGTCTGCCTCAAGAGACTGGAAGCGATGTCGCCGTAACCAGGCGAGACTTAAGTCCTCCCTCCCTGAAATCCCACGCTGGTGAGCAGCGCACCCCGAGGCTGTCCGGTCTCTTCCTGGTCCGTCCTCCTCCGGACGGCAGTGCCGGTGCGGGGAGGAGGGAAGGGAGCGGAGGGGGAGGAAGGCGCCCCTTCTCTTCCCGGGGGAGCTGAACCACAGCCGCGTGTGCGCGCATCCCCTCGGCTAGCTGCGAGGGAGGCTGGGGAGCCGAGCTTTCTTGGGGGCGAAGCCGTGCTCTGCAGAAACCGAGTTCTGGGAAGGGACGGACAGGGGTCTGAGGACTGACCGTCTTTGCCCCAGAGAGACGAGCGTGAAATAAATGAACACACACATAAGTGGATAAACCTTCAAACATTCTTGGGAGGAGAGGTACACAGTGCAGGGGAAACACATCAGGAGGTCAGGAGGGCTTCCCTGAGGAAGTGACATCTGAGCTAGCAGGAAGAGCGTTCACAGCAAAGGAACCGGGGCGGCGGTGGGTGCAAAGGCCCTGTGACCGGAGGAAGCACAGCAGCCTTAGGAAACTTAAGAAGGCCCGGTCCACAAGACGACACACAGAAATCTCTGGACGGGGCGGATGACGTCCCGAGAATGGCCCTTAGAAGGGAGCTACATGGGCTTGGGAGTCACATATCTGCTCTGTTCCAGGCACGTTTCCAAGGTTTCTGTGTGTATGAATTCATTTAATCCTTGATCAACCTATGAAATAGCTACCCATGCCGGTTCTCATCTCCAGAGAGCGGATGCCAGGAACGGGTTAGATGCGCAAGAGGCTTGCGGGGCGGCGCCTGCGGAGGATGGAGGGAAGGGTTCAGGAACAGGCAGGGAGAGCCCGGGATGTGGGTGCGGGGCGGGTCCCGTGAAAGGGGAGGGGAGGAGGGAGGGCTGGGCAGGGAGAGCCTGGGGTGCAGTGCAGCTGGGAGACAAGCAGGCCACACTCGGTGGAATCAGGCCCCAGGGACCAGCCTGCCCGGGGAGCGGGGCAGGAGCGGCGGCCTCAGCACCTAACGTCCTGGCTTCTGTCCATGCAGCTCCCGAGCTGCGGCTGCTGGAGGCGGTCAGTCAGCAGGGCTCCGCGCGCAGCCCTTTAAGAGACACTGAGCGGGACACGGCAGGCCGAGGCGCGGCCACTGTCCCCACATCGCAGGTGCCGTGCAAACAAGGGGAAACACGGCCCCTCGGGTCACAGGGTGTGAGCCCAGGCAGGTTCGTCCAGAGCCCTTGCTCTGGCTGAGGCGGGGCTGTCCCTGGGTGGGGACACGGGGCAGGGGTCGTGTCACTCAGGGCCGCGGACGCCCGGGGCGCGTTAGGGCGTGGGCCTTCTGCTGTGGCCGTGGGGGCCAGTGTGGGCTGTGAGGCAGGACGGCCATCCGGGGCTGACCGCACGCACGACTAGGGGGGAGATGCTGGCGGAGCGTGGGGTGGGTGCGGGGGTGGGGGCGCCGCGGGCTATGATGCGACTAGAGCCGCCCAAACTCATACGTTGCAATCCTAGCCCTCAGCACCTCAGGACGCGTACTGTCTGGGAGATACGGTCTTCGGAGAGGAAATTAGGGTAAAGCGAGGTCATTGGGCCACACACGCATCCCATTGAGGACAGGCGTTCTTTTTTTTTTTAATATTTTTATTTATTTCTAGGAGAGAGAGAGAGAGACAGCATGAGCAGGGGAGGGTCAGAGAGAGGAGTCACAGACTGAAACAGGTTCCAGGCTCTGAGCTGGCAGTCAGCACAGAGCCCGACGCGGGGCTCGAACCCACGAACCGCGAGATCATGACCTAAGCGAAAGTCACGCTCAACCGACTAAGCCACCCAGGCGCCCGGTAATTTATTTATTTTTTTATTTTTTTTAATGTTTTATTTATTTCTAGGGAGAGAGAGAGACAGCGTGAGCAGGAGAGAGGGTCAGAGAGAGAGGGAGTCACAGACTGAAACAGGCTCCAGGCTCTGAGCTGGCAGTCAGCACAGAGCCCGACACGGGGCTCGAACCCACGAACCGCGAGATCATGACCTAAGCGAAAGTCGGACGCTCAACCGAATAAGCCACCCAGGCGCCCCAAGGATAGGCGTTCTTTGTAAGGAGAGGAGAGTAGGGCCCGGACCACGTGAGGACTCGGGGAGGAGGCCACCATCCGCAGAAGGAAGCAAGATGCCGACATCTGGATCCCGGCATCGGGCCCCCAGAGCCGTGAGGGAATCACGCCTGCTGTTTGAGCTGCCCGCTCGGTCCTTGGTCATGTCACTGGACAGCAGCCTGGCCTTATGTACCCCGGGGCGGGGGCAGGCTTGGGGGCTTTTCCTGGGACGCTGGGCGACGACTGCGAGGCGTCAAGGGGACGCGTCTGGGGCAGATTTGGAGCCGGGGGCTGGGGGAGGCCGGGGCCGCACACACAGGCCCCGGGCTGGGGGAGCAGAGCCGGTGAGGCCCGCAGGCGTGTCCAGGGCAGGCCCTGCAGGGCCACGTGTCGCGTCCAAGCCCTGCCGCAGCCTCGGCCGGGTGCCCAGCCCCTCAGCCAGGCCTCAGGAGCCCGCCAGGACAGGGCCCCCCGAGGCCGCCTGACCGTGTCATTGGACCCCGCGGACACGCTCCCCTCTGAGCATCACTTCCTCATGTGCAACGCCGACCTCGGAAGTGTTCTGGAGACAAAAAAAGTGAGCGTCTGTGAAGTGCGATGCGTGCACCGCCGTGTCATTAACCTAAAAGCTGGAGAAACCAGCAAGGAGGGTCGCCCCCAGACGGGCCTGGAAGAAGGATTTGGGGCGAGGATGAGGGCGTTCTGGGCAAGGGGTGGGAGGGGAGGGGCTTCAGGAAGCGGTGCCTGAGAGGAGCCACGCCCACTGCCGACACACAGCCAGCTGCCAGTGGCCCGCAGGGGACATACCCAATGTCATGTCCCTCACATCTGCTACCAGGGCCACCTGCTGGCCAAACCCTCCCGGAAACCAGAGGGCCCCCCCTTCATGGTCTGTGCAGATGAGCCTCCGGGGGCACAGAGCTGGGCAGAAGGGCAGAGCTCTGGAAGGGCAAACACAGAATGTGTAGCACACAGAAAGGGGGCGCCATTCGCTTCCTTTATGGATACACAAGAGACGAGCATATCATGTACAATCGAGTCATATGAAAACAGAAATGCTGAGTGGAACTGAGGCCGAGCGGGATTCTGCTCTGTATTTCATGCCTTTCTGTGGTGCTTCAACACTAAAACAATGGGCGGGTGTTACTTTTAAAAGAATTACTCCGGGCGCCTGGGTGGCTTAGTCGGTTAAGCATCCAACTTTCGCTTAGGTCATGATCTCGCGGTTCGTGGGTTCGAGCCCCGCATCAGGCCCTGTGCTGACTGCCAGCTTAGAGCCTGGAGCCTGTTTCAGTCTGTGACTCACTCTCTCTCTGACCCTCCCCTGCTCACTCTGTCTCTCTCTCTCTCCTAGAAATAAATAAAACATTAAAAAAAATTAAAAAAAAATAAATAAAAGAATTACTCGGGGCGCCTGGGTGGCTTGGTCGGTTAAGCATCCAACTTTCGCTTAGGTCATGATCCCGCGGTTCGTGGGTTCGAGCCCCGCATCGGGCCCTGTGCTGACTGCCAGCTCAGAGCCTGGAGCTTATTTCAGAGTCTGTGACTCCCTCTCTCTCTGACCCTTCCCTGCTCACGCTGTCTCTCTCTCTCTCTCCTAGAAATAAATAAAACATTAAAAAAAATTAAAAATAAATAAATAAAAGAATTACTCAAGGGACGCCTGGGTGGCTCAGTCGGTTGGGTGCCCCACTTGATTTCAGCTCAGGTTGTGATCTCACAGTTTCTGAGATCGAGGCCTGCGTCGGGCTCTGCACTGATGGTGTGGAGCCTGCTTGGGATTCTCTCTCTGCCTGTGTGTGCGTGCGCTCTCTCTCTCGCTCTCTTTCTTTCAAGATAAATAAACTTAAAAAAAAAAAAAAAAGAATTACTCAAATGAATGGCCTGGATGTCAGTACAAGAGACTTGGGCTGGAACCCGTAAGGGGACAGAGAGTCTACACCCATGTTTCCATCCACAGCGTGGCCACTGATTCATAGGCTTCATTATGTTTTCCGGCCGAGCACGCCCGGAACGCCTCCTCTCCCAGGGAGCCCGGACAGACGCTTCTCAGCAAAGGCACTCCCTCCTCCAAGTGGAGCTCCTTACTGCCCAGTTAGAGCTTCTTACCTCCTGCTCCGCCCTCGTCCTGCTGCCCGGGGGACCGTGTGCCAGGTCCCTGTCCCCCAGCGTTGCCCGGTGCTCCTAACTGCCCCTCCTCAGTCTCTCGACTCCTCCAATGCCTTTCCCCATCTATTACCATATGTGCACCTCCGACAACACTAGGAGGTAATTAAGACGGGCGTCGTGGCACCCATTTTATAGATGAGCAAACGGAGGCTCTGATGGGCAAACGAACTTGCCCCGTGCCGCTCTCAGCTGGCTAGAGGACTCTACCAGGACTGGAGGCCAGGCTGCCATAAACACAGCCCCGCTGGGCCAAGAAGCGGGCTGCCTCCCAGTGTGGAATTCGGGCAGATGCCAGACGGACTACCATTGGCGGCAGAGACGGGAGGAGGGAAGCCGAGGAGCCCTCTGTCCCCCAGAGCTGCATCTGTGTCCTCGAAGCAGGGAAAGCGGGAGCCCCTGCCCTAGAGGCGAGCTCCACGTCCGTCGCTGGGGCCTTTGCATCCCGTCAGGGCTGGACAGGCACCGGGGGCTCAGGGCCTTTGCTACGGGACACGGTGAGCAAGGAGGGAAGGAATGAATTCAGAGGGAAAGTATGTGGGAGGTTTTCATCGCTGTGATGAGAAGTATTTCTTTCTCTTTGCCGTCTGTTTGGGAGAACACCACCTGGGTTCTTTTCTTTCTTTCTTTTTTTTTTTTTTTAATGTTTTATTTATTTCTAGGAGAGAGAGAGACAGCGTGAGCAGGGGAGGGTCAGAGAGAGAGGGAGTCACAGACTGAAACAGGCTCCAAGCTCTGAGCTGGCAGTCAGTACAGAGCCCGACGCGGGGCTCGAACCCACGAACCGCGAGATCATGACCCAAGCGAAAGTCGGACGCTTAACCGACTAAGCCACCCAGGTGCCCCCTGGGTTCTTTTCCTTAGTACCAGATTCTCCTCCTGATGTGGGGAGAGTCGTTCTCCTTAGATCGAGCCGCACGTAGCTGCGCGGGTGGCCATTAGCTACTTAGGCTACCCGTGTTCCCCCATTCCCTCATTCATTTATTTATTTCGTCAACACAGGTTTCCTGAGGCCCCACTACTTCCGGGGCTCCGGGCCACGGAGGATGGGCACGTGAGACCTGGCGGTGCCTGGAGGGAGGAGAGAAGGTTTTTATGGGACTGTGTCCCCAGGGAAGGTAAGTGTGGGATGATCGCCGTTCGCCAGGCCAGCGTGGGTGCTGGAGGCAGGAGGGTGCTGAAGCGCAGAGAAGTCACCCTGTACATAGGCGGCCCCTGGAAACTCGCTTGAGGGCGCTCTGGGGCTCTCCGGGGAAACATCTTCTAATTGCTCCAGCGGCCAAGTCCTGAACTCATTTGGGGTAAGTCCCTCAGCCCTGTTAATTGCTCTGAAGCCGCCCTTTTTGCTGACCTTTTTACTTTAAGTCTTTCAGAAATTCATTATTTCGACAACTGAGCACTTACTGCGTGCCTGATGCTGGAAACAGGAAGGAAACAGGTGAATAGGTGGAGCTGACGTCCTATTGGAGGAGACAAAGACAAATAAAATATGAACTATAGCAGCGGAACAGCACACGCAACGGCTCTGGGGTAGGACTGTGTCTGGTGTGTTTGGGGAACTTCAAGGAGGCCACTGTGGCTGGAAAGATGTGAGCAAGGGGAAAGCGGCAGAGAGTCAGTGCAGATCCCGTACGGCATTGCCGGCTGCGATGCTGGGAAGCCCTGGAACGTTCTGACGTCAAGGAGAGACATGATCTGACTCAGGTTGTAACAGGGGCACCTTGGCTATCCTTCGGTCCCCCCCACCCCCAGTTCTATTGAGACATAACTGACACGCAGCACTGTATGAGTTTAGTGAATACAGCATAACATGTACTCGCACATGTTGTGAAATAATTACCGTAGTACGTTTAGTTAGCAGCCATCATCCCATATAAATACAAAAAAAAAAAGTAAGGAAAAAAAAAAGAAAAATGTCTTTCTTCCGGTGAGATCTTGGGACCCACTCTCGTGATCACGTTCCTGGCTGTCACACAGCACTATAGTACCTTATGTTGCACGTGGCTTCCCGGGACTTAGTTCTCTTACACCTGGAAGTTCTGTACCTTTTTTTTTTTTTTAATGTTTTATTTATTTCTAGGAGAGAGAGAGAGACAGCGTGAGCAGGGGAGGGTCAGATAGAGAGGGAGACGCAGAATCTGAAACAGGCTCCAGGCTCTGAGCCGGCAGTCAGCACAGAGCCCGACGCGGGGCTCGAACCCACGAACCGCGAGATCATGACCTAAGCGAAAGTTGGACGCTTAACCGACTAAGTCACCCAGGCGCCCCCTGTAAGTTCTGTACCTTTTGACTCCCTTCTCCAATTCCCTCTCCCCCCGCCCTCTGCTTCTGGGGTCGGATCTCTTTTTCTATGAGGTTTTTTGTTAGTTTTTACGGTTCCACAGAGAAGTGAAGTCCCACCGTACTTACCCTTCTCTGCTTTTCAGTTTCTGACCAGCTATGTGCTGAAGCTGCTGTGGATGTGCTTCATCTGAGGCACTGGTGTCCCCTAACCGCCCGCATCCCTGGCCCCAGCTGGGCACACAGGGAGGGCCACGTGAGCTAGGGGCAAGCACGGGCCGGGACTCAGGAGCCCAGACACCCAGCACCCAGAGAGCAGGGACCCGTCCTGGCTCTGAGCGCTGCCTGGCAGGGTCCTGGGAGACGAGTGGAGGGAATGCCCTCCATCTCACAGGCCAGGGCGGGAAAGGGTGTCAGCTTCTCAGAAGGGCTCTGCCCACGTGTCCCTGAGTTGCCCGGAAAATGCCCTCCCTGGGCAGGTGGACGCGCTCGGCCTCACCCCCTCCTCTCTCCTTACCAGCCGAGCGACCCCGGGCGGATCCCGCAGGAGTGTGGGTTAGAGGGAGCAGCCGGGTGCGGGGTCTCGCCCTTCCCGCGGGCCATGGCGGCCTGAGGGTGAAGCCCAGCTCGGTCCTCAGGAAGGCGGCCCAGACCACCGAGGCCACGGGTTCGGGGCAGGGGCCGCATGCGCTCAGCCCGTCCGGGAGGCCGGGAGGCTGGGAGGCTGGGGGGCGGCGCCCCGAGCGCGCCCTTCCCCGAGGGCGGCCGCGATCGCCCAGCAGGAAGACCGTACCGTGTTTCTCCAGCGGCGCGTCCCCGGGGGAACCCCCGCTTCGCCCGGCCCACAGCGGGGGGCCAGCGCGGGTGCCGCAGCGGAGGTGGCAGTGGCGGTGGAGGCCACACTGGCCCCGGCGGCCCCACGGCGCCCGCCCTCGCCGGGACCCCGTTTCTCGCGGGGCCCGCGGCCAGTCTCCCGTCCTCACCTGGGGGCCGAGCTGCGGAAGCGACTCCCGCGGACGGCGCCGGAGACCCCGGGTTGCGCGCGGCCGACGGCTCCCGCAGCCGGAGCGCGGCGCCGGGGCCAGGGCGGGGCCAGGGCCGGGCGGGGCGGGGCCCGGGGCGGGGGGCAGGGGCGCGGGCGCGTGCGCGCGGCGCGGGCCAATGGGGCGCGCGGCCGGCCCTGCGAGCGGCGCCCGCGGCATCACGTGAGCCGCGGGGAGTGAGCGCAGAGCGAGCGGCGGCGGGCGTGCTCGGCCGCAGCGACCCGCCGGCCAGCGGGCGAGCGAGCCAGCGTGGGACCCGCGGCTGGCCCGCGGCCGCCGCGGGACCGGGAGCCAGGCCGCCGCCCCCGCCCAGCCCCGGGGCCTCAGCACCGCCGGGGCTGGCCGCCAGCCGGGCGTGCGCCAAGTTCAGGTGGGAGAGGCTCTGGGAGGCCGGACGGCCGCGCGGACGCGGCTCCGGGAGCCCAGGGGGCTGGTCGGGACGCGCGTGGGGCGGCGGGGCGCCGGCGGGGCTCTGGCGGGGCGGCCGGGTGCCCGCGCCGCTGCCGGAGGAAACGCCGAGGAGCCGGGCGAGCCGCCGCGCGGGGCCCGGGGTCGGGCGAGCCCGCGGGAGAGTGACCCCCGTGCCCGTCGGCGCTTTCCCCGCGCGTGTCCGGGCCGCTGCCTCGGCGCCTGGCCCCCGGGTCCTGCGCGCCTCGCGAGCCGGCCCTCCCATATGGCGCGCACCGGCGGGGCCCGGCGGCCGGAGCGGGCCGGGGGGGGCGAGGGGCTGTGGCGGAGGGGTTACTGTCGGTCGCCGCAGCCGCGGCCGCCGGGGAGGGGGCACGGGCCGAGGGCACGGTGCCCGACGGGCGCCGCGCCGGGGCTCTGCCGAGGGGTCCCCCTTTCCCAGGCGCCTCCTACAGGCGCGCGCGGGCACCCGCGCCAGCCCCACGCGCGAGCGTGTCGCGGACACCCCCCGGCACCGCCACACCGCGGCCGCGCACCACGCCCCGCACACGCACGGTCACACGACACGGACTCACACCCGCACCGCTCACACATCGCTTGCTTCTACTGCCCACGCCGAGTGCCCTCGTGTTTTCCCCTGAACATTAGCAGGACGATGGCCGAGGGGTGGCAGGGGCAGAGGAGAGGCCACCCCCACCCGCCGTGGCCGTGCGGTCCCCTCCCCACTATGGTAGCCCCCCCCCCAGGTCGCCCGAGGGGCATTTTTCTCGCTCAGTCCCTGGGAAGGTGACCAAAAAAAAAAAAAAATCCCCAAATGCTTGAGTCCCTCAAATCACCTTTCCCCCAAGGACCGGGTGGCCCGTGGGAGCCCCCCGCCGCCCTACAGGTGGGAGGACGCCTGGGCTCTGCGACTTTGGTGCCTGCGGGTGGCGCAGGGACCGGAGACTCTTATTTTGAAGGGCGGCCCCCACCCGCCACCCCCGTGATTTGCACGCTGACCCAATGGCAAGCCCTTGGCCGGCGCTGGGCTCGTTATCAATTACATGTTGTTCCTGCAGCCGCTGTGTCCCCGGGAGGATAAACAGCGGGCCCGGCCGGGCCGGGGGAGGGGGAGGGGGCGGAGTCCGGCCGGGGCCGGTGCCCGGGGCAGCGCGTCCCCTCCCCCTGCGCGGGCCGTGCTTCTGGCCGAGCCACGTGCCGCCGGCTGGTCCCACAGCCGCTTCTCTGCTCCCAGAGCCGCGGCGCGCAGCGCTGGCCGCCCAGCCCTGCCTTAAGACGCTGCCGCCGGGCCCTGGCCGTTCTGTTCCTGGGAGAACCCCGGCCCCTACCCCCGGCCTGACTTCCCCGAGCGCCCCTCCCTCAACCCGCAATTTTCTGCCAGGTCCTGTTTTGGAGTCTGGCGTGGTGGCCGACTGGAGCGTCAGAACAGCTTGTATTTTGGTGGGGAGGTACATAGAAAATAAAGTACACAAACCCCGTAACCAACATAATCTCCCCCTGGTACCAAAGGGTGGAAGAACACAGTGTGGGATGATTTAACGGAGGGGTCAGGGGAGAGCCAGCGACCTCGGAGCTGAGATCTAAGTAAGGCACTGCCACTTGGAGTGTTAGGGGAAGAGGGAGCACAGTCAGGTGGAGTGGAGCAGGAGAGGGGCAGCCTGGGCGAGGCGGGCAAGGCCCACGTGCGGGATAAGATGGGGTCACCTATCCTAGGGAACTTAGAGGTTTTCTCCTACCTTCCCTATTGTACTTACCCCCCATTTCTTTTTATACCATTTCATCTGTGGATATCTAGGTATCAGCTACAATACCATCGTCGCACTTAAAAATATGAACACTAACTGCTTACTATCATGTAATATTCAGTTGGTGATCACATTTCAGGGGGAGAGTTTTAAGTGGACAAGAACATGGCCCGATGGCCTCTTACCACTAGCTAAGGCCTGTTCCTAGGTTCTAGAAAGGCTGGGATTTGGGGAGAGCAAGGACTTGCCCAAGGCCTCTCTGATTCCTTAGGATCACATCACAAGGGCACAAGGACCACGTGTTCACCTGTTTGGAGGTTAACCCTAACGGCCGGTACCGACCAACGCCCGAGTGCATCCCAGCCCCTCTAGGAAGTGTTCACCTTGTGTTAGCCCATTGAACTCTTTCAGTAGCCTGGGAGCTAGACGCCACGGACCAAGATACAGACACAGAGAAGTTGCGCCCCCTGCCTGAGGTTGCCCAGCTAAGCTGCAGAGGCCAGAGCAGAGGCCCCCACTCAGAGAGTGGGCGAAAGCGGGGTGGGGGGGGGCCAGGGCCCAGTGTGGGCTCTGCACAGCCTCGTTGCTCTTCACATCATCTGGCACTTCTCTTCCTTCCTAGCACCTGATTTGGTGAATAGCACGTATTTTACAACTTCCAGTTTTCAATCCTTTTAAATTGAGTATTTAAAATTAAAGAGCCAGATAACCTCCTGGCAAAACTGCCCTGGGGTACAGACCTGCCAGAGACATCCACCTTGCCTTAGTTTCCTGGAGCTCCAGGAAGCTTCCTGGATAGGTGAGGAACTGAGGTCACCGGGGCCCGGGATAGATGGGGAGACTGAGATTTGGGGCGAGCAAGGACTTGCCCAGGGTTTTTTGCCCTGATGAGGACTATGGCCCTGACAGGTCTCCATCCGAGGCCAGGCCTGTCGACTCTAAAGTCGTGCCGTGTGCCAGGCCCAGCAGTGGCCCTGGAGACCGGGCGTAGGAGTGGGTGCAGGGCGCCAATAGGCAGCAGGCTCTCTGGCCTCAGATGTAGATCGTTCCCTGTTCCCCGACCTCACTGGTCACTGGGTGGGGACAAAGGTCCACAGACGTGGCTCCATCATAGCCGTACACTGTTGACTCTCCTTGGACACCGGACCTAGCATGGCCTTCGGAGGACACAGATGTCCCCTCTCTTGTCTGTTGATATTCTCTGAGCCCCTCCTGGGCACTAGCTGCCATGCCAGAAGCTGGGAACACAGTGGGGACCCAGCAGAGCAGCCTGCCGTCATGGAGTTCACGGTCTAATGGGAAGACAGGAGGTAGCTGGGCCTTCCTGAGGTGGTGAGTGCTCCGTGGGGTACGGGCCAAGGGCATGTTCTCTCTCATCCCACCAGGGGGTCGCATAGCCAAATGGGGTAATGGCCGTGCAAGGACCCTGGGACCCGGGTCCACTTGTGCCCGTTTATCACTGTGGGGCAGGGCCCTGTCCACCCAGTGGCAAAGCCTCAGTAAAGTGTCTGGGTAGAGTTGAGGGCACTCTGTTCCATCCCTGCCTCTCCCATTTCACAGAAGAGGCAGTTGAGGCTGGAGGAGTCTGAGAACAAGAGGGTGGATTAGCTCTCGCCCTTCAGATGGGGAAACAGCCTGTGAGGTCGTTAATATGGGTCTTTTTTTTTTTTTTTGCCACAAATTAGACTTGTCCGATTAAAATATAGACTGCCAAGTTGAGGTTCGATCTCAGATCAAATAATTTTGTAATATGAGCATATCCCATTTAATGCTTGGGACTTACTTACGTTAAACGTTGCTTGTTTTTTTAAACCTGAAATTCAAATCTGACTGCGGCGCCTGTCGTTTTATTTGCTTAATCTGGCAACCCTACCCAGGCCCCAGTGACACCGGGGTCAGAGGGCAAATGGCCATCCTCCTGCCCCCTTCCAGTGACTCAAGAATGGAGCTGAGGTCAGGTGTCCTCAGAAAGGCAGCCACTCCGATCAGCGGCACGAGGTTCCCCCACCTTGGCCATTTCAGGGTACAGACACCTCCTCACATACTTTCTCGCTCACACGCACTCACAGTCATTCACAGATACGCGCGTGCTCTTTCCCAGGATTGTTCTGGAAAACCTGTTTGAAACCAGAAGTACCCCAGATTGTGCAACGGGCTTGGAGAGCGCTCTTTTGCAAACAGGTGGTGCAATTTCGGAAAACACTCTTGCAGACAGACTTCTCCCACGGGATGGGATGGAGACAGGATCCGGGCATTTGGCAACGGGAGGCTGTGGGCAGGCAGCGGGGTGGGGAGGGGGGGCACAGACCCACGAGGGGGCAGGTGAACGTGCCGTCCCCCTGACCAGGCCTGCTCTGCTCTTCTCTGCAGCCGCCACCGGCACGGCCAGGCCAGCATGGTGGACCACTTACTTCCAGTGGACGAGACCTTCTCGTCGCCGAAATGCCCGGTCAGTTATCTGGGCGACAGGCTGGCCGGCGGGCGGGTGTACCACACACTGCCCTCGCCCCTCTCAGAGGACGACAGCGACGCCTCCAGCCTGTGTTCCTGTGCCAGCCCGGACTCACAAGCAGTCTGCTCCTGCTATAGCGGCGGCCCGGGCGCCGAAGGCCAGGAGAGCATCTTGGACTTCCTGCTGTCCCAGGCCACGCTGGGCGGCGGCGGCGGGGCCACCAGTGGCCCCGTGGCCTGGGGGTCCTGGCGGCGGGCACCTGTGAAGGGGGAGCACTGCTGCCTCCCCGAGTTTCCTGTGGGTGACCCTGATGACGCCCCGAGGCCCTTCCAGCCCACCCTGGAGGAGATTGAGGAGTTTCTGGAGGAGAACATGGAGCTGGGGGTCAAGGAGGCCCCGGAGAGCGGCGGCAAGGACTCGGAGGCCTGCGACCAGCTCTCGGCCGGGCCACACCGGGGCCACCTCCTCCATCCCGGGTCCGGTGGGAGAGAGCGTGGCACTCCCCCTGCGGGTGGCGCCAGTGTGGGTGGCGGCCAGAGTCCGGGGGGGGGGCCCACGTCTGACGGCCCCCTGCCCGTGCTGCTGCACATCCAGCCCGTGCAAGTGAAGCAGGAGGCAGGCAACGAGCCCGCCTCCCCTGGGCAGGCGCCGGAGAGCGTCAAGGTGGCCCAGCTCCTGGTCAACATCCAGGGTCAGACCTTTGCCCTTGTACCCCAGGTGGTGCCCTCCTCCAATGTGAACCTGCCCTCCAAGTTCGTGCGTATCGCGCCCGTGCCCATCGCTGCCAAGCCCATTGGGTCGGGACCCCTGGGGCCCGGGCCCGCCGGCCTCCTCATGGGCCAGAAGTTTCCCAAGAATCCGGCGGCAGAACTCATCAAAATGCACAAATGTACTTTCCCCGGCTGCAGCAAGATGTACACCAAGAGCAGCCACCTGAAGGCGCACCTGCGCCGGCACACAGGCGAGAAGCCCTTTGCCTGCACCTGGCCAGGCTGCGGCTGGAGGTCAGTATGGCAGGGGACAGGCCGGGCCGTGAGTGCGGCCCGCTCGTCTCTGCTCCCCTGGGTGTGTGGTCAAGGCCTGGTTCACCGTTAGGTCAGGCTGCCGAGGAAGGGGAGACGGGGCAGGCAGGGAGCGGGCCCAGGGCTCGCACGGCCGCCTGCAGCTTTCCGTGGCCTCTTTGCCTCCCGATCACCGAGCCTCCGGCCACCCGGTCTCCAGCTTCAAAATGACCGGGGCCGACTTGCTGCGGCTCCTGCTGAGGGCGAGGAGCTGGTCCGTGGCCCGAGGGCTTTCGTGGTTGTAACCAGCGCAGCTGAGAATGACAGACGGGGCCGTGGCCCTGTGTGCACTGCCCCCTCCCAGAGCCCCTCAGGGCCAGTACTGCCCTGCCAGCTGAGCAAACGGGCTCAGGCCAGGTGACTTGCCCAAGGCCACCCCGCTTTGTAAACGGGATTTGGGCCCAGAGGGTCGCAGCAGAGGCGTCACATCCTGAAAACGCTGCTTTTCCGACCAGAGGGACCAGCTTCCCTGGGAGCTGTCCCTGGACACCTGGGCTGGGCCTGGTCCTTGCTCCCCTGCTGGGGGTACGTGAAGGTGCATTGGGGAAGCTGTGAGGGAGGCCCAGGCTGGGGCTGCTGCAGCAAAGCCCTTCCAGACTCTGGTGCGACGAGAGAAGCCAGCTCCTGGAGGGCCAGGCTCTTGCTCCAGGGCTGCTCGGCCCGCGGGTCACCCCCCCGGGGGCCCCCAGATCACCTCTCGGTGGGGGGGCTTGTGCACCTTTCGCTGAGAAGCAGGCAGCCGGGAGCTCACACCCCCAGGGGCCTCCCTGTGGGGACCTGGCCTATGGGAGGAGGTGCAGCGTGCGCCACCAGTAGATTCGCGGCCTTACCGCCGTGGCTGCTTTGCGGGTGTGCGTGAGAGAGCGACCTGGCGCGCCCGCCTGCGTGCAGCCCTCACACGTGGGCGTGTGGCTGCGTGCGCTTGCTTTCTTCACGTGCGCCTTGGCGTGTTGCGTGGCCACGCGTGCTGTGTGCCTTGTCCGCGCGCGTGCGTCCGTGTGGGCGTGGCCGGCAGGGGGCGGTCTGCAGCTCCTCCGTCAGCCTCACCTGGCCGCTCGGGAGGGCCGGCCCCGGGTTGGGAGGTGCTGGCCACGGCCTCCTTCCAGGGAGGGCTGAGCCGGCCGAGGAAGAGACTTTCCCAAATAGCGTTTTGGGTTACGGAGGCCCTTCCTGATGAAGGGTCTCACGCGGCCACTGCCCCAAGGCACCCACCAGACAGGCCCACGGGGCTTCCGCAGGACCCTGCACTCTGGCCCCACAGTGCTGACACCCACAGGGTGTCCACGCTGCTGTCACACCCCTCGCTGACCCCCTGCCGTAGGTGGTTACGCGGTGTTGGTGGTCAGAGCTTGGGGAAGCCAAGACACGGGCCGGAGAGGCAGGAGCTTGAGTGTAGAAGGGAGGGGCATTGACCTTGGGTGGGAAGGGGTAGCTGGTGGCAGTGGTGAGGAGCCTCAGCCTAGACCAGCTTCTGACTTACTCTGTGCCCTTGGGGAGCTCCCCGCTGGCCAAGCCTCAGTTTCCTCATCCGTGAAGTGGAGGGCCTGCCCCCTACCTCCCCCTACCAGGACCAGGGGTGCGGGGGTGCTCGGCACGACCCCCTTCTCGTTGGTGGTGCTGGTTCTCACGCAAGGGCAGAGGCGACGAGTGTCGTTTCAGAGGCGCCCCAGACCCACAGGGCACCTCGTAGATGCATTTTCCTCTCGGTGGGGGCGGGGCCGTGGTGGAGTTGGGCATCGGCTCACCCTCCTGGGCGCTCGCTGGCCTTCGGGGATCCCGAACCCCTGGAAATACAGATATGCAGCAGTTGAGCAGGCAGGCCAACGGGCTTTGGTCTGGACAGGACGACGGAAGCGGTGGTGATGATGACTATCGGGCGCCATGTTCTCTGGCCACTTACTGTATTCCGGGCACCACTCTAAGGGGCTCAGAGTGGGAATCCCTTCCACAGATCCCCGTACTTGGTTGCATACTTCCCGCCACGAGGAGCTCATTACTTTATGAGGCTACTCCTGCCTCTTCATGTACTTTGGTACACTTAGATTCCTAGGCAGACTTCTCGTTCTGGCCTGATCTGCTGGCCAGCCTCCCTGGGCATGCCTTTCCCACCGGGACAGCTACGGGGCTGGCCGTTCCCTCATCCTCTCTCCCCGCGCACCCGGGACCGTCATGGCGGGCCGTCCTCTCTCCCCCACGAAGCCGTCAGCTCTTTCAGATGTTGGGCTTCTGGGCTACTAGCAAAGAGCAATAGCTCTGATGCGTGCTCTGAACGTTCCAAAGTAACTCATTTAACGCTCCAAATAAGCCCACAAGGTAGGCCTCAGTGTGCCGTCCCCACTCATAAGAGGAGGAATTTGAGGCACAGAACAGTTAAGGAAGTTCTCCTTGGTCACACAGCTAGTGAGCGGCAGAGTCCGGAATCCAACCCAGGCTGTTTGCCCCTCGACGTCCTGCACCCAGACTCAGGGCCTGTCTCCAGCCCGCTGTGCGGACCTCCAGCGAGGGCTCCAGCGTGGGGAGGGAGGCCCTCGCACTCCTCCATTCCTGCTCCGCGTATGGGGAGCTTACCACGCCCAGGGCCACCTCTCTCCCCGTGGCCCCGTGAGCAGTTTGCTCTTTATCCTGCCGGGCTGGTTCTGGCCCTGGCCCTGTGTCCTGTGCTCCTTTGTGAAATGGATGGTGTGTCCCCCACGCCCTCCCCCCCCCAGCCAGGCCATCATGTGCCAGGTAACCAGCCCCCACTTCCTTCTGCTTTTGATCCTGAACCCAGTATTCTCTGTCCCCTTCCTTCTTGTGACGTGGTTCTGGCATCCTCGACGGGGCTGAAACCAGACTTTCCCTGTTCCAGTCTGCCTGGGAAGTGGCTGTGTGCCCACCTTCCTAGAAGTTTCCTTGCTACGCTCGCAGACACAGGCCCCTTTTGTTCACGGCAGCAGAACGTCGTGTTCCGGAATGGCCAGCCGTTCCATCCAGTAAGAACACCCTCCTTCCGCGGCTCGTGTGAATGTGAAGGGCTTCTAGCAGCCCTGTGTGGCAGGTTCTGTGGTCACCCCCGGTGGACACAGGAGGCCCCGAAGAGGGTGGTTATGGGTCTGAGGCCCCAGAGCCAGGATGTGGCAGGGACAGGACCCAGACCTGGTGGCACACTGCTGGCCTGCTTGGCCCCTGTCACTGCTGCCCCTTTTAACAAGGCATTCTCCACCCCCTTGCCCCAAGTGCTGTTGGGCAGGTTGTACACTGTACAGCTTCAGGGAGGCACCATTCCCGTTGCAGCCTTGAGACCTTTCTAGCTGATGGAAAGTGATCTAGCTGATGCACAAAAGTGCTGGGTGTGCCAGTGGTGGGGCCGACGTTACGGGCTGCTTCACGTCGGCAGCACAAATCACGGTGCTGCTCCATGCGCTCCTGGATGTCACCGGGGAGCAGGCGCTGCGCTGAGCTCCTTACGGGTGATCAGAGCTCACAGTCATTGAATCCCTGCCACGTGCTGTGCACTGTTCTAAACCCTCAGGTGCCTTTTACAAGCCCCACGGTCCTCTGAGGCAGATCTGTCACTTTCCCGTCTCCAGGGGGGGAAACGGAGCCTCGGAGAACTTGGGGACTTGCCCAGGTTACCTGGTCCTAGATGGTGGAGCTGAGGGCCTGTAGAGTCTGCAGCTTAGGCACCTGCCCTCCTCCCGCTGTGCGGTCCCCAGGCTCCGCCAGAGGCTGGGAGGATGTGAGGGTGCGAGGTAGGGATCTTCCGAGACTGTCACTTCCCAGGGACAGACAGACCTCTCAGGTCACAAGGCCCTGGGGCAGCAGGGAGGAGGCTTGCAGGTAGGGACAGCTTGTTCTCAGGCCTGGCGCCCATGACGTCCCCGGGATGAGAGGGCCACTGTGGCCATTATGTCCCCTCCTTTGGCCTCTAAGACGAGTCCCGGCAGGTGGGCCAGAATCCCAAAGTCGTCATTGGATGAGTGAGGCCGTTTTGCCCGGGACCACGCAGGGCTCCTGGGGAGGCAGGGACCTGAAAGGATCCTGCCCTTCTGCTGGCTCTGTGACCCTGGCAAGCCCCTTATCTGTGTTGAGCCCTGGCCGTGGCGTTGTCAACCCTACGGGGCCGATCCTGGCTCCCTGGCCAGGAAGGTGGAGGTAATCCCGGTGCCCAGTGTCCCAGAAGGCTGGTGGCATTGTTTCTGTGCTTCCTGCTCGTCCCTGCCCTGGGCGGCCCGCCTGTACAGAAGCTGTGTGTTCAACTCCTGCGGGGGGCAGGTGGCCCTGGCCTGAGAGCACGGCCCAGGCTCTGACTGCCGGTGCCTCACGCAGCTTCCTGCCTGGCTCAGGGCTGCAGCGACCTATGCCGCCCAGCCAGGCAACGTGGAGGAGGCCGGGCGTTCCGCATTCATCAGGGTGGGCAGGGCACAGCAGGGAGCGGTGCCAGGATCCTCGGCCTTGCCGGGGGTGCCGGATCAGGCCCTCATCACGCTGAGCCTCAGTTTCCTCATCTGGCGAATGGGCCAGTCGCTCTTCCATTGTTCCGAAGATATGCCGAGAGCACTGCTCCGTGCCAGCCTCAGTTGGCGCTCTGGCTTAGGCAGTGGAGTGCCAGCCTCCAAGCGCAGAAACCTGGCTGCTCTGTTGGGGCCGGGCCCCCTGGGCCCCTGGGCAGGTGAGCCAGGCCGAGCTGCCTGTCTTCTGTGCTTGTGGGCCAGGCCCCGGTCTGGGGCTCAGGCCTTCCTACTGCCCAGGTGGGCCTTCCTCGGGCCACGTGTGTTTCCAGTTCTTGACAGGCTGTGGGATTAAGCTTCCACCAGTAGGGTCAGGCCAGAGGTAGGCTACCAGTCGCAGTGCTTCGGCTGCTTTGGGGACGGCACTTCCACATACCCTACTTCTTGCTGTGTGGCCCCAGGTCAGGAGGGGGCTGTTGGGCCTGGTACCTGTGTGTGTGCGCGCGTGCGTGCGTGTGGATGTGCACGTATGTACATGTGTGCCCATGCATATGCTGTGCATTCTGGGCGTGTGTGCGTGCGCACGCCCCTGTGCGCCCATGTGGAGCGGACTCCATGCTTATGTAGCACTGGGGGAGCATGTGTATGTGGGTGCATACGTGTGCACTGTGTGGTGTGCACACATGTGCGCATTTGCGTGCAGTGGGACTCGAGTGCCCTGTAACAGTCCTCCACCCTCGGGGGGGTGCTTGCTGGGTCCTCCCGCACGTGTGAACGCATGGACTGGCATCTTCCATGCACCAGGCCCCGGGCTGCTTGTGGGATGCACCACAGGGAACAAGACACATGTCTTTTCTCGTGGAGCTGATGGTCTAGTGGTACAGGCTGACATTCATTAAGAAGTTGAAAATGAATTTAAAGTTATAATAGTGGCAGGGCCAGGAAATCGAGGTGCATATTGGGTTGCGGGAGCCTAGAATGGGATGCAGTCCTGGAGGGCTTCCTTGAGGAAGTGAGGTTTGAGCTAAGCTCTAACAGATGGGGGTTGGGGAAGCAAAAAGAGGGGAGAGAAGAACGTTCCAGGACTGGAAAAAGTATGTGTACATGTCCTGTGGCAAGAAGGCCCGAGGACAGGTGGAGAAGGTGGAGCAGGAGGAAGACGGCATGTGTGGGTGTTGGGGGCCGGGGGCAGGGAGTAGATCTCGTTGTCAGGATGAAGGGCATGGGTGGGAGAGCTTCAGATCCCTGAAGTCAGTGACAACAGTCTGAGCCCTGCGGTCCGCTCAGATCCAGTGGCCTCTGGGCTGCGGGAGCTCTCCCCCCCAGGCGGACTGAGGCCAAGACCAGGAAGTGGCGGGGGAACCACGGAAACGCTCAGAAGTACCTTGCAGCCGTGTGGTTTCGTTCGGTGACAGCCCAGGGGGCCCCCGCCTTCGGGAGAGCGGTGTCCGGGGCTGGCATGCACTCAAGTCTAAGACCCTGCGTCGGCTGCAGTGGAGGCAGGAGGAGCCAGGAGATCCCTGCAGGGCTGGGGAGACACCTCCCAGGCGTCAGGGTCCCCTCGGGATAGGCTTCCCCATGCACACGCTCATAGAAGCCCCGGGGTCTGGCCCGAGGGGGCAAGGGAGCCCCCCGCAGAGCTGCAGTCAGGGCCAGGGTGACCCCACCGCACACTGCCGGCCCGGAGGGCGTTGTGGGCTTGACCGCCTGCCCGAATAGTTACCGGCCGCTCGCCGGCCCAGATGCCCGGGAGCAGACCGCTGTGGCAGCCCTGGGCCTTTTACTGGCAGTTCCTGCCCTTCGGGGGGCGGGGGTGGGGGAGGGCGGGCGACGGGGCTAGGGGCAGTGACCGTCCACCGGTGGATTCGGAAGTCCCCGGGGCCTGGAGAGGCGCGCGGCCGCGCTCGGGGCGCGTGTGGCCGCGCGGGCCCCGCTGACCGCCGCGCGTGCGTCGTGTCCCGCAGGTTCTCCCGCTCGGACGAGCTGTCGCGGCACCGGCGCTCGCACTCGGGCGTGAAGCCCTACCAGTGTCCCGTGTGCGAGAAGAAGTTCGCGCGGAGCGACCACCTCTCCAAGCACGTCAAGGTGCACCGCTTCCCCCGCAGCAGCCGCGCGGTGCGCGCCGTGAACTGAGCGCCCGCCGCCCCGCCCCCTCACCCACCCGGTTATTTTGTAGCAATAATTTATTTGCCTCTTCCGAGGGACGTGACGACGTTGCCGACCCGCCTTCTGGAGCCCGGGAGGTGCAGGAAGCGAGGGGCCTGCCTGGGCGGCCTGAACCCGGAGCCCCCCACCCCCCACCCCCCCAAGCCCGCTGCCTTTCCTGGGAAGACCCAGAGCCACGCCCAGGGCCCTGGGGGCTGGGCCCCACCCCCCGCGCCCCCACCCCGGCCTTCCCGCCTTCGTGCCTTCCAGCGGGCCGGCCTGTGCCGCGCTGGGAGCCTGGACCTTCTCCCACTGGGCTCCCTGCCTGGGCCAAGGCCGCCACTTTTGTGCTCGGAAGAAGAAATGTGCAGTTTTGAAATGTCAGTTCCCAGAGGGAGCCGTGCTGCGAAGAAGGAAGTAGGCCAGAAGTCCAGGGCTGCACTGTGGTGTGAGGGTGGCTTGGTCCCAGACCTCCGGCTCAGCCTGACTACCGGAGGGTAAGGGCAGTCAGGGGTGCAGAGCCTGGGCTCTGGGCAGATTCGGAATTAGGGTGAAAAGCCCCCTCCTTGGGGGTCTGGCAGTGCATGTGTTTGAGTTCAACGGTGCAGGGCAGACAGACGCAGCCTCACCCCAGAGCATCTGTACCCAGCACGGCTCATCCCCTCATCCTGTTTCCAGACAAATCCAGACACCAGCCTCCAGGGTCACCCTGGGGAAAAGAGGGGAGCAGGCTGCATTGCGTGTAGAAGAACTAGATAGAGCCTCCGAATCCTGATTTAGAAATGCATTCCTTCTTTGGTCTAGAGATTAATATCAAATGAACTAGCTGGTTTTGACAGGTTTATTTCACATCCTATGAATGTATGTAAATAAGCTGTACATAGGTACATCTACATAAAATATCTTTTAATAACATATCAACATTTGTGTAAATTTGAAATTAAAAAAATCTATAAAGCTGGTGTACATATGTGACAATTATGTATATTTTCTTTGGTCCTTCATAAAAATATATTTACTTTGCCAATAAAAAGAAAAAAGAACTCGAGAGCTTTATGGCCTTCCTGTGCCGTTTTCCTCTGCTCTGCCAGGAAGTGGCTGTGATTCTGAGGGCTGTGTCTGTGTCTGCAGCATTTAGGGAACCTTGTGTTGTACTCAGAGGGACACGAAGGCCCCTTAGGGGCTCGGCCACCCCACCCCCCAATCCATGCGGGCTTCCCAAGGCAAGCCCACCTCCATGCTGGCTGCGGGGTTTCTGCTCACTGCGCTGTCCCGGAGGGCCCCCCTCCCCGCTCCCCACAAACCCCAATCGGGCTTCCATCCCAGCTTCAGCGGAAGCCACCACAGGCCAGATCTGTAGGGATCGCAGCGACGGGGATTAACTGGTGGAGACCCTGACTCAGCGCTCCCTGTGCGCTCAGTCCTTTAAGCACCTGCTGTGCCGAGGAGACGCCCCTTAGGAAGTGGCATGTTATTCTCACCTGCTCGGGGCATCGCGGCGTCGTGAGCGATTGGACGGGTGGGAGGGAGACGTACAGAGGCCGGTGTGCGCCCCTCCCCCCACCCCTGCTCCGAGCCCAGGGGAGGCAGTCCTCCCCAACTCCCCCCGATTCCTGGGGTCCCTGTGCCTGCACAGGCGAGGTCTGGGTGCGTCCACCTGTCCCGCTGGGGAAGCTGGGGCCGCGGGGGCCTGAGAACAGGAGAGGCCGCGAGCCAGCAAGGGGGCGCCGCGGGGGCTGCGGGGGCCAGGGTGGGGGTCTCGGCGGCTGCGCCCCAGCTGTCCCGTCCACGTGAGGCGGGAGGCGAGGACCCCCCAGGGGTGACCCCTCCCTAGAGTCCAGCGCCAGTCGGGCCAGTTTTCAGTGACAGCCTCGGAGACGGACGCAGCGGGGGTGCACCCGTGGATTTCCGGCAGAGACGCGTAAGTGAGATGTGCGCATGCGTGCGCATGTGACGTCACGTACCTTTGCGCCGCGGTTCCTGCCGCCGGGAGTCGTCGCCGCCGTCCTTCGTGTCTGGTGGGAGCCGGCAGATAGGAAGCTGTCGTGTGTGCCCAGCGCACTGCATGCGCGATCGGAGAAGGACACTTCCGCCCTGACGACCGGCTCTGGGCCTTGCGACCTCTGCCCTTTGACCCCGACCACACTTACGCTGTGGGGTCGGACGTGCTGTGCGGAAGTGAGGCATCGACTTGCGGGCGCAGGAGCGTAGCCTCTATCCGGAAACAAGCCCCGCAGCCCAGACGGCAGGAGCGGCGGAGGTCAGGACGGTCACGCCGGAGCAGGACTGAGTGTGAGCACGTGTCCCCACGACGCCAGCGCCAGGTCGCTGCTCACCTTACCTGCGTGCGCCCCCCGAAGCCCACTGCTCCGGGTCTGCAGTGGCCGGGCCACGCGGGCGGGGGGTGGGGGGGGCTGGAGCCAGGGTGGGGGCTCCGGACGCCCCGCCTAGTGGGTGGGTTGGCGCCTGCCCTGGAAGCAGGTCTCTGCTTCCTAGAGGCGTCAGCTGGGGGGGGCCCCGGGGAGGGGGAGGCCCCGTCGGCCGTGGAGGGGCCTGGACGCAGGGCCTCGGGTCTGAGCTCTGGCCTGCGCCCCGCACCCCCCTCCCCTCCCCCGGAGCGGGGCTCACGAGAACACCGAGCTCTGCCGAGGTGCCTGGCTCGGCTCTCGGCCCTGGGGGACTCACTTGCCGCTAACTTTGTCACCCTTTGTGACTTGCAGGACTGGAAAAGTAGCGCTTGTCTTGGCCCACCAGCTAAGAAAGCCGGCGGAGATGCGGGCCAGCGCGCTGTCAGCTGCTTGGAATCGAGAGGAGTCTGGACAGTCGGTCTGGAGCAGAAATCTAGCCCTACCCGCCTCTGGCGCCCTGCCCCCACCGTGTCCTTCCCCAAGGCACACCGAGGGGCAGGAGGCACCCTTTACTGAGCGCTGTATCAGCAGAACATGGGTTAGGCTGCTGTAACAGAGAGAGCCCCGAACACTGCGGCTTCCCCAAGGTAGACATTCACTTTTCTCTGTTGGAACAGACTGGAAGCGAGCAGCCTTGCCTGGGACGGCCAGGCGCTGTCTCTCCTGGTGTCCTCCATGCCCTGGGCGCTGGTCCAAGCCGGCTCGGCAGGGTATCCAGGCGAGCCCACAGAGAGCAGGCCGGGGCCGCGTGTCCCCTCTCCCTGGGAGAGCCCGGCAGGGGTGGCCCCGTCGGGCCCACTCAGGTCTCTTGGGCCAGCACCTAGTCACGTGGCCTCATCCACCACCAGGGAAGAGGGAAAATGCGTCTTGAGCCGCGAGGCTGTGCACACGGCTAAAACGCAGGGGTCCCGCTGTGGGAGAATGAAGGGGAGCGCGGGGGCCGCCTTTCTGCTGGGGGCAGGCCCCCCACGCCTGGCGATGTGCGAGGCGCGCAGCGTGGGCCCCGCGGCTCTCCCCAAACCCCGCGCCCGCGCAGCCGGGAGTCCCGGGGGGCCTGGGGGGGGTCTCAGAACGGGTGTCACTGACAGCTGTGGGGCCAACAGTCTGGCTTCCAGGGACAGCGGGGGTCGCCAAGGGAGCCGGTGGGAAAGAAGAGCTGAGATGCTTGGTTGACAGGCCAAGGCTGCATATGGCAGAAGCCCGAATCCCGTGGACATAAGTGAACAACACTGAACCCTCCTGGTGTCCTCCGTGGCCCCTCCTGGGCGGCAGGGGTCTGTACAAGTGCTGTGCACACAAGTCGAAGACCCTGGTGCCAGGCTTTCAGGGACTCGTGGCCTTTCTTGGGCTCCACGGGTACCAAAGCCCAGGGCAGTGGGTACAGGGGAGACACTGTCTTAGCGTGGACAGCAGTGGATATGACCGGGGGCTTCAGATGTCACATAAGGGGTGACAAGCACCAAGTCTAAGCAGAAAAAGACCGCAGATGGAAGAGTCATTCAGGAGACTCCGAGGAGGTGCCCACACCAGCCGTCCCCTGCAAGGTCCCTGTCACCGTCGGTCTCTGGAGGCCGTGGGCAGAGTGCAGGGTGAAAGAGAAGAGCAGCTGGGGCGCTTGGAGGGCTCAGTTGGTTAAGCGTCCAACTTCAGCTCAGGTCATGATCAGGTGGTTCTTGAGTTCAAGCCCCGCGTCGGCCTCTGTGCTGACAGCTCAGAGCCTGGAGCTGCTTCGGATTCTGTGTCTCCCTCTCTCTCTGACCCTCCCCTCGGATTCTGTGTCTCCCTCTCTCTCTGACCCTCCCCTGCTAGTGCTCTGTCTCTCTCTGTCTCTCAAAACTACGTAGATGTTAAAAAAAAAAAAAAGAACTAGAAGAGCAGCAGCACAGAGTGCAGAGAGAGAGGGAAGGGGTGAGGGAGAATCACAGGGAAATAAAAATAATTTTAGAGTTCAAGCCTGCCTTGGTATATCGCAAGGGGGCGGGAACACTCACGTAGATTTTCTAGAACTAGTGGGGAAGGAAGATTGGAAAGGAGTACATAAGTGTGGAGGGCAGAAAATACAGCTCCATTAGTTGGATTCTGGATCAGACTCCAGAAAAATAGCATATATACTAATACAAATACATATAATACACTAATATATAGCATGAAATATATTAATACGTAACATAACTTGCTAACATAGTACACTGATATATACTATATGTAACATATTAATATATAACATAATACCCTACCATATAGCATATACTAATTTGTAACATATAACACATAATATATAACCTACTAATATATATGAATATGTGACATAAGTGATATATAACATACATACTAATGAAATATAACACACAATTCTGACCATACACACATGTGACACAAGCAGGGGACAGGGAAAACATCTCACCTTGGAGGACAGGGAACCGTAGTGGGGGATCTTAGAGGCATTTAGTTGGCATGAGGCCGCGTCAGCTTGGTTGGCCTCTCTGAACTTCGGAGGCCTTATCTGTGAAATGGGTGAGATGATGCTGGCGTCTGGGCTGGGTGGAGATGGAGCAAGTTACCCGGATGCAGAGCATGGTGAGCAAGAGGAGGCAACCCGTGGGGAGGAGAAAATCAGGCGGGGAGAGAAAACCACAGCAGGCAAAGAAGGGCGGCAGCCGAGAGAAGGACGCAGGGCTGGGAGCAGCCGCGTCTCCTAAGGTCCTGCTGTGCGTCGGTGGGAAGGGGCGCCGGGGGGCTTTGCAAGAAGGAGCCTGTTGTGGGAGGAGGTCTCGACCCTGAGACCCAGAAACCTTCCGACCACCATCCTTCCCCGTCTCGCCTCGTCCGCGCTGACCCTGAGAGCCCTCCAGACAGGACAGCCCGCCAGCATCCGCCTCTGACAGACCCGAGGACGCTCCCCCGGGCTCTTCGTCGCCCCCCTGCTCTCAGGGGCGGTTCTGGGAACCGGGCTCGGCTCTGAGCTGAGCTCTTATGGTAAAACGCAAGAGCAGCGTCCGGAAGGCCCGGCTGCTGGCCACGTGAGGAGCGGGGTTGGCGCAGCTCTTGCTGAATGACGGCATCGGCGAGGCGGCCACCTGGGCGCCGAGCAGAAGGGACCGCAAGCGCAGACGCGGGGTGGTCGTCGTTGGACGTACGTAAGAATGAAGATACTAAATGTAGACCTGCGTCTAAACACTTGCTCAGGGGCTTTCAAATTTAAATGCAGATGTCGGGGCGCCTGGGGGGCTCAGTCGGTTGAGCTTCCAACTTGGGCTCAGGTCATGATCTCGCAGTTTGCGGGTTCGAGCCCCGCGTCGGGCTCTGTGCTGACAGGTCAGAGCCTGGAGGCTGCTTCAGATTCTGTGTCTCCCTCTCTCTCCGCCCCTCCACTGTTCACAATCTGTCTCGCTGTCTCTCAAAAATAATAAACATTAAAAAATTGTTTTTAGTGCAGATGTCAAATCAAATACTGTCTTAGAAAGAGAAAGAAAGCTTGCAGCGAGGAAGTAATAATGTAATACCTTCCCTGGCTCTAAAGCCCCAGGCTGCACAAACAGACTCAAAGTTGTGCTTGAAGCCGGTCTCTCAGGAACTACCTCTTTCCCAAAGAAGAGCATTTTACATGAGTCACATTTCTGGATATCCTATTTTGTATTTCCCTCTTCCCTGAGAAGTCTTTTCTTGTGTACACGATGAATGAAATGCCATTTCTTTCTTTTTTTTTCTTTTTAATGTTTTACTCATTTCTCGGAGAGAGAGAGAGAGACAGCGTGAGCAGGGGAGAGTCAGAGAGAGAGGGAGTCACAGACTGAAACAGGCTCCAGGCTCTGAGCCGGCAGTCAGCACAGAGCCCGACGCAGGGCTCGAACCCACGAACCGCGAGATCATGACCTAAGCGAAAGTGGACGCTTAACCGACTAAGCCACCCAGGCGCTCCTGAAATGCCATTTCTATTGGGTGTTGGTAACTGGTTGGACAACGTCCCCAGCGAGCTCCGCGTGAAAGAGGCATGAGGGCCACTTGTGTGGTCCTGCGGCAAAGTGCTGGGTCCCGCAGAAGCTCCTGGACAGAAGCTGCTACAGGACACGTGAGTGACTGGCCCCCACAACCCCCGAACCAGAGGACGCTGTGACCTGTGACTGCACCATGCAGAGTTCTGGTTCCCACCTTGGGGGCTGAAGGTGTGGCCCCTCCCTGTGTGTCGGCTTGAGGGGGGACTTTGAGGCTGGTGACACGGTGAGCGATGGAAGTCCTCTCTCTCCTCCAGAGCCGATGGACCTTGCTAGAAATTTGGGTGCACAGCCGGAAGTTCGTGCCGCCTCCTGGGCTGAGGGCCACCGGACGCCCTGCTCAGCATTCCCATGGTGGAGGGGGTTATGCCTTGTGAGACGCCCGCCCTCCTCTCATACAGGTACACACGTTTTTCAAGTAGTGATGACGCCTCTCAGCGGCTCAGCAGGCTGCTCTCTGCCACAGCACCGGTGTGTCCTGCTTGACCCTCCACTGGTTCTGAGAGTCCAGCCACTCTGGGGAGGGCCATCTGTGTGACTTCTCCTGGAGGCTTGTGGGGTCCCACGGCCCCACTGGCTTCCCGTGGAAAATATGTCAACTTATTCTGTTGAAATAACGTAATAAAATAAATTATAATATATACTAAGTTCTATTATAATTATATTATTTATAACATATAAACAAACATGTGAGGGGCGCCTGGGGGGCTCAGTCGGTTACGCGTCCAACTTCAGCTCAGGTCACGATCTCGCAGTTTGTGAGTTCGAGCCCCGCGTCGGGCTCTGTGCTGACAGCTCAGAGCCTGGAGCCTGTTTCGGATTGTGTACCTCCCTCTCTCTCTGACCCTCCCCTGCTCACGCTATCTCTCTCTCTCTCAGAAATAAATAAAACATTAAAAAAATTTGATAACCAAACATGTGAATATGATATATAATATAATAATATAACATATATTCTAATACATAATACAATATACTAGTATATAACATAAAATACATAACATATATACTAATGTAACTGTAATGCAATGCTGTAGCATAACTAAACAGCATCTAACTGTATGCCCACATGTACAGTTTAAAGAACACAACTGTATTATATACTGTTATTTATAATTTAAATCATAGAACTATGTGATATATAACACATCCAAAGACTCTAACTGTACTAATTGTCACATGCGCCGTGAGGCACCCAGGGACTTGCTTCTTCAGTCGTCCCCTGACTACCTTATAAGCATCTTCCTCTCGGAACATCAAATTCCCCACCTCTTTAAATACGCAGAAGAATTTAGAGCCAGACTCTGGGTTCCTATAAACTCTCCTTGCCTCAGTTTCCCCACCTGTGTGGGACAACAGTGGTACCTCTCTCATACGGCCAGTGTACAGACAAAATGGGTTAAAACACAAAATCCACTTAGAAGAGCCTTTGGCAGGGAGCAAAATGTTGGTGGCATTTTATTACTACCTGTTGGTACTTGAGTATTCCCTCAGTACCCTCATCCGCTTCACCCCAAGGGGTATAATAAGACATTTCTGCTAAATGAGCACAGTACTCTTCCAATACACATTTTTCTCAGATCAAACATTCTCCAGCACCCGCACCGTGATGTCTGCCGTGCACACGGGTCTGGCAGAGGGCAAGCTCATTCCCTCGGCAAAAGGATTGTGGGGCTCTGCTTAATGAGTGTCTTCGAAGTGTTCCTTCACAGACCGTTAAATGCTTAACGCCAGGGAGAACTAAAAGCCGATGTGTTCAAGCCACTGCTGATTAAGTGTCAAGCAATAAACAAGATAGAGCCAATCAGAAATTGTAGATGCTTTAAAAGGTCACGTACGGCTCGTGGGTTTCATTTGCATTTTCCTTGAGCAAGAGGCTGGTCATTGGATTGTTCCCCTTCAATGCCAAGACACCTGGGAATAAAGACCACCTAGGCGTGAGTTCTCTCTCACCAGCGCTCTTCCCACCCCCACAGGGGGGCAGGCCTTGCAGCCCATGAGAAGGACCCCAGGTATATGCCCCGGTCCCGTGGGGCTCGAGACCTGAGGGCAGTGGCCTGTCTCCAGGGGTAGCTGTGCTCTTGGACAACGGGGCAGTTGAGCCTCACCTAAAATTGCCAGGTGGGTGTTCTGGGCACCCCGAGGTCCTGTCCAGAGCTGAGGGTGAGGGGGGGCTCAAGTGCTTCCTTTTCCCTCCGTCCACACCCGGCCACCACGTTGACACTCGCCTCCGGCGCGCGGGGGCATGCTGTGTCCTGAAATCCATTCCTGCCAATTCCCATCGGCCTCCACCTCTTTGCTGTTCCCTTGAGAAGGATGCTAGACAGACTTACTGTGTCTGGAAAAACGTCCTCAGGCTGCTCGGACACTGGGTCCCACAGGGCACTTGTGTTCACAGACGGCAGCACACGCCCCGTGCACGCACAAACCTCAACACACCCTTGGTACTGTTTGTGAAGACCTCGCCAATGACAAAGACGAGGGAACAGCGAGAGCAAAGGAAGGAACAGGGTCATTTGACCGCATACGATGGGCGTCTCCGGACAGAAGGCAGTCAGCTGAAGGTCTGTCAGAATTCATGACTGTTTACTAAGGGACCAGATGCAAGAGTAACACGTGGAATCAGATTACTTACACGTCACTGTGTCAGCTAGCAACTGCTGCTGCATAATGACCCGCCTCGAAACTCAGTGCGCCCGAAGCAGCAGTGATCCAACATCGCAGCTGATGCACCTGTCGGCTGGCCAGGGGTCCGCCGATCGAGGCTCCCTCACGCGCGTGTCTGTGATTCGGCGGGCAGTTTAGCGGGACCTCTGCTCTACGTGTCACTCATTCTCTCCTGGGCCCAGGGGTGGGCCACCCTGTTTTCACGGTGAGGGCGGAGCTAGGATCCTGCACGGAAGCCCTCAACATGCTGGCCGCGGACCGTGGAGCTGGAATGCACAAGCCCGTTTCTAACCTCGGCTTGCGTCCCATCCACTGTGTCCCGTTGACAGATGCAGGTCAGGTGGCCAGGCGTCAGGGGGTGGGACAGGTTATCCCCACTCTCCGTGAGAGCGTGTGACGTCACGTGGCAGAGGGCCTACCCAAACGGAGCGATTATCACGGGTGCCAGCGATGCAGTATAAAAACATCTAAGGCTGTAACAATAAACAGCATTTATACATTTATAACAGCAAGAAAAATCACGAACAACACGGGAGTAAACTGATTAAAAATGTGTAAGAATAGGGGCGCCTGGGTGGCTCAGTCCATGGAGTCTCTTGCAGTTCGTGAGTGGAACAGCCCCCACCCCGTCAGGTTCTGTGCTGACAGCTCAGAGCCTGGATCCTGCTTCAAATTCTGTGTCTCCCTCTCTCTCTGCCCCTCCCCGGCTTGTGCTCTGTCTCTCTCTGTCTTTCGAAAATAAATACATGTTAAAAAATAAAATGAAATTAAAACATTTTTAAAAATGTATAAGAATATATGATAAAACTTTAATGGAAAACATAGACTAAATAAGTGGACTCAATGGAGTTGCTTACCATTTTTCCTTTATCAGAGACTCAGGTTTGTAAAGATTTGCATTTTTTGCCATATTAATCCATGATCTAATGCAATTCCGGTACGAACCGTAAGAGGACTGTTTTTAATGGAACTTAATTGATTTTAATATTTATCTAGGGGTGTAAATATACAAGAGTGCCGTACAATTCTGCATCATGGTGGTGGTGGCGAGTGGCCCGCCTTAGGAAGTATGGAAACATTCTATAGAAGTAAGAGAGTTTTAAAATGTGGTATTAGAATAGACAAAGGCAAATAAATCACAGAGCAGAATAAAGATTCTAGAAAAAGACATAAGTATATTTGGGATTTAATGTGAGATACATTTAATAGATGGCAGAGGAAAACTGGTTGTTCATAGGATGTGAGGAAAGAGAAAGCGTTATCTCACCCCATACATGCACGATTCATTCCAGATTAAAGAGCCAACCGCACACACTCAATTATTAAAGTACAAGAAATAAAAGAACAGAAGCCATAATGGAAATGCTAGATATGTTTGACATCAACATTTAAGATCTTGATTTAAGAAAAGACACCACTAAAGTTAGAAGGACGAGTATTAGATATGGAGAGAAATATGTGAGTAGTGATCCAAATATGTCTGGAATACATTAAACTGTTCCATAAATTACCAGGTAAAAGGTAAAAATTCCAACAGAAGAGTGTGCAGTGGATAGAAGCTAGTAACTTGCGGAAAAAGAAATGCCAAGTGGCAACTAAGGAAAGAAGATGTCTGACCTTGTAAACACATGGGAAAATAAAAATAATGTACCCTACTCATGCTGGCTAGAATGAAAACATGCGAAAAGCTGGTAAAATGTCCAGGGTGGGGAAGTGATTACTCTCATCACTGCAGCACAATCGTTTTTTTGGAGGAAAATTTGGAAGAATTTATCAAAATTTAAAATATACTCGCAAACCCACCATTAAGAATCTGCATTTGGAGGGCATTATGCTAAGTGACCTAAGTCAGACAGGGAAAGACAGCTACTGTAGGATCCTAGCTAGATGTGGAACCTAAGAAAGAAAAAAAGCTAAACTCAGAAGAGATCAGACTTGTCGCCAGAGGCTGGGGTGGCGGAGGAGGGGAGTTGGAGAAAGCATTAAGGACGTAGCATACAGCCTGGGGACTGTAGTGAACACTGGTATCCTTGGAGGTTGTTAAGGGACTAAATCCTCAGACATCTCATCACAAGGAATAAGACATTTTTTTCTTTCCTTTTTTTTTTTTGTATCTATATCAGACGATGGACGTTAACTACCGTGGTAAGCGTGTCATGATACGTGAAAGTCAAATCATCATGCCGTGCGCCTTAAACTTACACAGTGTTGGGCATTCGTTACATCTCAAAACTGGAGGGAAAAAGAACAGTTAAGAAATATATCTTAAAAATGCACAAACAGGGGCGCCTGGGCGGCTCAGTCGGTTGAGCGTCCAGCTTGGGCTCAGATCATGATCTTGGCGGTTTATGAGTTTGAGCCCTGCGTTGAGCTCTGTGCTGACAGCTTGGAGCCTGGAGCCTGCTTCCGATTCTTGTCTCCCTCCCTCTCTGCCCCTCCCCCACTCACACCAGAGATCTTTCTCTCTCTCTCTAAAAATATCCACGTACAAAGATATGTGTACAAGTTTGTTCTCTCTTTTTAAAAAATGTTTATTTATTTTTGAGAGAGAGAGAGCACAGACACAAGTCAAGGAGGGGCAGAGAGAGGGACACAGAAGATCCAAAGCAGGCCTTGCATTGATAGCAGCAAGCAAGATGTGGGGCTCCAGGTGCCCCCAACTTTGCTGTCTACAAGAGCTTTTTTAAATGTTTATTTTTAAGAGAGAGACCAAGTGCGAGCGAGGGAGGGGCAGAGAGAGAGGGAGACACAGAATCTGAAGCAGCTCCAGGCTCTGAGCTGTCAGCACAGAGCCTGATGCGGGGCTTGAGCTCACAAACTGCTAGATCATGATCTCACCCCAAAGTCCGTCGCCTAACCGACTGAGCCACCCAGGCATCCCCGTTCTTTTTAACATTATTTATAACTACCAACAAGGGGGACAGTCTAAATAAAAGTCTACTAATAGAGAATTGGATTTACCCCTCTTCAGGGTACCCGGAAACTAGCTTTTTACTTGGTTGGTAGTGAAATGGTCATACTTAGATGCAATTTACATGTATAAAAATTATCCATAGTGTTTACATTTTTAGGATCACCCTGTGCACAGAGGATAGAAAGTGTGGTTAAGGTAGGGAGACCCAGCTAAGGTGCAAATATCCATGATACGAGTGCAGCTGACGGAGGTGTGACAGGAATATGGAGAGCATGCTCCGGGGAGAACACAAGCCCCGAGTTACGGAGGGAGTCCAGTTCCTGAAGGAACAGCTCCTTTATCAGCAGAATATAACTGGACACTAACCACTCCTCCCATAACCGCTCCGCCCACCCACTGAGGCCCAAGCCGCCCCTGACCTCTCGCACGGACTATTGCAGGAGCTCCCGCTGCTCTCCCTGCTGTGGCCTCACACCCATAGCACAGCAACCAGAAGGATCCAGAAAAAATCTGCCTGATGGTGTCCCTCCTCTGCTCAGAAATTCCCGGGGGTTCCTGTGTTTCACTCAGAGGAAAAGGAAGACATAAAGCCCTGCAAGGTCTGCCCTGCCCTACACGGACCTTCCCCACTTACCACTCTTCATCCACCCCAGCCTACTCTGGCCATCTGGGAACACGGTCAGCTCCCGCCTTCTGGGCTTCGCATGGGCTGATCCCTCTGTCTGCGGCGCTCTTCCCCCAGCTACACCATGACTCCTTGCTCGCCTCCTTCAAGCCTGTGCTCGGATGTTACTGCACAGGAAAGGACTTCAGTTGATAGTTTGTGTCTTGATAAATACACCCTCCATATGTAACACGTCATAGGGTGGGCTGGGAGAAGGGCACTCAGGAACCCTCTGTACTATCTTTGCAACTCCTGTGAATCTAGAATGTTTCAGAACAAAACCAAACAGAAGTTACACCCACCAGCGCGCCTTCTCCCTCCGGGGTCTTGATCTTTCTCCACAGCACTTAGCACTTGATTTATTTGTGTGTGCATTCCCTGCTAGACTGCTCTATGAGGTCAGGGTTTGTCATAAACCCACATCCTATAACAAATATCACATTAATCTACAAATTCTAGATTCTGGGCACCACATATTTAATGGTAAGTTGTTTACCACCAATACATGTTTGATTCCTTCCCAATGTTTGCTGTCATAAATGTTGCTATAAACATTTAGCATATAGAACATCTTGCACATAGTTTCATACACAGAGTTTTTTCAAGTTTATTTATTTTGAGAGAGAAAGTATGTGTGTGCATGCTTGTGCGCATGTGCGTGCTCACGCGTGCGCGCGCGCGCGCACACACACACACACACACACACACGCCATGCAGGGGAGGGGCAGAGAGAGGGGGAGAGAGAATCCCAAGCAGGCTCAGTGCTCTCAGCAGAGCCTGAACGCAAAGCTTGATCCCACAAACTGTGAGATCATGTCCTGAGCTGAGATCAAGAGTCAGACGCTCAACCGACTGAGCCACCCAGGCGCCCCTCATACACAGATTTTTTAATGGTGTGTTTGCTGGGTCAAAGGGTCGGCACATTTAAAATTTTGATAACTTTTGCCAAATCATCATCCCCACAATAATTGTGCTGGAAAACATGAGTTACTTATGTATTCATTTAATTATCTGTTCTTCACTAGAACATGAACTCCTTGGAAATCAGGAAACAATGGGCTGTTTTGTTCAGTGCTGTAAACCCAGCTCCCAGAACAAGTATTTGTTGAGCAAAGGAAGTGGGTAGAGGTAGGGGTTATTGCTAAAATGGATGAGATAAGATAGGTTTAAATATGTTACTCGAAGTTATAATTATTGAAGTGTGGCAGACAGAATAATGGCCTCCCCCAAAGATGTCCACACCCCAGTCTCCAGAACCTGGGACTACATTCCTTCGCACGGCCATAGGGACTCTGTGGCTGTGATTCTGTTAAGGGTCTCCACCGGGGGAGGTGGTCCTAGATCATCTGGTGCACCCCATGTCACCTCCAGGGTCTATACAGGAGGGTCAGCAGGGGGTGTGACAATGGAGGAGAGTTCAGGGCGAGAGGCTGGAGGATGCTGCTGGCTTTGAAGATGGAGGAAGGGTGCGAGCGGCTCCCGAAGCCAGAAAGGCAAGGGACCAGACGGGACGCCGCCCTCCCCACACCTCTTTCTAGGACTTCTCACCTCCAGAACCGCGTGAGAACGCATTGGTGCTGTTCTCAGCCGCCTGGTTCATGGCAATTTGTTACAGCAGCAGTAGGAAGCCAACCCAGATACCAGGAGAAGAGATAAAATAAATATATAAGTCCCAAACATGAGCTGCGGAGGAGGTGGGAAGAAGAGGAGGGAAGCCTAAGGGAACCGGCGGAGTCCAGAGTCACAACTCCCGACGCAGGATCAGCTACGTTCGGATGCAGCCCCTGGAGAGATGAAAACCAGACAGGTGAAGGAGGCCCCTGGGAGAGGGCCGGGGGCGGGGGCCAAGGTCACCTGCCTCTTTGGTGCTCATGGATTCATTATCACAGGCACATCTGACTACCATAAAAATGCACTTTTAAAACCTGCTCCTGGAGCACTGGGGTGGCTCCGTCAGTTGAGCATCTGACAATTGATTTCAGCTCAGGCCATGGTCCCAGGGTTGTGGGATGGAGCCCCATGTCGGGTTCCGTGCTGAGCGTGGAGCCTGCTTAAGATACTCTCTCTCTTCCTGTGCCCCTCCTCTGCTTACACATGTCTCTCTCTATCTCTCAAATTAAAAACAAACAGCAGCACCTGGGTGGCTCTGTCGGTTGAGCATCCGACTTCGGCTCAGGTCATGATTTCTCAGTTCATGAGTTCAAGCCCCGCATCAGGCTCTGTGCTGACAGCTCTGAGCCTGGAGCCTGCTTCGGATTCTGTGCCTCCCTCTCTCTGCCCCTCCTCTGCTCACACTCTGTCTCTCCCCCTCTCTCTCAAAAATAAATAAACATTAAAAGACTTTAAACAAACAGTCTGCTCTTTCGTCAGTGCTCTGGAGAAGTGACAATGGGTTCTCAGCAGTGCGTCTGTGGGAGCCCACTGGCCACAGAAAGGCACAGGCAGACTAGAGCTGCCTCTTCCTACCGGGAGGACATTGTGCCTGGGCCCCGACAGCTCCCAGAGCATTGCCCCGTGGGAAGGGAGTCCACGCAGGAAGGCAGAAGGTCCAGGAGGTACATGCAGGTACCATGTCAGGAGGCAGAGACTTGGACGCTGATACCCCGTCCCTCAACCACAGAGACTGGACCGCCGACCAACTTCACCCAGGCCTAGGGGGGCCCCTCTGTTCTCCAGGCTTCTCTGCTGGAGAGTTCCAGCCACGGCCGCACGCCCGTGTGTGCATGTGTGCGTGTGTGCATTACTTGTGTACGTAGGTGTGCGTGCGTGTCTGCGGGCGTGTGCGGCCGGGTAAGTTGAGGCACGAGTGAGGCACGTGTGTGCAGGCATGCGTGCTCATCTGTGTCTGTGCCCAGGGCTGCCCTGAACGTGCACATGTGCGTGTGCACGGGCTCCTGTGCGTGTGCATTCACGTACGCATCATTGTGCGCGGAGAGCACACGTGGCCTTGCTGCCAACTTCAGCTCCTGGCCACAGTTTGTTTGGCTCTCATGACTCAAACACTCAGAGCCAGTATTTACAGAGTAAGGCTTTACGTACAAATCTACACGTTCAGCTTCTTGTGAAAAGTAACAGGGCAGCACTGGGCCCTGTTTCCGAAGGGCACCTACCAGCTGCAGCCCATAGGCTCTGCCCTGACCCTCTAGAGGGGTCATGTGACCTCTCGTGTGTCACAGCTCTCGCCACTCCCCATTGTCTCACACGTGACCTGCCTGGCCCATCGAGGTTACCTCGTTGGCTCTTACAGGAATCTGAGATCCTTTGATCAAGTCCGGACAATTTGGTAGCAAGTTTCAGCCTGGTCTAGTGTGCACCCCCACCCCAACCTGGGCAGCTTCCGCACTCCTGCCTTCGTTCACCTTCAGCCACTTTGCTCACGCGGTCACAGCGTCTCCTGATACTGTCTACCGAGTCTGCTATGCCCTCTTCACCCTGTGTCCGGACTGGAGTCCTACTCTTTCTTCAGCAGCACCTCAGATGGGCCCCCTCCTCTGGGAGGTCTTCCCTGATCTCCCCCAGCCATCAGTCACACCTTTGCTTCTCCCTGGTCTCCCACGGTATGAGAGAGGAGGCACAATTCTGATTAGGAGCCAAATCATTCAAGTCAAAGAAGGAACTCCTAAAATCCAGCCGTAAGATAAGGAACAGCCTGATTTGAAAAATGGGCCAAAGACCCGAGGAGACACCTCATCAAGGAAGATACACAGATGCCAGGTCAGGATACGAGAAGATGCTCCACATCATCTTCCATCAAAGAAAAGCAACACCCCACACACCTATTAAAGTGGCCAAATTCCAGGACACTCGCAAGCCAAGTGCGAGAGAGGATGTAGAGCAATAGAAACTCTCCTTCCTTGCTGGTGGGAACGCAAAATCGTGCAGCGACTTGAAAGGCAGTTTGGCAGTTTCTTATAAAATGAAACACGCTCTTGTCATACGATCCAGAAATCACACTTCCTGGTATTTACCCAAATGAACTGAAAACTTATGTCCACACGGCAACCTGCACGTGGGTATTTACAACAGGTTTGTTCATCATTGCCAAAACTTGGAAGTAGCCAAGACGCTCTTCAGTAGGTGAATGGATAACCCATACGGCCATCATACAATGGGATGTTATTCAGTGCTGAAAAGAAATGAGCTCAAGCCATGAAAAGGCATGGAGGAGGGGCGCCTGGGTGGTTTAGTCGGTTGGGCATCCGACTTTCGCTTGGGTCATGATCTCGCAGTTCGTGGGTTCGAGCCCCGCGTCAGGCTCTGTGCTGACTGCCAGCTCAGAGCCTGGAGCCTGTTTCAGCCTGTGACTCCCTCTCTCTCTGACCCTCCCCTGCTCACACTGTCTCTCTCTCTCTCCTAGAAATAAATAAAACATTAAAAAAAAAAAAAGAAAAGAAAAGGCATGGAGGAAACATAAAGGCACAGGTGAAAGGAGCCAGTCGGAAAAGGCTACACACTGTGTGATTCTAACTATACTACGTGCTGAGGAAGGAAAAACTACAGAGACCACGAAAAGATCAGTGGTGCTGGGGGTTGGGAGGTGGTGGGGGGAGGGACGATTAGAGCGCAGAGGATTTCTAGGGCAGTGAAAATACTCCGTGTGATACCATAATGATGGATACATGTCATTATTCGTTTGTCCAAACCCACAGAATGTGCAACGCCAAAAGCGAACCTTCGTGTGAACCGTGGAGCTTGGGTGACAATGACGTGTAGGTATAGGTTCGCCGATTATAACGCATGTCCTACTCTGGTACCTGACGTTGATGGTGCGTGTGGGAGGTCAGTCAATATAGGGGAACTCCGTACATTTTACTAAATTTTGCTATAAAGATAAAGTTTATTGGGGCACCCGGGTGGCTCAGTCAGTTAAGTGTCCGACTTCGGCTGAAGTCATGATCTCATGGTCCATGAGTTTGAGCCCCGCGTTGGGCTCTGTGCTGACAGCTCAGGGCCCAGAACCTGCTTCAGATTCTGTGTCTCCTTCTTTGTCTGCCATACTTCCCCCACTTGTACTCTCTGTTTCTCTGTATCTCAAAAATAAACATTAAAACAAATATAAGTAAATAAGAGCACATGGGTGGCTCAGTCTGTTGAGCGGCCGACTTCAGCTCGGGTCATGATCCCACAGTTTAGTGAGTTCAAGCCCCGCATCGGGCTCTTTGCTGATAGCCTGGAGCCTGCTTCCGATTCTGTGTCTCCCGCTCTCTCTGCTCCACCTCTGCTTGTACTCTGTCTCTCAAAAATGAATAAACATTTAAAAAATTAAAAAAATAAAGTTTATTAATTAAAAACAATAAAACCAAAAAAAAGCAAGTTGACTCGTGTCTTAAAAGGAGCTAAACTCAAAAAACAGCTCAGAAAATGAAATCACAATTAGCCAAAATTACTTTTGAACGTCTTCAATCATCCAAAGAGCACAGTGTGTCATGTATGCTGGTCACCTCGGGCACTGACGTCCCCTCTACCTGTATGGCCATCACAGATATAGTTCCCTTCAAGTTGGGTAGAATCAGTAGTTGGCTTGCTTTTAGAGGCAATTATTTCGTATGATAAATACATTCTCGCAATGTGAAGATCACCATAAACGAGGCTGGAAAGTCACTCTGAGAATTAGAGTTGGGATTGGGAAGCACACCTTCTGGTACATGGGTATGGATGATCTCACACCGTCCAAATTAGTGCTTAGTTTTCTCCTTCATTTTTGGGAACTGCTGTAGTGAGAGATGAGTTCTCAGAATGCGGTTGTAGTCAAGTTGCTTGGTATGATAAAATGGAGGAATTTGTTGAGGAAGAAGGACCAGATGGAAAGATGGAGAGGGGTGTGTGAAGGCAGGAAGAAAGAATGATGGTGGGCTCGGAGAGAGGAACTGTTTTTTTTTTTTTTTGCACGTCCAAGTTGGTGTTGTGCAAAGCAGAGCCAGCTGGCCCTGAATTGGAGGCTCAGAACACAAAGTGACCACAAAGATGTTTTTCCTTTGGACATTTGTAGATGTATTTGGGAGGGACTTGAATGCCTATAAGACATAGAATTAGGGATGTAGAATCAGTGCTAGTTAGATCTCAGAGCAGAGGGCAGCCCCAGGTGACATCTAGTCTACCTGCCATCATATTCATGGCTTATGGTACTGCCTTTAGTGTTTGACTCAATGGGATTGTTGCCCCACGGTGAAGGTGGGAAGGAGAATGGATAAAATCTAGAGGAACTCCAGGTGCTTCTAAATCTTATGGTGAAATTTAGTGGAAGATCCGGGATTTGGATCACTCAGCGAGAAGATCCAGAAGTTTCCTGGAAGCTGGTGGAGAACGCAGGGCCTGGGCCAGGAGGGGAAGGTCACAATCACAGGTGGCAGCCATGGTCTCATCGTCAGTTGCTGAAATGAGGATGAGGCCATATTTGCATGTCTTTCCTTGTTAGGTTATGGAGATATCTGTAGAGAGTAACTTTCTTTTTCCTCCCTCTCTTTCTCTCATTTCTGCATCTGGGATGCTCTGTAAACTTTTGGGATGCTAACCTTTGCAATTTCTCCATAGGTCCAGTATGTTAAGATGGGGCCATGGTGGTTGGAGAAGATGTGGTCATCACTCAGGAGTTTGGGTTCGGAGCTGAGGTCACCAAACGAGTGTGTCGGTCAGTCAAAGGGGCGGACTGTGCTGGGCAGTCTGTCCTGGGTGCCCAGCATCGTCCTTCCCTCCTCAGGTCGAGGAATCTGATTCTGTGTGACACTTGCCCCGGGCAGGTTGTGGGCTTAGGACCTATGCTTAGCCAAGCTGTATTAACTTTCTGGGTCTTCACAGAAGCCCAGAGAGGTGGGTATGACTGTGGCTGTCCTCACTGTGGAGATGAGGAAGTGGAAGCGGCTTGCCCAGGGTCACCCCTTCAGTTACCTTGTGACATGAGAAGCTACCCTAAAACTTGGTGTCTTCACAACACTTCCATGACCTCTGACAATACTATACATTGACTGGGCTCAGCTGGACGGTGGGTCTGCTGGTCTCACCTGAGGGTCTCATGCTCAGGTGCTGGCGGGGCCTGGAATCTCCAAGTGGGCTCCATGTTCACGTCCTGGTGGGGACAGTTGGCAGCCTGGGTCTGTTCTTTGTCTCCACTTTTGCTTTGGATTCTTGACGTGGGTGCTGGATCCCAAGAGTATGAAAGTGGCGGCTGCCAGGCCTTCTTCAGGCTTCAACCAAAAATGGCACAATAGGGGCACCTGGGTGGCTCAGTCGGTTAAACGTCTTCACGCGACTTCACCTCAGGTCATGATCTCACAGTTCATGGGTTCGAGCCCCATGTCGGGCTCTGTACTGACAGCTAGCTCAGAGCCTGGAGCCTGTTTTGGATTCTGTGTCTCCCTCTCTGACCTTCCCCTGCTCACGCTGTCTCTCTCTCTCCTAGAAATAAATAAAAATATTTAAAAAAATAAATAAATAAAAAAATTAAAAAATGGCACAATAGTATCTCCACCGAAATGGTGAAAGTGAGTGGGTGACCCAGAGTTGCAGGTGTGACTGCCGGGGGGTGAGGCTCATGGGAGTCATCTTTCAAGATCTTAGTCTCAGTGAGTGAGAGACAGCGTCAGATCCAGCCACGCCTCCAGGCTCTGGAGCGTGTGCTCACGGCATTACTTCGAATGGCTTCACTGCACCCAGAGTGTCACGGTGTAGACACTTGGTGGACAGTGAAGGTCCGCGCCCATGATATGTGGAAGAGTGTTATAGTTTTCATACGTGCCGCCGGGGAACCCCATGGAGTAGGGGGCAGTTTCCCCAAATATATGGCCGTGTCCAAACTGCCAGAACCTGGGAATATGACCTTACTTGGAGGATGGAATTAAGTCCAGGTTCTAAGGACGAGATCACCCTGGGTTACATGGGTGGGCCATGTATGGGCCATTGGACCATCCAATGACAGAGGCCCTTGCAGGAGCCAGAAGAAGAGGAACACAGAGAAGAGGAGATGGCCACGTGAAGAGGGAGGCGAGCTGGAGCTGGTAAAGGCCGAGAGAGGTGGGGAGGACGTGAGCCCGGAGCCTCTGGGGAGAGCACAGCCCACACACCTTGATCTCGGGCTTGTCAGCCACCCTTATGGGGGTCCGCCCCAGGAAGTAGGTTCCACCTCCAGACACCTTCAGGTCAAAGTGAATTGAACTGCTTAGCTGGAGAAGGTCTTAGGCCTTCTGAGCTTTCTGCTGCTTTCCAGGGCCTTCTGTCCTGCTGGGAGGACACTCAGCCTTTTCTTTCTTTCTTTCTTTCTTTTTAATATTTTTATTTATTTCTAGGAGAGAGAGAGAGACAGCATGAGCAGGGGAGGGTCAGAGAGAGAGGGAGACACAGACTCCGAAACAAGCTCCAGGCTCCAAGCTGGCAGTCAGCACAGAGCCCGATGTGGGGCTCGAACCCACGAACCGCGAGATCATGACCTAAGCGAAAGTCGGACGCCCAACCGACTAAGCCACCCAGGCGCCCCAACACTCAGCCTTTTCTTGACTCCAGGCATCCCTGGCTTCAGAGTTCCTAAGGGGCGGGGGACAGCACGGGACAGGAGGCTGCCCACGACCGCCCTACGCTCTCCATCTCCCACGTTTTACACCGCGCTGGAATTTGATTTTTCCTGTAAAGGGGAAGATAGTAATGTTTTAGGCTTTATGAGCCACATCTACATATGGCTTTTGCTGAAATTCTCTTTCTCCTCCTTTTTTTTTTTATATATATAATTCTTTATAAGTACCAAAACCAGGTTTAGCCTGCACAAGAACAGGTGCTGGCCAGATTTGGCCCTCAAGTGCAGTTTGCCAATCCCTATTCTAAAATTTCAAAACTCTCTCTTTCTCTCTCTTATGCAGAATGAGGGGTGCGGTGGCTGTGGGGGCAGGGGCGTGGGGGGCAGGGGTCATGCGAGGGTGCTCCAGTTGAGTCGTGTTGGGCCCCGGGAAATAAATGGCTCTGGGTCCTGCTAGCATCACCTTGGGAAATGCAGACTTCAGCCTTCAGGTGGCTCATGGTGGGAGCCTGAGCTCAGAGGTGCAGGAGGCGGGAGCACCTTGAATGGGAGCAAGTGGGGGGGTGTCGGGGAGCTCGGAGCCCTAAGAACACCACACCAGCTGCGGTGAAGGTCATTCTGTGTGATATTCCTTTCTCCCCAGCCAATCAGCAAAGCTCCGTCAAGGACCCTGAGCTGAACTTCGCTGAGCTGTTGTGTTTGGGGGAAGGGAAGACGTTTGTGTGAATTTTGTAATGGTGGAGGCGGTCCCTTCCACTCCTGGCGAGTGGCCGCCGTGTCTCCAGCATGGGAGCCTTTGCCTCCTCCCTGAATATGGCCGCCATGGGACTGACGCGTGATTTCGGAGCTCGGGCTTCAAGAAACTTTGCAGCTTCTGCTCCCAGCCTCTTGCAACCTGACGGCACCTTGTGAGGAAGCCTAGGCAGGCTTCCCTGAGGATGAGGGTCTTCGAGGGTGACCATTGGTACCAACCACCAAGCTTGACAGTGAGGCTGCCTGACACCAAGGGTCAGCAAGCTTTTTCCATGAAAAGCAAGATAGTAAATAGTTTAGGTTTCGCGAGCCATATGCAGTTTCTGTCCAACCGCTTACTCGCTGTACTGAAAGTGACCATCAGAACTCGAGGGTGTTATGCTGAGCGACATAAGTCAGGCAGAGAAGGACAGATACCGTACGTTTGCACGTATAGGAGGATTAGGAGGAACTTAACGGAGGACCGTGGGGGAGAAGAAGGGGGACATCGTGGGGGAGAGGGAGGGAGGCAAACCATGAGAGGCTCTTGAATGCTGAGAACAAACTGAGGACCTATGGGTGTTGGGGGGAGGGGGAGACGGACATGGAGGAGGGCACTTGTGGGGATGAGCACTGGGTGTTCTATGGAATCCAACTTGACAATAAACTATTAAAAAAAAAAAAAGAAAGTGACCATCAGCAATACCAACAAATGTGCCTGGTGAGCTCTCGTCTGAGAAGGAGAGATACAAAATGTGGGAGACGCTACCAGGGCAGTCAGTGGATGAGCGCGCCAAAGGCTCTGGTTCTTACACGGCGGCTGTCCTTCCCGTAGACTCTGACAGGTACAGGTGTCTCCTGGGATGGGCTGCGGAACTGGGGCTGCCTGGTGGGCCCGGACTAGTCAATGGCTGGACAGCTATTAGTCCCATTCTCGAGGAAGGGCTAGTGTGTGCATGAAATATGGATCCAAGCAAGGGGGGCCTTCCTGACCATCTGCAGTTGATAGGGAACTGGTCAGACCAGCTGCCACCCCGCCTTCAGGCCAGCTGATGAGCAACCTTCCTGGCTGATTCGTGACCTCTTAGTAGTAAACAGAGGGTGGGGGGTGGTCCACAAACACGGCCCAGGCTGGCGGGGGCTGTTGGGGACTGTGCTTTCTAGTACATTCTTACCTTTTCTGCTGCCCTTGGACCTGGCTGAGCTTCCCAGAGGTTAGTGAAGGTTGAGGAAATAAAGGTCGGAGCTCTGGGGGAGAAAGGCACCAGGGCACAGAGGGTTCTCTCCCCCTGCGGAGGAGCTGATGCACGAGTTGTGGCTCCAGAGGAAGAGTGAGCAGTGCGCACTGAGTCCAGGCACACGACTTGGGGCAGGGGAGGGCTGCCCTGTCCAGCTCAAGGCTCAGGCCCTTTCGCAACTTTTGAGTTGTGTTGAGAAGACGGGATAGAGGCTTCTGGAGCAATGGCTTCCATTCAGGAGGTACTCCCGCCCCCCTGCACCCGGATTCTACAAGGCAGAGGGTGCACGTGGGCACCTGGGACTGGCTGAGCCCAGGCCCCGGATGTAAACGTAGTCAGCTCCTTCCCAGGGTCTAACAGGTCTGCTCATACACAGTGCGGCTTGTGCGTCCACCTGGGGGAAGACCCGGAGCTGGACTTGGCGAGAGAGTGGAAGAGGAAGGAACATGCCAGGGATTCTCTTCTTCCCAGGGCCCTCTGGGCTGGGCTCAAGCTTCTGCTGCCTGGGCAAGGGCCCATTTCTGGCATTGGGGAGTGAGAATTCGGAGTAGCCGTCATGGCTGGAAGAGATGGACGTGCGTAGCAGGGGAACTGGCAGATGTGGACAGCGATCTGCAGGGGGGGATCGTGGCAGGGTGGCTCCGGGCTGGGGGAGACCGTCCCCTGCCTCAGCCCAGGACCCAGCGCCGCCCTGGCATCCCGATGTGGACGCACTGGCAGACACTGGCCTACTGTGGTGGGCCAGGGTGGCAGAGAGCTCGGGGATCCTGAGCAGGGGCGGCACTCACCCACAGAAGGGCTTGTGGTGTGTGGAAGCCCCACTGGCGACTTCTCAACTCACATGTGGAAATCCTAACACCCCGTTCCTTAGACGTGACTGCATTTAGAGACGGGGTCCTTACAGAGGAAACTGAGTTAAAATGAAGTTATAGGGGGGCTGCCTATCCAGGAAGACCAGTGTTCTTATAAGAACAGCAGATCAGGGGCGCCCCGGGGGCTTAGTCGGCTAAGCGACCGACTTCGGCTCAGGTCATGATCTCACGGTTCGTGGGTTCGAGCCCTGTGTCGGGCTCTGTGCTGACAGCCAGCTCAGAGTTTGGAGCCTGTTTTGGATTCTGTGTTTCCCTCTCTCTCTGCCCCTCCCCCACTTGTGCTCTGTCTCTCTCTATCTCTCAAAAATAAATAAATGTCAAAAAAAATTTTAAAAAGGTTATTTGCGTTAACTCATGGATTTCTGATGTCACGATTTCCTTGTGAAGTGTTTCTCAGGTGAGTCCACGGCACCATCCAACCGTGGGGCTTCGGCTTCTCTGGCTTGTGCCCCTGCAGGTCAATGCAGGGTGAGGGTCCTCCTCCAGGTTCCCCCCTCCCCCCGTTCCCCCCACCGCCTCCCCAGTTCTGCTCTCTCTGTTAACACCGCCTTCCTTGCTGGCCTTGCTTGGGTCCAGCCCTCCGCGGGGACCAGCGAAGTCAGCCCTCTGTTTTACGGTTTCCCGCTCCTCAGCGGGTCACGTTAAGATCTTTCTTCCACTTTAGGAACCCCTGGGGAGAGCAGGGCCGGCTTGTCTTTGGGAAGTGGTACAGGAGCTTCTCCACAGGCAGGGGGAAGGTCTGCCCCCCCACCCCCCACCCCCAGGAGAGTTTCCTCATGTTCCCGCACGGAAAACTTTCCCCTTGGGTCCTTTGGGCTGAACTTGGAGGCCAGTGAGGCTAAGCCAGGACTTACAAGACGGATGAAACCCAGGCAAGGGCAGGGACCTGAGAGCGCTGGGGCCACCCCCCTGTGGGGCAGCCCCGGAGGGACTCCCCTGGGGCTTTATTTCAGCGTCACATTGCAGCGGATGCTGGGAGGCACCTCTCGGATTCCCCTTCAGGAGCCACGGGCTTATTCTCCGGGCTGCTGACCGGTACTGATCAGCTGTTTGGGGATTTCCTCACCTAACGAGAACTGGCTCACTCCGGCTCCTTCCGGTAACAGACTGACAGCAGGCATAAGGCCTGGCCCTGTCTTCCCAGCTTGGGACAATTCTGCAGGCCACCAGCCCCAGACGGTGCCTGAGGCCCGCAAAGCCGCTCAGCCGTCCCTCTGCCCACGTGCGTGCCACGGCCTGCAAGTCTGTGTTCCCCTCAAATGCACATGTTGGGGCCCTAACCCCTCGGTGGGATGTGCTAGGAGATGGGGGCTCTGGGTGGTGACGGGCCATGGGGGGGGGCCCCAGGGACGGGGTGAGCACCCTTCCACAAGGAGACAAGAGGCGATCTGTCACACGCAGACACAGCAGGAAGACATCTGCTTGCAAACCAGGAACCCAGTGGGCTGGTACCTTGATGTTGGGCTCTTCGCTTCCAGAACCGTGAGGACCGAGTGTCTGGTGTTTGCGCCGCCCAGGTGACGGCGATCGTTTCGGCAGCCTGAGCTGGCGGGGACGGTTCTTCCTCCCTGCCTTCCACGGGGCTGCTCTCGGGGCAGCACATGTCCTGCAGACGCGAGAGCGGAGAGCAGCGGGTCGCCTTTAGAACAGAAGACCGGCCGCGACACCCTGGTCTTTAACTGGTGATGTTTTTCAAACACAACAAGAAGGCGACAGAGCCTTCTGGCTGTGCTCCCGCAGTGTGGCCCTGCTCTGCGGGGCAGTGAGAGGCCATGTGGTGGCTGCGCTGTCCCCTGAGCCCGCCCTAGGTGCCGCCTCTGACCACCACTGTGCTTATTTCTTTGTCCAGCTTTGCTGACCCCTGGTGCCCCCTCCTAAAGGGGGTCTCTGTGGGTCCCGCCAGACGACGGTCCACGTCCAGGCCCCACGGCTAGACGCTGGGAAGAACTGGCGGCGCTGCGGTGGAGAGCGGGGAGTGGAGAAGCCTGGGCTCCGGGGTTGGGGGCGTCAGGTCCTTGGGGGAGGGGCGGATGGAACGGACCCTCAGTCGGTGTCCAGCCGGGCCCTGAAGGCCAAGTAAGGGCTCGCTCTGGATTCGGCACTGCTCTGAGGAGTTTGTGCCGGTCGAGGCAGGGGGGAGGGGATGGTGCGGGGCTGGGCTCGGGGGGACAAGGGTCTAACGAGGAAGCGAGCTGGAAGCAGGCGGAGGGCCGCTTTCTAAGCAGCACTGCGAGGGCGAGGGACTGTTGACATGCCCGTCCCCTCTCACTCCTGGCTGGGTCAGCTTGGGCCACTGTCACAAGTGCTAGACACGTGTGGGTCATTGACAGCAGATGGTCATTTCTCCCCGGCCCGGAGGCTGGAGGTCGGAGGGCAAGGTGCCAGCGTGGTCAGGTTCTGGGGACGTCTGTCTCCCTGGCTAGTAGAGGCCCTTCCCGCTGTGTCCTCAGTGTGGTGGCGGGGGTGGGGGGCAGACCTCACTCTGACCTCTTCTGATAAGGGCACTAATTCCCTTCACGAGGGCTTGTCCCCAACCTAATCACTCCCTAAAGACACCCCCTCCAAATACTCTGATACTGGGTGTTCTATTTTAACATAGAAACTTGAGGAGAACCAGGGGCGCCTGGGTGGCTTAGTCAGTTAAGCATCCGACTTGCGCTTAGGTCATGATCTCACAGTTTGTGGGTTCGAGCCCCGCGTCGGGCTCTGCGCTGACTGCCAGCTCAGGGCCTGGAGCCTGTTTCAGTCTGTGACTCCCTCTCTCTCGGACCCTCCCCTGCTCACGCTGTCTCTCTCTTTATTAAATAAATAAATAAAACATTAAAAAAAAAAAAAGAAAAGAAACTTGAGGAGAAACAAACCTTCAGTTATAACACTGTCAGAGCTTCAACACCCGGACTTCACAGACAGGTCGTACCTGTCGGTGTGTGTGCACACGACTATGTGCATGTGTGCATGTTTTTTTTCAGTGAATGCCTGTGTGTGCACACACGTGCAGGCTTGCCCGTGTGGGCGGGTACGTGTGCCGCGCCGTGTACCCGTGCCTATGCATATTGGCATGTGTGTGCATGTCAGGGAAAATGACCATTCAGTGCCAAAGTCAGAGTCCAAGGTTGCCAGGAGACCACAGACCCAGGGAACGCTCACAGAAGCCTTTGGACTTCAGCGGGGCACGGAGTGAGGTTTAACCAGTCAACATCTAAGTTACACATTTATTTTCATAGAGTAAATATTTTGGGGGTGGAAGAGAGCAGCCACAGCGTGTTTTTTCCCTCAGTGTGGTTTGTAAGCAACGTTCACCAGGACCTCTACCCATAAGTCCAAGAGGGTAAGGATTCCAGAAGTGTGGTTAGTGCCTGAGTGGGGAAAGTAGAGAGAACACCTCTGAGGCTGTGACGCCCAAATTAACCCGTATTCCAGGCCTCTTGACTTCCACAGCACAAACCTGAGAAGAAAGCTTCTAGAACTGAATCCCTCAGACCCCATGGGCCTGAGAATTTAATGTAAGACACACAGAGCTGCACCTTGCACAGTGGTTAGCATCCACGTTGGTGAGTGCGGACACAGAGTTTTCCGTGAAAGTCACTTTAGTCGCTCGTGAAACTCAACACCCAAAATACGCCTGGATTTCTCCACACCATCTGATCAATAAATCCTCTGTGCACTGAAGTTTGAAAATCGTAAAGAGAGTCTAAGAAAGACATTCTCCCTCTTTTTTCTTCTCCACTCTCCTCCCCCTCACCTTCCCCCCCAAAATAAAAAAGTCTACATTCAGATGTCTGGGCTTTCAAAACTGTTTGCCTTTAGGATGGCTGTGATCTCTATCGTGTGGGGCAGACAATGTTGGTCCCCTGCCAGCCTCCCACAACAGAGGCTAGAAAAGCAGACAGTAACTTTCCCAGCCTCCCTTGCAGTAGGAGTGGCCATGTAGCCAAGTCCTGAGTTATGAAGTGTGGAAGGGACTTTGGGGGAGGTGTTTTCTTTCTTGGATGAAAGAGATAGATGCCGGATGAGAAGGGTAGGAGCTGCTCTTTTCCTCCTCTTTTTGCTGGAACACAAATGTGATGCCTGGGTCTGTGGCAGCCATCTGGCAACCCTGAGCCTCCAAGTGTGAGAAGAAAAAGGCAATACGCTAGGAGGGTGGAGTGTAATTAAGGAAAGCGCTGGGTTCTTGATTGCATCTCCGTATCGTGGACTAACTCGAAGATTCATCTGCCTCTATAATTCTTGTATTTTGCTATTTGTTAGAATTAGGCCCAGGCATGAATGACAAACAGCCCAAGTTAATCATATTAAATAAAATTAAACTTTACTTGTATTAAAATAAAAAATGTATTTATTGAAGTAGGAACACGTAGCTGGCAACATGGCTCCAGAAATTCCAAGGACTAGATTCAACATGTGGCTTTCATCTGGTGGTCTAAGATGGCTGCCCCAGCTCCAGCCATCACGCGTGGCTCCAATCAGCTGGACACAGAAAAGGGGAGGAGGTGAGCAGATCTTCTCTCTGGACAATACTTCTTAGAAGTTGTAAGCACCACTTTCATTTACAGTAAATTTACAAGAACTTCGTCACGTGACCACACCTAGTGCCTGGGGGACAGAGAAACGTAAATTCTACCTGGGGGTCACGTGGTCATGTGCCCAACTAACATTTAAGAGTTCTATACGGAGAAGAGAGAGGAGAATGAGATATTGGAGGATGACTCGTGGTGTTTGCTACATGGGAAACAACGAATAGTTTAGGCGTGCTCATATTTTCAGGTACTTGTAGCCAATGGTATTCCAAGCTCGCGCTCAATGAATGGAAGGGCGGCAACTTCAGAAGCATTTCTCAGACCTGCATTTCCAACCAAGATGGAATAGCAAGGGCCCGATTTACCCTCCCGTATGAAACGATTGCAAGCCTAGACAAAAGATGAGAAACGATGGTGGTTAAGGCCCTGGATATCAAGTTGTGAGGGTCAATGATCCCCACAGGATGGAAAAGCGAATGTTGTCAAGCCCAGCTACTGCCTTGAAGTAACTCCCATCCAGAGGTGCTAGCAGGGTAACTCAGATAGCCAGCCACACAGAAAGAGGATTTGCAGAGGTTCTCAGAGTACTCAGCAGTCAGCTGGTCAGTGCAAGCGTGCGAAGAAAGGAACTAAGGCTGGGGGACGGACCATTAGAAAAACCGAGAGAGAACAGTGCCTGGGGGCTCTTAAAGGTCTGGGATTCACAGCTGTTCCCACCAGCCAGACCAGAAAGCCTAATAATTCATGGAGCATTAGATGCCATACTCAGAATGGTCTTGCTTCACTAGATTAAATCCTCTTCTGGTTCCACTTAACAAATCTGAAAGGCAATACGTGATTTGATCAAACTGTTTCCGGTAACTTGACTGAGCACGAGCACAAAGCTCATGAATATTTACCAGATACAAAGACATCAATGAACCCAATATATATATATATAAAAAAACCTCATTTCTGAAACATCACTCGGGGCACCTGGGTGGCTCAGTCGGTTGGGCGTCCGATTTCGGCTCAGGTCATGATCTCACGGTTCGTGGGTTCGAGCCCTGCGTCGGGCTCTGTGCTGCCAGCTAGTTCAGAGTCTGGAGCTGCTTCGGATTCTGTGTCTCCCTCTCTCTCTGACCCTCCCCTTCTCACACTGTCTCTCTCTCTTAGAAATAAATTAAAAAAAAAGAAACATCACTCACATTGTCATCTAGATTGGTGTTTGAGTGGATAGTCAAGAGGTGTGTGTATGCTGCAAAATGACTACTATTATCTCATCCGTCCTGTCTCTCAGGGCTTACCCTAACTGAAAACATACCAGGAAGGGAGTTCTAGGGAATACAGTATAGCCTAGCCAAGTTCATATATCCAAAGCCATCACAAACAAGTGGGTTTTATCTTATTAGTTTAATATTTGAAAAATGTCAATCAATGAAATGTACTATATTAATAAATTAAATTTTAAAAGTTCTACTGTCCTAATAGAAACAGCAAAAACCATTTGAAAAAAAAAAAACCCAACATCTATTCTGATTGAAAAAAAAAAGCCTTATAAAACCAGGAAAGAAGGAAGTTCCTCAACCTGACAAAGTGTATCTGTGGAAAATCTAACGGAATCTACAGAAGAGCTATTAGAAGTAATAAGTGAGTTTGGCAAGATTGCAGGATACAATATCTTATGCAAAAATCAGTTTCTCTATAGGGGTAATGGTCAGAAACTGAAATAAAAAAATCAACACCATTTAGTAAGGGGCATTAAGGAATCTACTCTTGAAATCATTGTTGCATTATATGTTATCCTGGGTGTAAAATAGAAAATACATTATTAAAGTATAAAAAAACCATAAGAGATAAATTCCAAGAGGCAAAAAAAAAAATCAACACCATTTATAATAGAAAAAATCCAAAACTTGGGGGTAATTTTTGAGGGGTTGAAAACTACAAAACATTTTAGAAGAAGTCAAAGGAGACCTAAGTAGGTAGAGATTCTTTGTTCACTGGTTGGAAGACAAAACATTGTTCTGATGTCAATTGTGCCCAAACTGATAGATAGAGCAGTGCAATCTCAGTCAAATTCCCAGCCGACTTTTTGTAGAAAGTGACTGCTTGGTCCCAACGTTCATAGGGAAACAGAACTGGCAAGTCGAAACAAGTCTAAGGACTAGAGCTACCTGATTTCAAAAATTCTCACATAGTCATTTGCCACCTTTGTAGCTTCTTTGGTGAAAGTTCTGTTCAAATCTTTGCTCGTGGTTTTGGAGACGTTTGGTTTCTTATTACGGAGTCTGGGCAGTGGAGCCGTGTTGAGGACATCTGTCCAAACCTGCTGTGTGACTGGGGGCCTCTGGGTGTGCCCCGTGAGCACCCTGGTAGTCACCAGCTAAGGGGACCAGTCTGTCCTTACCGTGGGACGGTGAGATGTGGAAGGCAGAGGACAGTGCTGGTGAGGGGCCGGCGAGAGCCTTGCTGTCTCTGGTCAGGTCCAGCTGTTAGAGATCCACAAACAAGCCACACTACCTGCAAGCGCAAGGCAGCGGTCAGAAAAGGGAGGGGTCCAGGTGCCAAATGGACTCATTCTTTCTGTCCACCACAGCTTATTGTTCTTGAAAGTAGGGCCACCCTGCTCTCATGTGTCCCAGGCTGGAGTGGAGGGCATCCTGACCCACTGTGGCCCGGGTCCTTGGGTCCCCAGCGGTCTTTGGTCTGATACTCAGCAAGATGCCTAGGTCATCGTGAGGCCCCTGGTGTCTGCTTGCAGGGCGCCAGCTTCCGAGAGCCCACGCTACGCCAGCGGGCCGCCAGAACCAGGAGCCCCCAGCTCACACCCTCTATCCGTCTTCCCAGGCGCCGTAACAAAGCACCAGGCGCTGTACTGTTTAGAGAACAGAAATGTCATTTTTCACAGTTCTGGGGGCTGGAAGCCCAAGATCAAGGTGTTGGCAGGGCGGGGTCCCTGGGGTCCCTGTCCTTGGCTTGCAGATGGCTGTCTTCCCCTGTCTCCCCATGTGGTTGTCCCCGCGTGTGGCTGTGCCCTCTTCTTCTAAGGACACCAGTCAGGACGGGTGGGGGCACTGGAGAGACCTCGTCCGAGGTGCTGGGGGTAGGTGCTCCAACATATGATTTTTGAGGGGTATAACTGAGTCCATAACACACCCCAGGTACAGCCCCCGCAACCCTGGTGGGCACTGACTGGTGTTGGGCCATCTTGCTTGAGCCTCTCAACAATCCCCAAGGGAATTCTGGCCCCCAAGTGGGCGTTCTGGCCAATCCCGCACGTCAGAAAACCCGTGTGGAATGTCTGCTGGGTTCGCGGAAATCGCCGGCATCAGCCGCGCACAGAACCCTTCCCAGCGCTGCCCCCCAGATGGACCCCGTGCACACTTGTGCAAGCGCTGCCTCACCACCCTGTGGGTGGCCCCACGGTAAAGGGCTGGGGACTTGCTCCGGCAGCAGTCACAAGATAAAGCCACTCTGCCTCTTTAGTAGGAGAGCAAATGGATTGCAAACCCACGAAAGGATTCAAATGTCTGGGAAACTTACCAGGTGATGGAAAGTAATCTCTTAAAATGGTGAGACGAGAATAAATTAACGAGAAAGTGCTGTTAGGTCATCAGGGAAGAGAATCATCTGCAAGAGAATTAAAGTTGGATAGCTTACGGCAGAATGAATTCCAGGTTCATTATTTAAGTGTAAAAATAAATAAGGCCATTAAAATACTGTACTAGGAGAAAAGGTTGTGATGTTTAATAAAGATAAAACGGGGCAGGACTTAAAATCAGTACATTTCACTAATAAAATTTTAGAAATTCAGTTTAGGATCAAACACCACAAAGAAAGCAAATAAACAAACCACCAGAACAAAATGGTTTTTTTTTTTAATGTTTTATTTATTTCTGAGAGAGAGAGAGAGAGACAGCATGAACAGGGGAGGGTCAGAGAGAGAGGGAGACACAGAATCTGAAACAGACTCCAGGCTCTGAGGTAGCTGTCAGCACAGAGCCCGACGCGGGGCCCGAACCCACGAACCGTGAGATCATGACCTGAGCCAAACTCGGACGTTTACCTGACTGAGCCACCCAGGCGCCCCTAGAACTAAATATTTTTATCAAAAGTTAATCCCCTACGAATAAGAAGAGTTTTATAAACCAGTGAGAAAAAAGATGAGCACTCCCTGAAAATAAAAGGCAGTCATAGTAGCCAACTTTCCCTATTTGAAGATGTCAGCCTCCTTAATGAATTAATTTGTGTTCTCCTCCGAACGAGGTTTTGAAGTAGGTACTGAGTTTTATACACTTGGAGATAAGGCATGGGGAGCGTAGTCAGCCCCCAAGGTTACCCTAAGGACTGGCGGCACCAGGATACCCGCCCTTGGTCAGCAAGGCCCTGGCGCAGAGACAAGGGCAGCTGTCTCAACTACTGAGAAATGCAAGATTTTGATATTCAACGCAAACCAAGTGCAAATTTATACAAGTTTAACACACATTAAAACAACGATGCAGTTTTTCAAGTCCCATTGGGCTGTGAAACATGAGATGTGAATACCATTCAGCGACGCTGTGCAAACCAGCAGCCTCAGTTATTGGTGAAGGGGTGAAGCTGACGACCTTTCCGGAAGGGGAGGGTGGAGGTTGGGTGGGGCGGGAACAGGCATTGTTCTGGCCGTGGTACTGGAGACACAAATGTGGACAAGTCCAGGGTTAATCTTCGGGGCGGCACACGGGGATGGGGCTGAGGACCCAGGTCGTGAGTCCGTGAGTCCGTGAGTCCGTGAGCCTGAAGCCTGCATTGGGGGCCTATTGTTGACGCCGGTGGGTGTGTGACCTTGGGCTCCTGACGCTGCAGCCCTTCATCGGTTAAAGGGGGCACTCGCAGTGTCCGCTCTCAGGCTCTTCTGAGGACTAAGGGGCTATACAGAAGCCTAAGCTATTGTTATCACCTTCTTTTATTGTTTGATTTTTATTTTTTAATTTTTTAATGTTTTATTTATTTCTAGGAGAAAGAGAGAGAGACAGCGTGAGCAGGGGAGGGTCAGAGAGAGAGGGAGTCACAGACTGAAACAGGCTCCAGGCTCCGAGCTGGCAGTCAGCACAGAGCCCGACGCGGGGCCGAACCCACGAACCGCGAGATCATGACCTAAGCGAAAGTCGGACGCTTAACCAACTAAGCCACCCAGGCGCCCCTGTTTGATTTTTTTTTTTAATGTTTTATTTATTTCTAGGAGACAGAGAGAGACAGCGTGAGCAGGGGAGGGTCAGAGAGAGAGGGAGTCACAGACCGAAATAGGCTCCAGGCTCTGAGCTGGCAGTCAGCACAGAGCCCGACGCGGGGCTCGAACCCACGAACCGCGAGATCATGACCTAAGCGAAAGTCGGACGCTTAACCGACTAAGCCACCCAGGTGCCCCAACCCCTGTTTGATTTTTAAAGACAATGACTTGACGGGTGTAATCAGGACATACACTTACGCATGTGTTCATTGCATGTGTGTGCATATTTGTGGATATGCCTGTGTGTATGTACGTGCATATATCTGTGCGCACATGCGTGCACACACGTGTGTGCGTGTGTCATAGATTGTGGGCACATGCGTTTGTTTGTGCAGTGTATGCTCGTGTGCATGTCACATACACCTTGTGTGTGCATGCATGTGTGTGCATGTGTGTCTGTGTCTGTGTGTTTGCGTGGAGGTGGGGGGTGCCTACAACATTCTTGGCTGTGGGAAATAGGCCCTGAGAGGGAGGTTTCCTAACGGATGGGAGAAGGAAGCAGGTCCTGCTTTGTGCAGAGGCTCTTGCTGAAGCACATGCTAGGTCTGTGCAGGGGCCGTTGACAGCTGGGCGGCTGAGGTCGGTCACAGCCAGGAACGGGGCTGGGGGAGGCCGAAAGCGACAGAGGGTCAGCCCACGAAGTGCTTGGTTAAAAAGTGACTCGGGCCACCCTTTGTCCTTCAAGCTTTGCTCTTCCTCCCGTTCTAGGCTCTAAGGCCTGGAATCTGGCTTAATTATTGACGCCTAAAGTGCATTAGCTTCTTTCTTACAGAAAAATTCCAATTAATCAATGTGGAAGGACCGAGAGGACCGGAAGATCACCACTAGAATAGCTCGGTAGTAACTGCTGCAGGCAGGGCCCCCGCTGGTGGATTTTCAAATTAGTGGGGGAGGGGCGCCTGGTGGCTCAGTCCCTTAAGCATCTGACTCGGGATTTTGGCTCAGGTCATGATCTCGCCGTTCGCGAGATTCAGCCCTGCGTCGGGCTCTGTACTGACAGTGCAGAGCCTGCTTGGGATTCTCTCCCTTTCTCTCTGCCCCTCCCCTGCTCTCTCTCTCTCTCTCAAAATAAATAAACACTAAAAAAATAGTGAGGGACAGCTGATGTAGAAACAGGATATCTGCGTTGACTCAGGGTGTCACCCCTAAAATATTTAGTGAGTACAAAGAGGACGATAGTAAGTTTACAGTGGAGCGTGTTGACGTAGAATTGCTAAAGATGCACGGCCTCAGTCCAATCATGAGAGAATCAGACTCAAATGGAGGAACGTTCCAGACTCAGATAAAGGACCAGCACTCTTCAAATGCATCGTGAAAGGCAAGGAAGGTTGAGGAATTGACACGGAGTGCAGGAGACTCAGGAGTGTGACACCCAGATGCAACCTGGGATCCCGGACAAGGTCCTGGAACAGAAAAGGGGCACCAGTGAGGCACCGGTCAACTCCAGATAAAGTCTGCGGTCCACTCCCCAGGGCTGTGGTGGTGATCACGCCTTAGCGCTGGTTAATGTGCTATGACTGTGGGAGACGGGGCAGAATGACGGGAGGCAGTCTGAAGGGTTCGAGGAGCTATCTGCATCGGTTTTGCAACTTTTCTAGAAAGCTCAAAACGCACACCTCAAAATGCAAAAGATGTGAATCACCAAAAGTGGTTGTTGCTTGGGCCTCGCCCTGGTGTATCCGTACGGACGGTTCCGGGCCTCCGCGTCACAGGGAAGAGTGTGGCGGTTAATGCAGCATGTGGTCATGAGGCACGCACCGCGTGACCTTCATGGTTCTGAACCAAGAATGACATCTAAAGTCCGAGGGCTAACAACCCACATAAAATCAAGCCTCCCCTGGGAAGGCCAGGCCCTATGGTCACCAGGGGTGAGGCTCACACAAGGGACAGTAACGTCTTGCTCATACAGACGCGCTTGGGCTGAGGAGGCATCTGGGACGTAACTGGCTGCCTCGGTCTGCTCGGGCTACTCTAACAAGCTACCGCAGGCTGGGGGTCAGCAACAGACTTTGATGCCTCACAGATCTGGAGACTGGAAGTCCAAGACCAAGGTGCTAACAGACTCGCCTCTTGGTGAGGCCCCTCATCCCTACTTTGCAGAGAGCTACCTTCTTGATGTGTCCTCATGGGGAGGACAGAGAACTCTCTAGTCCCTTCTTACAAGGACACCAGTCTCGTCATGAGGTCCCACACGCGTGACCTTATCTCACCCTGATTACCTCCCAAAGGCCCCATCTCCAAATGCTCTCCCACTGGGACTTAGGGTTTCAGCATGTGACCTTTGCGGGGGGCACAGTTCAGTCTGTCACTGCCCAAAACAGTTCTCTGAATCTCCCCACGCACCTCAGGCCTGTTCCTCTTCTGTTCTTCCCATTTCAGAAAATGGCCTCAAGCTGAAAAGCTGTCACTGGATCCCTGTTTGCCTTCCTGTCCCCTGTTGGCTCTGTCTCCAAAATCTATCTTCATTGCGTCACGTTTTGAACCTCTCCTCGCATTCGCCTGGGTCCCCTTGTGATGGCCACTCTCCACCCAGCACACAATTGAACCATCCAGCAGATCGGCCCACTCCTCACTTAGAACCCTCCAGCACCTGTCCATCCCAGCCCTCCCCGGGGTCCACAGGCTCCTGCCAACCTCAGCTCCCTGTGCTCCCCCTCAGCGTCTGTGTCATCACCGCCTCGGTGTCTTCATACCCCTCAACTGAGCCCTGGGTCCTCTGCACTGGGCACACCGGCTTTGTCTCCCTGGTTTGTCCCTCGGTCATTCGGAACTGGCCTGCAGTGGCCTCCGCTGCTGCCAGGTCAAAGGAGCCAGGGTCCACTCTTGATCCCTGTGTTTACCGACCTTGCTCTTCCAGAATGTCCGCTCCATGTGAGACAGGCTCCACGTGGTCATCTCCTGAGTCTAGGATGGGCTTGGCACACAATAGGTGCTCAGTAAACACTTGGCTGAATTTGCTAGCCAACCAGCTGCTTCCTTAACTGTAGCTCTCCTGTGGGGCAGAGCAGAGGTCCTGGAGGTTTTCTCGAGTGGGAAGACTTCGTAGGAATGCACTGACCCTGTGGCTGACTTATAGGGGGGAGCCTCACGTACCTTACAAGGGGTCACCTGGGAGCCCCCATCCCTCAGCAGCAGCAGCAGAATTCTTCCCGGGTGCTAGGGAATGGCTCAGTGTGGGAGCGAAGACCCCAGCCCTGCACTCCTGGGGAGCTGGGCATGGTGAACCATTAACTGACTTTGGACCTGGCTTGGCCATGGTCCTGGGAAGTCTGAGAACGGGGGAACTGACCAACCTGCTGGTGCGAAAGAGACCCGTGGGCAGAGGCCCAGGGACAGGACTGGATGCTTCTCCGAGTTTTAACTTTTCTGGCCATTTCCACGGGTATTTATAGTATAGAGGGAGTCAATTCGGGAAGGTTTCGTTTTCTCCCCAGACCGCTGAGGGAAGGGGCGTTTATTGAGTGGCTAGTGGGGGACTCATGGACTGAAGAAGAAGAAGCCAAGCCCTGGAAGTGGCGGCCACGGGGCAACTCCAGACACTTGGCTGGCCAGCCGGCTGCGGGGTTCGAAACCTCATTTCTCGGTGCTACCCAGAGTCAGGCCTCCAGATCCATGTTCATCTCTGCTCTCTGGAGAACAGCTGATGGCTCAGCCTGGCCAGATGACTGCATCCCAGACGTCGTGGGTGCAAACGTCACCCCAGGAAACCACTGTGAACCGGGACGGGAGGAAGCACACAGGGCTCAGTGGAGCATCTGGAATCTCAGAGAGAGTCTTGGGCACAGGCTTCCTTCTGTCATGTGGGCTATCATTTCTGCTCTACTTGAGCAACATGCAGGATCCTGTGTTTGTCGTTTACTTATTTACCAGCCTGTGCCTTGACAAGACTTGACAAATCTGAAATAATACTCCGTATCTTAAATTCTTATTTCAGTTCTATTTGATCTCGGCAAACTTCCTTCTGTTCTGGCCTTGGTTGTTTGTTCTGTGTGGGCTCCTCTCCTTTCTCTCTGCCTTTAATATCTCTGTCTACTTTGTTCTGGATGTTTCTCAAACATCTCTCCCTCTTAGCTGACCTTCTCCTTGATGGTGTCAAGTCAATGTTTGCGGCTTCCAGGGATGATTTACACGGGTCTTTGGCATGTTTCACATTTTTTACCTTCATTTCAAGAAACCATGGCCAGGTCTTGTTTCAAAACGCCTTTATTTTGTGAACAGTAAGTGACCTTCCAAAATCTCTTCGTGTTCCTAATAGGGAAGGCACTGAAATGCCTGAAGACACTGCTCCTTTCCTGCGGGAAAGCTTGACCAGGGCCCGGGAACAACATTTCTCTCCATCTACCGAGAACCTTTGCAACGAGTTACGGATGAGAGTCATTGTGTTGCGGGGAGAATGTTCCAGACATGGCACTCTGCCATCCTCTCTGAATTCAGTGGCCCCCTAACAAGATAAAATTGGACACGGATAAAAGGAAACTTTCCTTCTTGGTTAAAAAAAAAAGTTGTACTAGTACAAGATGGGAAAAATGCATGAACAGGGTGTTTAGACAAGGCCAATCTTATATAACAATGTTGACCCAGTTGCCTCAAATGCTACATTAAAAGGGAAAAACTATATCTTTTAAAACTAGTGAGTGATATGTGAAAGAGGCATCGGAAGGCCTGCCTATCCTCCACTTTCTCTTCCAGGACCTATGGTAGGCAATGGGCGGGAAGGGCTGTTCTGAACAAACATAGTGATTCCTTCTCCAAAGTGGAAAGTACTGTGGTTTGTGAGACACAAAGATAAAATTTAGGTGGATGTTTCCATAGGCCTGGAATGGAGAAGTGTTTCCTAAGCCTGGCAACAATGCCAGGACATATAAAGTAGAAGTTTGGTTGCTGTAACTACGTAAAATGGCAAGTGATAAACTATAAAAATAATTCTTTTCTTTAATGTTTCATTTATTTTTGAGAGAGAAAGATAGAGCACGAGTGGAGGAGGGGCAGAGAGAGCGGGAGACACAGACTCTGAGGCAGGCTGCAGGCTCTGAGCTGTCAGCACAGAGCCCGATGCGGGGCTCAAACTCACAAACCGCTAGATCGTGACCTGAGCTGAAGTCAGATGCTTAACCAACTGAGCCACCCAGGCGCCCCTAGGAAGCACTCCTGAAAGTCAGTAAAGCAAAAGCAAAAAAAAATTTTTTTGATTGAGGCATAACTGACATATAACATCATATTAGTTTCAGGAGTACCACGTGATGATGCGATATTTACATACTGTGATATTACAAAATGACTAGAAATAATTCTAAAAGAGTGAGAATACTCTGATGGGCCAGGAAGGGGCTTAGACGTGCCTCAGGGTGAGGGTGGGGGTGGAGTTGGAGAGTCCTTCCATGCAGGCCTTTAGAGCCAGGTTTTTCCTTCTGCATCAAAATGTGCTTTCCCTTTGGCCCAACCATCCGCCCTCTGGGAGTCTAGTGTGAGGATGTGTTGTAGGGAAGCTCATAGCAGCAGCGCTAAAAAAGAGTGAAATAGAAAGAAATTAAAATTTCAGTCACGAAAGGAAAGATAAACTAATGTATGCATGCACAGAAAGAAGGTAGTAACATGCTATTGACCTGTATTGGTTAATTTATGCTTATGTTAGGTTAAAAAAGCAAGCTGTAGAGCCACAGGTAGAAAGCGGTCACAAGGAAACAAATAAATGAGAATCGATGTCTTGTTTTAAATTCATTTTCTTGGTTACGAGTGGGGCTGAGCTCCCCTTTACCTTTGTCTTCTGTGAATTGTCTGTTTGATCCTTTCTCCCATTTCCTAATTACCTTTTTCTTATTCATTCATGGGAGATGTTTATGCAATAGAGGTATTAACCATTTGCTTATTGTATCTTTAATACATAATTTTGTCTGCAATTAGTTTTTAGTTTGTTTCATGAATGATTCATTATGCGAAAGTATGTCACATACTTTTGTCTCCTTTCTGTTGCTGGGTTTTCTTTCTTGCTTAGTAAAGCCTTCTTCACAACACAGTTTTTTAAATGTTGTTTCATAGTTGGTTCTGAACATTTTATAAACTTCTTATGTGTATCGCTTTAATACACCTGAAGTTTATTCTTGCCACTGGTGTGAAAAAAGAATCTAACGTTATTGTTTCCAAAACGATAGTGAGTTTCCCCAAAGCATTTCTTGACCCTCAGCCTTTCAGCTCTGGTTAGAAATGCCGCCTCTATCGCCTAAGAAATTTCCACATGAATGTGAATCTGTTTCTGGATATTGCCTGCATTAATTGCCAAAGTCTTTTGGGGGCTTTTCAAAAACACCTTAAGTACTCATAACTGTTTTCTCTTTCAGATGAAATTTCATGTCAGCTTCTCTAGTTTCAAAACCCCGTTGAGATTTTGGTTGAAACTGAACTGAATTCATGGATTTTTGCAGGCAGAGAAAAAGGAAACCTTATCGTAATTTTGGGAAAAATAATTTTAAGTGGTTTGTTTCTAGATAGTATCAAGATGTCCTCATCCCAAGCTGCCAGGCCTGATGGCCTCAGGGTCAGGCTGGGAGAGTGTTAGCAGCATGAAGGGGCTGCTGGCTGTCCAGTATTGATGGTGTGTCCAGAACTGTGAGCCAGGCGTTCGGCCCAGCATTGAACAGGCTACGCCCAGAATGGCAACTCCAATTCTCCCCACCGGAGAGAAGGGGGTGAGTCAGCGATGAGCTGCAGCACGCGGAAAGGGCAGAGAGTGAGGTGGCGGAAGGCTGGGTGGTGCTGGCGCTGGATGGCTGACCAATGGAAAAGTCACCACTGTGGGGCCTCTGTACTGTGGACATCACTTCCTCTAAAGTTGCCTTCCGCAGGTGGGGCGCGGGCACTTCTCGGTAGGACTGAGGAAAGGGTGATGCGCTGGGACGCTAAGCTTTCAGCCTTGGCTCCTGCCCACTGCCAGCACTTGACTTGAGCTGGTCTTTATGATTGCCCAGGGATTTACTCATGTCCTTTATATGCACATGGATAAGTTCAAACCCACTAACTTCATGGAGTCTGAATTTTCTTGAAGATCGTTTGCTACCATGCTCCCTTTTTGCCAATTTCCATGTCTCTAATAGACTGATTTCTTTTTTTTAATGTTTTATTTACTTTTGAGACAAGCGAGATAGAGCATGAGTGGGGGAGGGGCAGAGAGAGAGAGGGAGACACAGACTCCAAAGAGGGCTCCAGGCTCCAAGCTATCAGCACAGAGGCCAACATGGAGCTCGAACTCACAAACCATGAGATTATGACCTGAGCCGAAGTTGGATGCTTAACCAACTGAGCCACCCAGGCGTCCCTCTAATAGACTGATTTCTTATTATTTAGTTTAATTAATTCCATTTTAGCCATTCAAGTATCCCTTTTGGCCTTATTTTAAGCTGTCACACCTGGGAAAGCATGGATTTGATATGCCGTTTCAATGGACACGGAAATAAAACACAACTATTGAAATATGTGTGTTTATCCATCTGCCACCTCAAACCACTTTTGGCCATCACTGGTGGTTTCTCTAGTAAAGAGACACATGGTGCTGGAAACCACAGGCCTCAGTGCTTGCCCTGGCTTCCCCTCGGCCTCCTCAATGAACTAGAGGAAGGGATTTCACTGCTGAGGCCTCATTCTCCTCCTGTGAAACTGAGAAGCTGACTCAGTGCTGCAGTTGCTCAGGCAATAAAATCCATTTCCTTGTGGTCAGAAATGTTTAGGTTCCTTTGAACAGATTCCCATGCACAGACCCTCCTGGTGATAGAGTCCAAAGCGGGGAATCCAGGTTCTGGAGCAAGTTGGAACTTGCTTTGGCTCTGGACCAGTGAATGTCCTTATTTCTCTAGCTCTAGTCAGCACACAAAGGGGTTGTGGAGGAACCAGGCCAGACTGGGGGCTAGTGGAAGAAAGTATACACAATAGCTCACTGGGAAGAGTAGACCTGTCCCACCCTGACAGGTGATGGGAGCTGAGTGGGAGCCCCAGGAAGGATGGGTCTCTCCAAAGCATGCCCTTCTGGGCCCACCCTAGGTGGCCTGGGGATGCCAGCACCTCTGCCTGCAGCCTGAGCTCAAAGGAACTTTGTCTCTCAAAGACAACCAGCCTCAAGATAGAGAAGTGAGTGATCTGGTGGCTCACTCAGTCCCTCTCCCTCAAAGGAAGGAAGGAAAAGAGGGCCCGGGCAGGGAGGGGGACTGGTCAGCATTTCGCAGCCAGCTGGAGGCTCAGACCCTCCCAGTCCTCAGGCTTTAGGCTCAGAACCCAAGACTCATGTCCTAGTCCTCCGCCACCAGCCTAGGACAACTCCAGGACTCCCAGAGTCACAGAGATCACTGCCATGGCCATGTAAGGGGGCCCTAAAATTATTGGAAACATGCCGTAGGTATCACGCAAAGTAGGCCAAGTAAGGTTTTAAATCTGGGAAAATATGTTATAAAATGTTAAACTAATGTACTTAAAACCCTTAAAGCGATGAATAATTTCCTAAGAAAATGTCGAGTAGCAAAAGTGACTCAAGATGTAAGGAAGATAGGTAGGAGAAGACATTGCATTTGGATGAATGTTGCAAATAAAATATTAGCAAAGCACATGTAGCAGAATTTGAGAAGAATCTGTCATGACAAAAAAAAAATTTATCCAAGGAATGTAGGCATGGATCATCATTACAAAAGTCATTAATGTAATTCATTAGACTATTAGGCAAAATGAGAAATTATAACCTCAAAAAATGTCCAAGAAGTGTGTCATATAATTTAATACCTTATTTTTGTATAAAAAGGTCTTGCTGGTTAGAAATAAACATGTGAGCATATGTTCAACATTTTGTACATATTTCCAAGGTCTTATGTGCTGCTTGAAGCAGATCAGTGGATCCTTTAGACATCTATGAATCCTGGCTTAAGGTCTCTGAATTATAGGGAGATGAGGCAGAGTAACACACATAAGTTATCCATGCAATTCTGAATTCAAATCCTGATTGGAAAGAAAAAGGTAAAACTATCTATATTTGAAGATTACATGATCTTGCTATACATAAACGTCCCTAAGGAATTCACTAAAAAACTGTTAGAGCTAATACACAAGTTCAGCAAAGTTACAAAATGCAAGAAAAATAATATAAAAATTAATTGCATTTCTATATACTTGCAATGAACAATCAAAAAACGAAATCATGAAAATAATTCCATTTACAATAGCATCAAAATAATAGAATACTTAGGCATAAATTTGACAAGAGAAGTACAAAACTTATGCTCTGAAAGCTATAGTATTCCACTGAAAGAAGTTAAAAATCTAAATAGATAAGAAGACATTCCATGTTCATGGATTGGAAGACTTAATATGGTTAAGACCCACATTGGTCTACAGATTTACCTCATTCTTGGATTCTTGGTAGAACTTGAGAAGCTGATCCTAAAATTAATGTGCAAACTCAAGTGATTCAGAATAGGTAAAACAATCTTCACAAAGAACAAAAGTTAAAGGGCTCACACTTCCTGACTTCAAAACTTACCAAAACCCTACAGTAATCAAGGCAGTATGGTATTGGCATATTGACATATGATCGAAGGTACAAAATCAAGAGTCCAGAAGTAAACCCATGTATCTATGGTGAACTAATTTTTAACAAGAGTGCGAAGTCCATTCAGCAGGAAAAGAATCATCTCCTCAACAAATGGTGCTGGGACAACTAGACAGCCTCATCCAAAAGAATGAAGTTGGACCCTTACTTTATGCCATATGTAAAAATTAACTAATGGGGGCGCCTGGGTGGCTCAGCTGGTTGAGTGTCTGACTTCGGCTCAGGTCATGATCTCACAGTTCTTGGGTTCGAGCCCCACGTCGGGCTCTGTGCTGACAGCTCGGAGCCTGGAGCTGCTTCAGATTCTGTGTCTCCCTCTCTCTCTGCCCCTCCCCCCACTCATGCTCTGTCTCTCTCTCTCTCTCTCAAAAAATAAAACATTAAAAAATAATAAAAAAATTAAAATGAACTAGGAATGGATCAAGGACCTAAATGTAAGTGCTGGGACTATAAAACCCTTAGAAGAAAACATAAGATTAAATCTTAATGGCCTAGGGTTTGGCAATGGAATTTTAGATATGACACTTAAAGCATAAACAGCAAAATTTTAAAAAATAGATAAACTGGACCTCAAAATTAAAAACGTTTGTGCTTCAAAGGAAACTCTCAAGAAAGTAAAAAGACAACTTACAGAGGGGCGCCTGGGTGGCTTAGTCGGTTAAGTGTCCAACTTTCGCTTAGGTCATGATCTCAAGGTTCGTGGGTTCGGGCCCCGCGTCGGGCTCTGTGCTGACTGCCTGCTCAGAGCCTGGAGCCTGTTTCGGTCTGTGACTCCCTCTCTCTCTGACCCTCCCCTGCTCATGCTGTCTCCCTCTCTCTCTCCTAGAAATAAATAAAACATTAAAAAAAAAAAAGACAACTTACAGAATGTGACAAAGTATTTGCAAATCATATGTGTCTGGAAAAGGACTTGTATCTAGAATACATAGAGAGTACTTACAACTCAATAACAAAGGACAAATAACCCATTAAAAATAGACAAAGGACCTGAATAAATATTTCTCCCCAAAAGATATACAAATGGCTAATAAGCCTATGCAAATATAATTCACATCACTAGTCATCACGGAAATGCCAATCAGGACCTCAATGAGGTATCACTCCATAGTCAGTAGAAGAGCTATAATCAAAAGGTCAAAATATAACAAGTGTACGCAAGGATGTGGAGAAATTGGACGTTAAAACATTGCTGGTGAGAATGTAAAATGGTGCAGCCACTTTGGAAAACAGTCTAGCAGTTCCTAACAAAGTTCAATAGAGATGTTACCATTTGATTCAGCAATTCCATTTCCAAGATAATTGAAATATGTCCACATAAAAGCGCGTACACAGGGGCATCTGGGTGGCTCAGTTGGTTAAGTGTCCGACTCAGGTCATGATCTCATGGTTCTTGAGTTCAAGTCCCACATCAGGCTCTGTGTTGACAGCTCAGAGCCTGGATTCTGTGTCTCCCTGTCTCTCTGTTCTCTTCCACTGGCTCTCTCTCTCTCTCTCTTTCTCTCTCGTAAATAAAGATTTTAAAAAATTTTTAACTTGTACACAAATGCTCACAGCAGCATTATTCATAATTGCCATAAGGTGGAAACCACCCAAATGCCCATCAAGTGATAGATGGATAAAAAAATGAAATCTATCCATACAGTGGAATGTTAATTATTTGGCCACGAAAAGGAATAGAGTACTGACACATGTCAAAACACAATTGATCCTTTAAAACGTTATGCTAAGCAAAAGAAGTTAATCACAAAGACCATGCATTAGATGATTCCATTTGCATGAAATGTCCAGAATAGTTACGTGTATAAAGACATAAAATAGATTAGTCATTGTCTGGGTTTGGGGGCAATAGTAGATTGGACAGGCTACCTGGAGGGTGTAGGATTCTTATTGAGGAGATGAAGGTGTTCTATAATTTAATGTGATGAATACACTAAAAACCACTGAATTATACCCTAAAAATGGCTGAATTATATGTATGTACGTGAACTGCATCTCAATAAAGCTCTTGCTACACACAAAAAAGTAAAAATGCAAACCCTCACGAGAGGAAAACAATAACAACAAAAGTCAACTAAAGATATAAAAAATCTAAATAAGGGGCGCCTGGGTGGCTTAGTCGGTTGAGCGTCCGACTTTCGCTTGGGTCATGATCTCGCGGTTTGTGGGTTCGAGCCCCGCGTCGGGCTCTGTGCTGACTGCCAGCTCAGAGCCTGGAGCCTGTTTCGGTCTGTGATTCCCTCTCTCTCTGACCCTCCCCTGCTCACGCTGTCTCTCTCTCTCTCCTAGAAAAAAAAAAAATTAAAAAAAAATCTAAATAAGCAGTGATTTTTCTGATTCCTGGAAGAGGAGTCTCAACATTTTTTTTAAGTTTATTTTATTTTGAGAGAAAGAGAGAGCACACGCAAACAGGTGAGGGGTGGAGAGAGAGGAAGAGAGATAATCCCAAGCAGACTCCACACTGTTAGCACAGAGCCCGACGCGGGGTTCAGTCTCATGGACGTGAGATCATGACCTGAGCTGAGATTGAGTCAGACACTTAGCGTATGGGGGCACCTGGGTGACTTGACATTCTAAAGATTTCTTATCATAGGATCCTGTAATTCCACTACGGGGTATTTACTCAAAGAAAAAGAAAACATGAATTTGAGAAGATACATCCACCCCAATGTTTACTGCAGCATTATTTACCGTAGATAAGATACGGAAGCAACTGAAAAGTCCAATGACAGAAGAATGGATAAGGAAGATGTGATATATACAATACAATGGAATATTAGCCATAAAAATGATGAGATCTTGCCTTTTCCAATGACATGGATGGACCTAGAAGGTATTATGCTAAGTGAAATAAGTCAGACAGAGAAAAACAAATACCGTATGATTTCACTTACATGTAAAATCATAAAAATCCAAACCAACCAAACACAAGGAGAAACAGAATCATAAATACAAACTGATGGTCGCCAGAGGGGAGTCGGGTGTGGGAATGGACAAAATGGGTAAAGGGGAATGGGAGATACAGGCTTCCAGTTATGGAATGAATGAGTCATGGGATGAAGGTACAACACAGGGAATGTGGTCAGTGGTGTTGTAATAGCGCTGTATGGTGACGGAAGGTACTACACTATGGCGAGCAGAGCGCCGCGTAGAGAGTTGTTGCATCACCATATTGTACACCTGAAACTCGTGTAACATTGTGTGTCAACTGTATTTCAATGGAAAAAATAAAGACAAGAATTTCTTTCAAAGTAAGCCACAAATTCCTTTCAGTCTCATTCAAAATTTGAATGGAATTTATTTGGAATTTGATAAAGTAATTCTAAATGTTGCCAGAAAGAATTGATATTTAAGAACAGCGTAGACATTGTTGGAGTAAAAAAGAGCAGTGAGAGTTCTTTGTTTTATCACACATAAGAATCGATTCTAGAGGTCTAGGGATTCAAAGACTCTTGCAGGGTGCAGGAGAGAGCAATAGAAATATGAACCAGGCATGTGAAGACACAGGCCTTTAGCAAATGGTCGAAGTGGAGTTCCAGATGAATGAAATGGATTATTTAGTAAATAATGTTGGGCTCAATGACCAAAATCGTAAAAATCAGACTTCTTCCAGATGAATTAAATATTAAAATGTGAAAAATAAAACCTTAAAGGAATTGGAAGAAAACACAGGAAGCTGGTTCTACAAACTTGGCACGGGGAGAGGTCTTCTCGGCCAGCCGAGAGGAAAAGTTGGATGGATCTGTCCGCATAAAAACTAAAATTTCCACATGGCAAAAGGCCTTAAAATAAAGTGAAATGACGAAATGAAAAATAGCTTAATAATTTCAACATTTGAGGGTATTTTAAAAGCTGCAGTATATAAAATACTTTAAAGTCCAATAAGAAAAAGACATGCACTCTTCAAATGGAATTCTGCATGAAATTAAAACATTTACATTTAAATTTAATTTAAAATAAAATATTAAAAATCGTTGTTTGCCATCACAGGACTTTTTTTCAATGAATTTGAAAGATTATCAGCCTTGAGACAGAGTGTGAAGTCATGGGGCGCACGTGAAAGTCCATAAGGAGAGATCTTACCAGAAGCCCTATAAAGAAAGGAAGGTTCTTTCGTATGAGTCTGTTTTCAAGTACTTTTAAAAACCAACTCATCTGGCTATCACTGAGACCCAAAGAGATTAAGTGATATACAAACCATCATCCAGCTAGCAGGTGGTCAAGGTGGGATTCAAACCCAGGTACGCTACACAAGGGGCCAGCTCCTAATCTTTCTACCGCAGCTGCCATCCAGGAGGTAGTGCTCCCCTCCAGCCCGCTTCTCATTCAAGAACTCTGGTGCTCTCCTGGGGTCTCGCCGCTCAGCTGCCCACACAGATCTGTGTCCATTTGCAGCAGACACGTGGAGTGCCTCTGTGCCCGCCCCGGGGTCTCAGTGCACACCCCTCTCCTGGCTGGCTTGCAGGGGATACTGGACAATCTAGCCAGTATCGACTGGCCATATGCCCCCCGCCCCCTTCCACGTTCTATGCTTTGCACACAGTCACCAGGGTGAGCCCTAAAATGCAAATCAGATCAAGCTACTCCTGGACCGAAAACTTGACTCTCCACTTCCTTCTTTTCACCTGGCCCTGAGATCAGAGGTTAATGCCTTTTCTTCAGAGATGCTTGCCCGCCAGCTTCTCTCAGGGATAAGAACAGAATGTTCCAGGTGTAGTAAGGGCAGGGGCGAGGACTGGGGAGATAGGTGGCTCCGGGGACAGTCTCGAAACCTTTCAAGCAACCAAGCTTCCAGCCCCACTTGCTTCCCCCATGGAAACTCTGGTCTCTCTCACTGCCGCGCCACCTGGTTCTGTGGAGCAAACCAGCGTCAGCACCCTTTGCTCTCTCCCCGGCGGCTTAATTTCAGCATTGCAGGGAGGTTTCTAACGGGCCGTTGGGCAATAGTTCTAATTTCCAACACTGTTGAAACTTTCTGTGTTTCACAAACATTGCCTCTGCAATGTCTGGATGAGCTTGTGTCATGAGTGGCCGAAGCGTTGCTACCAACACTTAGTACCGAACTGTATTTATATAAAAACAGAAAATGCCCCCCTCCTGCACCACCCAGAATAGAAGGAAAGAGAAAAGGAAGGAATGAAGAAGAGAAGGAAGGAGGGTGGGAGAGAGAGAAGGAAGGAAAGGAAGAAGAGGGAGTCAGGGTGGGAAGGGAAGAAGGGAGGGGGGAGAGAGGGATGCAGGGAAGGGAAGAAGGAAAAGATGAAGGGAGGAAGGGGGGGAGGCAGGGAGGGAGGCAGAGATACGGAGGAGCAGGCTGAGGCTGCTGGGAATAGAAAGATTGGGTGACAAAGTTCTGGATCTTTTGGAAAACACTGTGTCCATGACCAGGTTCTTCTCGCTAGGGTCATCCTGACCTGTGTTGCTCAAGCACTTCTCACACTCGCCATCACACCCAGGTTAACATGGCATTCAAGGGTCTTCCTGGTCTGGTTTGCCCCCACAGTGAGCAGATTCTAGGGTCACACGAACGGGACCCTTATCAGGTCACTGGAGGTTGGCCGTTCCCCAGCACACCTGTGGGTGGCAAGGGAAGTGGGGGTTTACTCCCGTCCTCCCACAGCTGGGGTGCCTTGAATCCTGGTGAAGGGGTCATGGGAACCCTAGAGGTGACCTCCTGGGAAGAACGAAGGGCAGATGCCGATAACACAAAGTGTCTATGTGCCCTGTGCTCGTATGAGAGGCTGGTCAGGATGGGCGCCCGAGGAGAGAATGGAAGTTGATGGCTGTGGAGAGCCGTGTGTGTGTCACATTATAAATCCCTTCAGTGCCCACACGCTCCTGTGAGTGAGGGCCATTTGCGGTTCTGCTTCATAGGGAAGCAAGTGGAGGCACGGTCAATGTCCCATGAGGTGTGCACTCTCATCCTCACTGTTGTGACCTCTGGGCAAACCAAGGTGCAGAGAGATTTAGTGCCTTGCCTGGGACGATGGCCTGGCTTTGAATCCACGAGCCTCGCAATCCAGATCCCTAACTGCCGCTCCGTAACTTCTCCGGGGGCCCTGGGGTCTGATAAGGGATCCTCTAAAGGCTTTGCCCATAACCGGGATGCCCTCATTCTCATCCTTCACAGCCACGGTCTTGGTTGCCCTCAGTCTCTTCAGAGTGATCTCCTCCCTCTCCTGCCCAGCTCAGGGCTTACAGTTTTGCTCATCTCCCCACAGGTGTCCCCTAATCTGTCAGTGCTTCTCATTGGTAAGTGCTAGAACACACCCTGAGCAAAGTGCTCCATACCTGTCCCTTGTCTACAACAGCATCTCCCAAACTGCAGTCATTTCCTCAGTCAAAGTCATGACTTTTGGTGTGTACTTGAACCACCTCTGTGGTTAACCTGATTCTTCAAATCAACTCCTACTTAAATATACTTATGTAAAAGGAAATACCATTGCTCTCCCATAAATGGAAAACAAGTGCTTTTCTTTAAAAAAAACCATATTTGTTTGTTATTTATTTATTGAGAGAGAGAGCAGGGGGAGAGAGAGAGAGAGAACACGGGGAGAGAGAAAGCAAGAGAAAGACAGAGAGACGGGAAAGAGAATCCCATGTCCAGTGAGGAGCACGACGCTGGGCTTGATCTCACGACTGTGCAAGTATGACCTGAGCTGAAATCAAGAGTTGGATGCTTAACTGACTGAGCCACCCCAGGCGCCCCCCAAATCCAGTGCTTTTCTACACTTGATCTTTGCCAAAAGGCCGAGAAGCGATAAAACCAGTGCTTTCCTAATAGAGTAAAATAAATAGAAAACTATTAAAATTCAGAAGATTTGGGGCGCCTGGGTGGCTTAGTCGGTTAAGCGTCCGACTTTCGCTTAAGTCATGATCTCGCGGTTCGTGGGTTCGAGCCCCGCGTCGGGCTCTGTGCTGACTGCCAGCTCAGAGCCTGGAGCCTGTTTCAGTCTGTGACTCCCTCTCTCTCTGACCCTCCCCTGCTCACGCTGTCTCTCTCTCTCTCTCCTAGAAATAAATTTAAAAAATTTAAAAAAATTAAAATTCAGAAGACTCATCTAAGGACCATGTGGAATCAGGAACTTTTCTTCCCTGCACCATCTGAAATCCTACATAATTACTTATGTGACACGCTGTGAACACTCCGCCTTTCGAGGTTAAGTAGAGACAGAAGAAAATGGCATGTGATGATGAGAAAAATGGTGAAGAGGAAAAAAGAAATGTGCAGAGGAAGAAGATCCCTCTGAAAGTGATCTGCTGCAGGACCAGATGAAGACATGAGAAGTCTTCTCAGGAGCTGTAGCTTGGATTGGGATCCTTCAGCCCATGGTCACCTGCCCAGAGACCAGCAGCTTCTCCAGGAACCTGTTAGCGCTCAATGGGCAGTCTTGTTGCTTGTTTCCTGCTTCTAGATGCCAATGCCATTCCAGCAGGGGTCTTTTCTGTTTTTATTTTTCACAGCTACTAAACGAATATTCACTGTCTGGATGAATGGTGTGAGCTTCATTTTTTCCAACATTGGGGAGAATTTGGAAGAGTTTTAGTCGAAGCTACTAGATAGAATCCATTTCTTTTGTTTTGTTTTTTATTTATTTCTAGGAGAGAGAGAGAGAGAGCGTGAGCAGGGGAGGGTCAGAGAGAGAGGGAGTCACAGACCGAAACAGGCTCCAGGCTCTGAGCTGGCAGTCAGCACAGAGCCCGACGCGGGGCTCGAACCCACGAACTGCGAGATCATGACCTAAGCGAAAGTCGGACGCTTAACCGACTAAGCCACCCAGGCGCCCCAGACAGAGTCCATTTCTAACGAAAAGATCTGTTTGTGATTATTGACACAGAGAAGTTAAAATTTGTTTTCCGGTCAAATCCATTTACCTTTCCCCTTATTGTTTTAATCTTTGGTTTCACGTGTATTAAGTCCTCCCTTACCCCTAAGATTACATAAATATTCACTGAAATATGCTTCTAGTGTTTTTATGGTTTCATTTTACATTAGAATCTGTAATCCATCTAGAACAAGAAACAGGAATCTAACTTTATTTAGTTTCAAGGGGTTGGCCGTTTGCCCAAACTGTTTATTGAAAAAAAATCCAAGCTCTCCCCACTGATTTGAAAGGTCATCGTTGCATGTATTTCATGTTTATAAAACTTCAGGCTGATTCTACTCTTTTCCATTCCATTCTTGCATCAGGAATCCAATGTTAAAAGATTTTTCTTTCATATCTGATAATCCTATTCCTCCACCAACTTGTTTTCCTTTTCAAATATTTCTTGCTGGAAAATGGATCTTTTTAAAAAGCAAAAAAAACACAATATTATGCTTTTCTATCCAAGGACACGTCACATCTCTCCATTGACTAAATAAGTTGTATTTCTCAGGTAAGAGTTGGAGTCTCTTGTCCTTGTTTATTTTATTCCTAAGATTCCTAATTTCTTGTTGAATTGTGAATGGGATCTTTTTTCAATATATTTTGTTACAGTTATTTTGGGGAGTTTGGCAAGCCGCAAGATTTTGTATATTTATTTTGTAACTGACCACTGAACTGAATTCTCTTTTCAGTTGGAATAGCATTCCTCCTCCCCCCCCCCATCCCCCCCGCCACCCCGTGGCTTCTTTGGACAGCTTTGCTTCTGGACCCTTCTGTAGTGGTAGTCCAGGCAATAAGGGTGACTCCCGCGCCACTCTGGGGGTGGGGGGGTTTGGTTGACCCTCCCACATGGCCCTCAGCTCCAGCTCAGGGAAGAGGCACTTTACCCTCCAAGAGCATCCAGGGGTCCGTCTCCAAGCAAAATATTTTTTTCCATAAACGAGCTTCTTTTACGTCAGTTGGTATTTTGGTCAGGAATTACAGAATGTACTTCGCAACGAGTTCAAAACACACTGCTTTTTAAAACCAGGCCTTTTCCAACAAGATCAACAACAAATGTGTTACTTTTCTCACACCTTGGACATGTAGGAAAATGTGTGCTCAGGGAGCTGGCCAGGAGCCCGCCTGGGGAAAGTGCCAGGCTGGATGAACGCTATGGGGCAGGGGCTTGGCTTATCCTTGTTTGCTGGACTCTGAATAGCTGCTAAGAGTCCCTCCGAATCCTGTGGGCACCCTAGTCCTTAGTGTGCAAGCCAGGGAGCTGGCAGCCGGCCCCTGGAGGTTGGGCCTCAGCAGTACAGAGCTGTGTGGGTCACTAACTGAATGCACCGCTGTGTTTGGTTCCCAGCATCTCCCTTCCACCTCGACAACAGGAGGAAGAGGAAGAGGAACTGTGGCTGCACATCACACATTTAAAGTGACTCGCTTCGGGACACGGGAACATTCGGGGGCAGAACCTGGGTTTGAACACAGTGTAAATCAGCAATTCTCAAACATTTTGGCCTCAAGATCCCTTAACGCAATTAATCCATGGAAAACTATTGAAGGCCTTGAGGAGCTTTTTTAGAAAGGGGAGTTATACCCGTGGTTATTTAATAGCTCTGCAGTTGCAGCTGAGAGACTTTGAAAGCACCAGACTCTACAGCGGACATCTCACTGTCTGTCAGAACTAGGACACCATTGCCTGTCATGCCCGAAGACGTTGCTCTGTGCTCAGGCGAAGACGCGAGAGGGGGATAGCTTAACCTTATCATAAGCCTGGCTGTCATGGGGAAGACCCCCTTGAAGGGTCTTGGAGCCCCAAGGCTCTGTACCAAGCTCCGCACTGCTGAGAACTGGGCGCTCACATCAGGATGACTTGCAAGTTTGCTCTGGAAGAATGGGTCTCCATAAACTCATTAGGATAAAGAATAGGGTGAGGGTGAGGATGGCGGTAGGGGGCAGAGGAGCTAACAGCTTTGTTGAGCAATCCCTGTCACTGGCTCCAGGGACACCACCATTGCTCAGTGAGGCTGAGTGAAAGAAGTGGCTTGTCCAAGGTCACACAGCAAATGTTTGGGTGTGGACGCCATAAGACTGATCAGACAGAGGGACCTGCTAGAAAGACTTTCGGTGACCAGCCCAGGCCTCGCCAGCCCAGGAGAGGCCCTCACCCAGTACTTTGGACTCATGCGTGGTTGAGTGCGCACAACTGTTGGGCCCAGCCTTCCTCCACCAATCATCAAACTCCGTGCTGTGCAGGCTAGACCCCCAGGGGCAGTGAGAACTGATGACTGAACAGATACACAACAGCGGACTGAACGAAGGACCATAGTGGACAGATGGAGGCGTTACTCTGTTCTCCGGCTTCTGGAGATGGGCTTCTCCAGCCTACCATCATCTGGCGGCTGGGTGACTGTGGCCCACCCAGCGGCCCGTCCATAGAGATGCTTTCCCTCTGCCAGACCTGCCTTACCAGCAAATCCCTCAACTACCCAGGTCCCCCAGCTCCTCACAATGTCCCCAGAGACACAAAGCAAAGCCTGTACCCTCTCTGGCCCCAACTGCAGCCAGGACGAGCAGGATCTCCAATTAACTCCCCTTTCCTCCACGTGTCCCTGCTCAGCTCTGGGACCCGGCCATGGCTGTCCCTGCGGCACCTTGACGCCTCCTGTCCAGGCCGTGTTGGTTAATCCCTCAACAAGACACCATCCCTTTCTCCACCCTACCCGCCTTCCTGCTCATCCGGGAGCCAATCAGATTCTGTTCCTTCTGTTCTGTCCTCATCGCTCTGCCTCAAGCAGGGCAATGACAATGACACGTCTTCCCACAGGGAAGAATGTCCCACCAGCTAGATCCGGGTCTGGCTCCGCACCGGTGGGACTTGGGCCCCCGGCCTTAGGGAAGGCGTGAAACAGGACAGCGCTGCTGGGCCAAGACGCGGGGCAGGGCCGCCGGAGGCTCAGGAGGAGGGCAGGACTCCGCAGAGGGAGACGCGGGTGTGGGGGGTGTCGGGGGCCAGAGCACGTGGTGAACGGGCAGGGTCTTTCCCCAAGGCGGTTGCTACCGTTGTAAAAGGGAGGGAGAGGCTCCAGGCAGGGAAAATGAACTGCACGGGCTACTTCATCTCCCGGAGCCTCCATTTCCTCGTCTGTAAATCGGGAGTGACAGTAAGGCCTGCTTGTTAGGGGACCAGAGGGGGGTCCCTAGGGGGTGATGCTTGTACTCCTGCGGCCCAAGGCTCGGCCGGCTGTCTCTGACCCTCATCGGCCATCTGGGCCTGCTGCATCCAGAAGCCTTTTCTGGCCACAGCCATAAAGACCGCCTGTGAGAGCGAGCGAGGGAGCGGCTTCAGGCTTCCTGAGCGCTCTGGCCGCACCCCAGGCCTCCGCAGAGGGTAAGCGCAGGCCTGGCCAGGCTGCTCAGTAAACAGCTCACGGGCGCCCTGCGTTTTAGGGCCCGGCCTGGGCCCGGAGAGGAAACTCGCAGCCCCCAGCGGCAAGAAGCTCCATTTCTTCTTCCTTTTAAATCACTAACCCCCCGCCTTTGTCCTCCCTCCCCTCGCTTGCGCTTGGGGAATGTTATGAATGGAATGTACGGATTCCAGCCAGTGCGCGCGCCCAGGAATGCGGTCACAGCGACCTCCCCCCTCCACCCCCACCCGGGGGCGGGGCGCTTGGCCCAGAATCCGGCTCAGCCGGGGATCGTTCCTAGCGGGCCCAACACTGTCACCCACCCTCAGAGCCACAGGACTTGACCCGCGGACCTGTCCTCTGCAGTTTTAGGAGTCAGACGGTGGCCCTGGGGAGGGCCCGAGAGACCCGGGGCCCTCTCACCTCAGCCCGGAGAATGTGTGCAGCGGCGCTCACAGCATATGTGTGTGTGTGTTTTCGCAAGTGTACACTCACGGCAGGATGTACACACACCAGAGTGCACACTCGCTGCGGGGTATGCACGGAAACGCTGCTGACGGAGCGGACACACGGCGGTGCGCACACGCGCACTGCGCTGTTCGCAGACAACTTCACGGAAGAGGTGTTGCACGCACATGACAGATACTTGCACGCGTGTGCACTCCCCCTGCACGTACACACTGAAGTGGTGCACACTCAGAACGTAACAAGTCACACATACATCGAAGGGACACACGCGTCCAGAGCACAGCGGCGCGCACAGCACAACACGCACACGCTGAGACCCCCAAACACTCTTGGAGGAGTGACCCCGGCTCAACAGTCTCAGTCTCCTTAGCGGACAGGCAGAGGTCTCTGAGGTCCAGGGTGCAGCCCCCAGATCGGAGACAGACCTTGATTGTCCTCTCTGGCTCAGTCCCCTCCCTACGGCCTGGCCTGTTGGGACCGAGGCCTCCTGGGAAGAGCTGCACAAGGTGGGTATGGAGGGCAAGGGGCAGGCGCTCCCTTCTCAGGGGATGCAGTAGCTCAGGCCCTGTGTTTGTGCCTAAGGCACAACCTAAGGCATTAAGCCAGACGTGAGGGCATAAGGAGGGGAAGCCTGTGCCTGGAAACCTGGATTGCCAGTAGGGGGCCCTAAGTCTGACCCCTCAGGGCCACCCTTCCCATCACAGCTTCTTGCTGCTGTAGCTGCCAATCAACCCCATGTCGCATCCAGCACCACGGCAGGCCTGTTCCTGCTGGACACTGTGTTCTCCCACAGGATAACGGGTGAATAAACCCCCCAGCCTCTGGGAACTAGGCATCCTGCCTCTCTTTTCATCCATCCATCCATCCATCCATCCATCCATTCACTCATCCATCCATCCATTCACTCATCCATCCATTCACTCATCCATCCATCCATCCATCCATCCATCCATCCATCCATCCACTCATCTATCCATCCATTCACTCATCCATCCATCCATCCATCCATCCATCCATCCATCCATCCATCCACTCATCTATCCATCCATCCATCCATCCATCCATCCATCCATCCATCCATCCATCCATCCACCCATCTATCCATCATCCATCCATCATGCATCCATCCATCCATCCACTCATCTATCCATCCATCCATCCATCCATCCATGCATCCATCCATCCACTCATCTATCCATCCATCCATCCATCCATCCATCCATCCATCCATCCATCCATCCATGCATGCATCCATCCAGGAATCATTTGCTTAAGCGCCTATACAATTCCAGGCACCACTGGGACAGCAGTCAATCAGGACACCCTAGTCCCTGTCCCCAGTCCTTTGCAGACGTCCAGCTCACTGAAACTCTTTGTTTGGTCTTGTTCTAATCTTAAAACTTTTGAATTCCTATACAAATCTAGGTTTCTGTCTTTTTTTGGAAAACGGAAATCTCTGAGGTTCGCTGCCCAGCTGTCACCTTCCGACAGGCCTGGGTGGTGCGACTTGCCCCTGCTTCTGCCCCGGCCACCTCTGCCTTCTGCCAGCCTGGGATTCATCTGGGGGTGCTGCTTGACCAGCAGGCTTTCGTGCTGGGCCCTCAGGGTATTTGCGGCAGGGGTCCAGCCAGGGCAAGGACAGCTTCAAAAGTGTGGCTGGAGGGACAGGGTGAACACCTCTAATTCAAAACTCTGGGCATGTGTGTTTTGAGTATGAAGGAGGCAGGGTATGCGAGTGTTTGGAGAAAGGCCAATTGGAATCAAGAGAGCATAAACTGTGGATTCTTCGTAAATGAATGTAGCTTAAAATATCTCAAATGCTGACCTCAAGTGAAGCCAAGGGAAGAAAGTGCTCAATTCTATTCACAATCCCCGCCCCCCCAAAGAAGACATTGCAAACTGCCTGATAGGCTCCAATATTATGTCTGTGTGTGGGGATGGGGGTGGGGGGAGGTCCATTCCCAGAGAGCTCACCCAGCACAGAACCCGGAAGCCACTTCCCTGTTTTGGATACAGTCTTTGATGGCGCATTCCAGCAATTCTGATTTGCATTTTCCTGTCATCTTTTGCTTTCACACATGGACAGGTAGTCGCAGGAGGGGCTCCGAGCCCAAGGGGGTGATTGCAGATGCTTTTTCCTGAGTCCCCAAGCCACATCCAGCCACATGCAGCCAGGCTTCCACCACCAGTGTCCGCACTCGCATCCCTGAATGCCACTCTTTACTTCTTTAAACAACGAGGACAAAGTACAAGACCTTTGAATAAACGCACAGCTGCGGTGCCGACAGACAGGGGGTGCTGCTGGATGGGCCCCTGGAGGTGACACCACACATCCCACCCTGGGATCCTGCTTTCCAGGGAGGGCTGAGCTTTCCTCTCAATGCTCAGGGTCTGGACCCTCACATCCTGGGATGACAGGGCCCCCTTGGAAAGAAGGGGCCCTTGTGAAGTATGGCATGATCCCTGACTCTCTATGGGTTCATCCTCCCCCCACCACTTCATCCCACAAGGTTGCCCAACTGTCCCCCACCCCCTCCTGAAAGCGCTGGGTAGCCAGGATGAGGCCTGAGTTACCCACACACACATCCCAGGCTCCTGGTGTCCTTGACCCTGGGGGGCGGGGGGCAGATGTACCCAGGTGAACCAGAATCCTGCCAACTCCTTCTAGATACACATGGAGATGGACACCCACCCGGGAAAGGGGCAGGAGTTCCCTGATCTGACTGCGATGTGGGTGACCTTAAAACGGAAAACGAGAGAGATTAACCAGAGCAACGAGTTCTGTTTAAAATGGCCTGTGCAACTTTAGGGCTTGAAATTCACCCTGACTGCATGGGGTTTACGTCTTTAGTTTTTAAGAAACTTCTCTAACCGTTTAAGAGGATCATCTTCTGGCTTATGTCATCTTGCTGATTTCGCTTTGCTCTATTTCACTTCTCACGTCGGCCTGGGCAGACCTCAGCGCCTTCCCCGAGGAACCCTTGCGTGGCTCTGAGGCGAAGCAGCAGGTCCTGGATTTGGAGGGGTTCAGCTTCGGGGCCACAGGGGGGACGGGGCAACGTGCTGGGGTTGTGGGCCGTTTGTGAGAGGAGCGGCGGGGGGCAGGAAGAGGGGATGGCCGGACGGGAGCGAGGAGGAGGAGGTAGCCACATGGTTGATGGAGGCCGAAGAGAGGGCTCGGGCACTTCAGGGTCTTGCTCTCGGCAGAAGGGTCTCCACAGATCACGCCCCGTCGAAGGCGAGTTACCCGAGAGGCAGCAGAAAGCCCTGGATACGCTGAATTGTGTGCTGGCCGGGCCTCTGGGCTGATGTAACCACAGTCTCTGTTGTGCAATGGACGAAAGGGCCATCAGGGAGGGGAAGGCACGCAGGGGCTTTGCATCATGACACGTGGAACTGGGTCAAAATCAATTATACACACTTGAAAGGAGAGTCTGGAATGGAGAGGGAAGGGCACAGAAAGGCGGTTTGCTGTGTAAGCAGCACACATCTGACGACCCAGGAGGGAGCGGGACGGAGGAGTGAAGAACCTACTAAGCGCCTGCCCGCGTGAGCAGCCCCGCAGCAGCACCAGCACAGAAACCTGGCACCCGCTGCTCCCGTAGTAGGTGTTCTGTCCCAGGGACGACTGTGTCCCTCCTGGAGGCTGACTTCAGTGTGTAAAAATAGGTATGGCTCATACCAGGTCCTGAAACCCCTGACTGAGCTAGATAAACAGCGATCTGATCCGGTGGCAGAGGGACACCCGGCCGTGTTGACGCGGCCTGGCCAGTTGCTCTCGAGTGTGGTGCCGTATTAGGGTGTTTTCCGTGGGGCTCTAGATCAGTCTTGAGTTCGGCTCTGCCTGATCTTAGAAGTGAGCCCTGGGGGCACGGCCACTGTCCCCGGAGAGGTTCCCCGAAGAACCCGGCTTCCACGTTCGTCTGCTGCACTCCACTGCCCTCCTCTGGCCAGGCCGTGAAGCCCGCCTCCGGGTCCCGAGCATCGTCCGTGCGACAGGACGCCAGGGGAAGGAGGGGCCAAACCCCTGTCCCCAGAGTGCCCTGGGAATGGGGCTTCGATCTATCTTGGAAAAACACTCTTTGCCCCTCAGGGGCGGATGCCAGGACATACCACTTACAGAACCCTCTGTTGAAATTTCTACAAGATCCTTTAGGAGCCTCACAGATGCTTACCTACATCACGTCAGATGCGGAAGCATACTTCCCTGGGGCGGCCGGCCAGCCTCCAGCCTTGCACAAGCCTGGCTCACTGCCCCTGCCTCCTTTCCTTTGTTCTTGTTCTTTCTCCTTCCTGAGAGTTGAAAGATCTGGGTACAGGTCCCTGCGTTGCCACACCCTGAGAGACCTCAGCCAGGTGGGGTGTCAGTCCCAAGGCCTCAGTTTCTCCATCCACGAAATGGAGCTGTTGACCTGGGACATCTGTCTGCTCCTCCAGATCTGACATGGTCTGGGATGCTGAGCTTCAGAACAGACAGAATGCCTTCCCAGCCCCTGAGGAAGGGTGCACAGTGGGGGCCCTTTCCCCTGAGGGGAGGCTGGGGCAGGGTCAGTGGGGATCGGGGTTCTCTGGCCCCCTGTTTCTTTTTTTTTTTTTTAATTTTTTTTTAATGTTTTATTTATTTCTAGGAGAGAGAGGAACACCTGAGCAGGGGAGGGTCAGAGAGGGAGTCACAGACTGAAACCGGCTCCAGGCTCTGAGCTGGCAGTCAGCACAGAGCCCGACGCGGGGCTCGAACCCACGAACCGCGAGATCATGACCGAAGCGAAAGTCGGACGCTTAACCGACTAAGCCACCCAGGCACCCCAGAAGCCCCTGTTTCTTTTCGATACTTTGAAATCTCAGATGCTTTTGTAGCTTTTCCGGGTTATGAAAGTGATGTGAACACATGAAGCCATCCCCGATTTCTCCAATAATCAGAGAAATAAAAAATGTAAATGAGGTCATTTATCGTTCGTCGTACCGGCAAAACTGCAAAGGTTTGTGCATGAGCAGGGCAAGAGGCAATCAGACGGCGTGGGCCCTGGTCCGCAGAGGCTGCTCTTCTGTGACTCTGTCCCGGGAAGGGTTTGCACGTGGGATGTTCGCAGATGATCCCAAATGATCACTGGCGTTCTTTGCAAGAGCAGAAAGAGAAGGGGAGCTGCTCCTGCGCAGAGAGAGGGAGCTGGCCTGCGTCGCAGCTGTGGACGGACGCATCATGCCAGCTCTGTCTCCGGTCCTCTGCCACTGGCCGCTGCTTTGCGCCTCGAGGGCCGGGAGTCTCTCACATGCCTCACGTTTGTTTCCAGACGTGTCTTCTAGGGTGGAAGCAGGAGTGAAAGGAAAGTGTCGCTTGTCGGTCTAGGAAGGGCTGCACTGTTTGGCTCTGTTGGACTGTGTGGATTTATATATGATTTCATGATAAGGTTCCTGATGGGAGAGGCCTGGAGGACGTCCACTAAGTGCAGGTTTCGATCAGACCTGGGCTCAAAGGCCATCTGCCACCAACTGCCATGCAACAAGGGAGCTCAGCTCTGGTCCCTGAACCTGCAATGGAGCAGATGCCTCCCCATGGGCCCGTCGTAAGATACCTGTGGGCATTTCATAGAACGGGGTCAGGTGACATGTGACCTTGTGTCTGGCTCCCTTCACTCAGCATAATGTATTGGAGCTTCATGGGAGTTGTAGCAGGTACCCGTGTTTTCTTCCTTTGTTACTTCTAGGGTATAATAAACAGTTTGGTCTTGGTCCCAGAGGACGAGCTTCTAAAACAACTTGGAATTTTCCGATGGATAGGAGTGTCTTTGTCATTCTGTAGAATTGACTCATGCCCCTACATAACTGAGGGACAGGGGCTGGTCACCAGAAAGGCCACATGCATGATCAGTGGGTTGGGACTTTCAGCCCGGGGACAAGAGGCGCTGGAATTGAGTTGGGTCACAGGGACGATGATTTTTCGTAACCATGCCCGTGTGAAGAAACCCCAGTAAGAACTCAGTGGAGCATCTGGTTGATGGGCACATGGATGTGCCAGGAGGGTGACACACCTTCATCCCACTAGGAGCAGGCATAGGAGCTCCGTGCTATCTCCCAGAATCGCCTCTTCGGGCTGGTGCTCCTCATCTGTATCCTTTCTACGAAGACACATTCAATAACCATCAATACAGATAAGAAGTCATCTCAAAATATAGGGTTTTCCCGAGGGAGTCATTTCAGGGAATTAAGGAGACTGAAGGGGTCAGAGGGAAGCCTTTTATTCCGAGCCAGGCAGTAAGAAATGTGGGTGGCCCGGGGGACCCTTGAGACATGCAGCTGGCATCTGATGTAGGGACAGTCCTGTGGACCATGTCCTGAACCTGCAGAGTCTGATGCTACCTCTAGGCATTAGTGTTAGAACTAGGCTGTGGTACTGCCAGTTGGGTCTTTACCAGATTAAAATTCCATTGTACGTCTACCCATCCATTATGGACATTTGTGCTGTTTGCGTGTTTTGGCTCTTGTAAATAGTGCTGCTTGAACAGATATTTGTTTGAATGGGTGATTTGGGGTATATAACCAGAAGTGGAATTTTTGGGTCACGTGGCTATTCTATATTTAACATTTTGGGGAGCCACTATACATATTCACGCACAGAGGTGGAATTATTTTACATTCCCCCCAACAATGCATGAAGCTTCCAGTTTCTCCACATCCTTTCCTTAGTCTGTTGGAGCAGATATAACAAAATACTACAGAGTGGCTGGCTTATTAACAACAGGAATTTAGGGCACCTGGGTGGCTCAGGTCATGATCTCATGGTTCATGGATTTGACCCTCGCATCAGGCTCTGAGCTGTCAGCACAGAAACCTATTTTGGCTTCATTGTCTCCCTCTCTCCGTGCCTTTCCCCTGCTCATGCTTTCTCTGTCTTTCAAAAACAAGTGAACATTAAACAAACAAAAACAAGAGAAATTTAATCCTCCCTGTTCTGGAGTGTGGAAGTCCAGGTTCAGGGTACCAGCATGATTGGGTGAGAGTCCTCTTCCTGGTCCACAGCTGGTGTCTTCTTTCTGTGTTGTCCCATGTTGGAAGAACTAGTGATCTCTGTGGGGGTCTCTTTTATAGGGACACTAATCCCAGTCATGAAGGCTTCACCAACATGACCTAAGAACCTCCCAGTGTCACACCTCCTCACACCATTACATCAGCAGTTAGGATTTCAACGTATGAATTTGGGGGTGGGGGGAAGGGGACATAAACATTCAGACCACAGCACTCACCAACACTTGCCTTTTTCTGTTTGTTTGTTTGTTCTTAATATTTTTATTTATTTCTAGGAGAGAAAGAGAGGGAGAGAGAGACAGCGTGAGCAGGGGAGGGTCAGAAAGAGAGGGAGTCACAGACTGAAACAGGCTCCAGGCTCCGAGCTGGCAGTCAGCACAGAGCCCGACGCGGGGCCCAAACCCACGAACCGCGAGATCATGACCTAAGCGAAAGTCGGACGCTCAACCGACTAAGCCACCCAGGCGCCCCAAGAGTTTTATGGTTTTAGCTGCTGTATTTAGGTTGTTGACAAGATTGTTTTTGATTATTCAGGGCCCTTTGGACTTCCGTATGAATTTGAGAGTTGGCTTTTCCATTTCTGCAAAAAAGACTCTTGGAATTTTGTCAGAGATGGCATTAAAGCTGTAGATTACTTGAGTAGTATTGACAGCTTAGCAAAGTTAAGTGTTCCTATCCAATGAAGATCCAATGAGATCCATGAGCTGTCATCTTGCTTATTTAGGTCCTCTTTAATTTCTTTCAGCAATGCTCTGTTGTTTTCAGTATATAAGTATTTCATGCCCTTGACTAAATTGATTCCTAGGTATTTTATTATTACATGTGCTATTTTAAAAGGATTTATTTTCTTAATTTCTTTTTCAGATTGCTGATTGCTGATGTATAGAAGCACAACCTAATTTTATGTGTTGATCTTGTATATTTTCCAACTTGGATACATTTGTTTTTTAGCTCTATTGGCTTTTTTCTTTTTTTGTGAGTTCTTTAGGATTGTTCATATATAGGGTCATGTCATCTGTGAATAGTGATAGTTTTACTTCTTTTATAATTTGGGTGACCTTTTATTCCTTTTTGTTGCTTAATTGCTGTGGCTAAAAATTCAGATACAGTGTTGAATAACAGTGGTGAAATCAAGCAATCTTTGTGTAGTCAGAGGGAAAGTTTCAACCTTTCACCATTGAGTATGACATTGCCTGTGGCTCTTCATAAATTCCCTTTATCATGTTAGGAAACTCTCGTTTATTGCTAGTTTTCTGAGGGTGTTTTATCATTAAAGTGTTGGATTTTGTTAAATGCTTTTCCTGCATCTATTAAGATGATGGTATAGTTAATGTCCCTTCATTCTACTAGCATGGTTTACTTCATTGATTGATTTTTTTTTAATTTTTTTTGTTTTATTTATTTCTAGGAGAGAGAAACAGCATGAGCAGGGGAGGGTCAGAGAGAGAGGGAGGCACAGAATCTGAACAGGCTCCAGGCTCTGAGCTGGCAGTCAGCACAGAGCCCGATGTGGGGCTCGAACCCACGAACCATGAGATCATGACCTAAGCGAAAGTCGGACGCTTAACCGACTAAGCCACCCAGGCGCCCCCTTCACTGATTGATTTTTAAGTGTTGACCCACCTTTGCATTTCTGGGATGAAAGTAGTGAACTCTGTCAATGTTTTAATTTCTGAATTATAAGTTTGATATCATGCTTAGAAAACTCTTCCCCTATCCTACGTAGCTCAGAATATGCCTTTGCCTTGCTGATATCTTCTTAATAGCTACAGAGTATATCATCGCGTGGATGGCCTGCGCTTTTGTGACCCAATATCCATGTATTGGGTGTTGGCAGTGGGCAATGTTGGTGCACTGCCCAGGTCTCCTTTACCAAGATATAAAATATTCTGCTTTCCAGTGGAGAGCTCTGCCAGTCACCATCTTAACTGAGGAGCCACACTGGGCATCATTCATAGTGGGGCGGCTCTGCGCTGGGTACCTCCACTGGGGGGCAATGTGAAGGGCACATGACTATAAAATATTTTTACCCGAAGCCTAACCTGGACTCAATAAGCCCTGAGATTTAATTTCCACTTTATAAGCAGTTCGGCAGGGTGAGCTAAATGATCTCATTAAAGAAATATCAGGCCGGGCGCCTGGGTGGCTCAGTCGGTTAAGCGTCCGACTTCGGCTCAGGTCATGATCTCGTGGTTCGTGGGTTCGAGCCCCGCGTCGGGCTCTGTGCTGACAGCTCGGAGCCTGGAGCTGCTTCGGATTCTGTGTCTCCCTCTCTCTCTGACCCTCCCCTGCTCACGCTGTCTCTCTCTCTCTCTCTCTCAGAAATAAATTAAACATTAAAAAAAAAGAGAAATATCAGGCAAATCAAAATGTGGGACATTTTATAAGAAATTGACCTGGGCTCTTCAAGAAGTCAATGCCATTACAAAAGAAGTAAATAAAAAGAAGGGCAGAATGGCTGTTCTAGACTAACAGAGACTGAAAAGTCATCAGAACCAAATGCAATGAATAAATATAGATTAGCCCCTACTTTGAGAAAAAGCTATAAAAGATATTTTTGTATAATTGGAGAAATTTAAATAAATATGGGATATTAAATGATATGGAATCATTGCTAATTTTATCAGACATCATAATGGCATTATGGCTTGCAGGAGATTATCTTCGTTCTCAGTACATGTGGACTGAAGTGTTTAGGAGTGAAGCGTCATGATGTCTGCAATCTAGAATCAAACAGCAGAGTATAGATGAACAGAGAACAAACCTTTAATAGTTGCTATCTAAGTGGGAGCTATACAGATAAGGAAGTATTTAATGTACCATTCTTTCAACCTTTCTGTGTGTTTGAAATTTTTCATAATAAAAAGTTGGAAACATAAATTTTAAATGGAAATTCTCTATTCATACTGTGGTGTAGCTTGACTAAAAACTTACCGATACAACATGTAGATCTTTCCTCATCCTCTTTATTCCATTGCCTAAGTGTCGACAGAGGGTTTGAATTTCAAAATTCCTAATGGAGATTTCTAATTGCTTCTGTGCAACAAACTGTTTTGCCCCAAGGGGAGAGAAAAGGGGAGTTCCTCAGGTTGTTTCAAAGACGGACTGTTCTTTCACCTAGTGGCATTTCAAAGAACAAAAGGGAGGAGAGAGGTAAGGGACGTGGGAAGACTTCAATAATATGACAAGTCTGAAGTCCTTCTTGGATTTGTCTACAGCTAATGAATAAAGGATGAATTCTGAGCCGAAATGGTTTTTGAAAGATTTATCTACCCCGGGGGAGGGTTTGTGCGAAGCTTTGAGTGTAGTCCCAGCTGTCAGACATAATCTGGGCTGTCATCTCCTCCTGCGTCACTCTGCTCTCTAGTCCCGTCTAGAAAATTGGTTTCATTTCCATTTGAAAAAGCATATATTCACGTACTTATAGTTTTCCATACATGTGTGATGGCAAGCATATTATGCAAAATATACACTTTCTCTATTTTTTAAAAACATTTTTGCTGGATTTCCTCGGCCCCTTCCTCTCCCATCCCCACTTCACCCAGATAACAACCCTCCAAGAATCCATGATAACAAGTTTCCATGTGTACTTGCATATTTCTGCCCATGCTCAAAAAAGAATCAACTGACCTAGATACAGACATATTTGTATATGTACGTGTGTGCTCACATAATATGCACATATGCAATCTCCCGTGGAACCCATTTTTCAATAAAGGAATCATATTATATTTCTTGGCATCTTTCTTCTCACTCAGCTGTGGAAACCCTTCTAAGGCAACTGGTCTACATCTAATTCAGTACCCCCCACCTCTATTTTGAGAGAGAGAGAGGGAGAGAGAGAACAGAGGAGGGGCAGAGACAGAGGGAGAGAAAGGGTCCTAAGCAGACTCCATGCTGAGATCTAATGAGGGGCTCGATCCCAAGACTTTGAGACCATGATCTGAGCCAAAATCAAGAGTTGAACGCTCATGAGCTGAGCCACCCAGGCATCCCTAATCCAGACCCTCTAATGACCCTAGTGTGGCAATGCCATATATTCAACTATTCTTCCATGCATAGCCATTCAGGTTTTCTCCAGTTTGTTGGTTTGGGCCACTATGAACAATACCGCAACAAAGACTGTCTGAATCTATATTCCCATATACACAATCTCTAGTTGTAATAGTTGTGGGTGTAGCTCAGTTCCAAAGACTCTGACATGGCATGTGCCCACCAGCAATGTCCAAGTGTTTATCTTTTCTCTACATTCCCACCAGCAACAGGTACTCTGGATCTTTAATATTTGGCCTGTTTTACGGAAGTAAGATGAAATCTCACTGTCCTGGCATTACTTTGCATTTCCTGTCCACTAATGCAGTTAACTCTCTTTTTATATGTTTGGTAGCCATTTGAACTTGCTCATCTACAAATCATCTATTCTTCCCTTTATCCATCTTCTATTGGATTGTTAACCTTATCAGCATGTTATGTAGATCTTTCATCATTTTCTTTAATCCATTTTATAAATGTCAACAAAGGGTTTTTCACTTTGTGAAAATGCAGCATAGCTTATAGATAGAGCTTCATTTTCTTTTCTTAAATTTATTTATTTATTTTTTTTAGGTGATATCTCCTAACTTTATTTTTTTTTTCACAAATAGTTTATTGTCAAACTAGTTTCCACATAACACCCAGCGCTCATCCCCACAAGTGCCCTCCTCCATGCCCATCCCTCCTCCAACACCCATAGGTTCTCAGTTTGTTCTCAGCATTCAAGAGCCTCTCATGGTTTGCCTCCCTCCCTCTCCCCCACGATGTCCCCCTTCTTCTCCCCCACGGTCCTCCGTTAAGTTCCTCCTAATCCTCCTATACGTGCAAACATATGGTATCTGTCCTTCTCTGCCTGACTTATTTCGCTCAGCCTAACACCCTTGAGTTCCATCCATGTTGCTACACGTGGCCAGATTTCATTCTTTCTCATTGCCATGTAGCGTTCCATTGTATAGATCAACCAATCTTCTTGATCCATTCGTCCGTTGATGGACACTTAGGCTCTTTCCATGTTTTGGCTGTTGTGGAGAGTGCTGCTATGAACATTGGGGTCCATGTGCCCCTATGCATCAGCACTCCTGTATCCCTTGGGTATATTCCTAGCAGTGCTATTGCTGGGTCATAGGGAAGTTCTGTTGTTAGTTTCCTGAGGAACCTCCACACTGTTTTCCAGAGGGACTGCACCAGTTTACATTCCCACCAACAGTGTAGGAGGGTGCCCGTTTCTCCACATCCTCGCCAGCATCTAGAGTTCTCTGATTTGCTCATTGTAGCCACTCTGACTGGCGTGAGGTGGTATCTCAGTGTGGTTTTGATTTGTATTTCCCTGATGAGGAGGGATGCTGAGCATCGTTTCATGTGTCTGTTGGCCATCTGGATGTCCTCTTTGGAGAAGTGTCTGTTCATATCTTCTGCCCATTTCTTCACTGGGTTGTTTGTTTTTTGGGCGTGTAGTTTGGTGAGTTCCTTATAGATTCTTGATATTAACCCTTTATCTGATAGGTCATTTGCAACTATCTTTTCCCATTCCGTTGGTTGCCTATTAATTTTCTGGGTTGTTTCCTTGGCTGTGCAGAAGCTTTTAATCTTGATGAGGTCCCAACAGTTTATTTTTGCTCTTGATTCCCTTGCTTTTGGGGATGTGTCAAGTAAGAAGTTGCTGCGGTGGAGGTCAAGGAGGTTGTTTCCTGCTTTCTCCTCTAGGGTGTTGATAGTTTCCTGTCTCACGTTCAGGTCCTTTATCCATTTTGAGTTTATTTTTGTGCGTGGTGTGAGAAAATGATCTCGTTTCATTCTTCTGCATGTTGCTGTCCACTTCTCCCAACACCATCTGTTAAAGAGGCTGTCTTTTTCCCATTGGATATTCTTTCCTGCTTTGTCAAAGATTAGTTGGCTGTATACTTTTGGGTCCACTTCTGAGTTCTCAATTCTGTTCCACTGGTCTATGTGTCTGTTTTTGTGCCAATACCATACTGCCTTGATGATGACAGCTTTGTAGTAGAGGCTAAAGTCTGGGATGGTGATCCCTCCCGTTTTGGTTTTATTTTTCAGGATTACTTTGGCTATTCGGGGTCTTTTGTGGTTCCATACAAATTTTTGGATAGTTTGTTCTAGTTTTGAGAAGTATGCTGGTGCAATTTTGATTGGAATTGCATTGAATGTGTAGAGTGCTTTAGGTAGTACTGACATCTTAACTATATTTATTCTTCCTATCCATGAGCATGGAATGTTTTTCCATTTCTTTGTGTCTTCTTCAATTTCCTTCATAAGTTTTCTATAGTTTTCATCATACAGATCTCTTGTATCCTTGGTTAGGTTTATTCCGAGGTATTTTATGGTTTTTTGTGCAATTGTGAATGGGATCAGTTTCTTCTTTTCTTAAATTTAAATCCTAGTTAACATATAGTGTAGCATTGGTTTCAGGAGTAGAATTTAGTGATTCATCACTTACATGTAACACCCAGTGCTCATCCCAACAAGTGTCCTCCTTAATACCCATCACCCACTTAGCCCACCCCCACCCCCCCGCAACTCCTTTCAGCAACCCTCAATTTGTTCTCTGTACTTAAGAATCTCTTATGGGTTGCCTCTCTCTGTTTTCATCTTTAAAATTATTTTCTTTCCTCTCCCTATGCTTATCTGTTTTGTATCTTATGTCTTACATATGAGTGAAATTGTATAGTCATTTTCTTTCTCTGGCTAACTCATCTCATTTAACACAAGACATTGTAGCTTCCTCCACGTTATTACAAATAGCAAAATTTCCTTCTTTTTGATGGCTGAATAATATTCCATTGTAGGTATATACCACATCTTCCTTCTCCATTCATCAGTCAATGGACATTTGGGTTTTTCCCATAATTTGGCTATTGTTGATAGTGCTGCTATAAACATCGAGGTGCATGTACCCCTTAACATTTGCATTTTTATATCCTTTGGATAAATACCCAGTTCTGTAATTGCTGGATTGTAGGGTAGTTCTAGTTTTCACTTTCTGAGGAGCCTCCACACTGTTTTGCAGGGTAACTGTACCAGTTTGCATTCCCGACAGTGCAAAAGGGTTCCCTTTTCTCCACATCCTGGTCAACAGCTGTTGTCTCCTGAGTTGTTACTTTTAGCCATCTGACAGGTGTGAGGCGATTCTCTCCAGGTGGTTTGACTTGTATTTCCCTGGTGATAAGTGATGATCCTCTTTTCATGTGTCTGTTAGTTACCTGGATGTCTTCTTTGGAAAAGTGTTCATGTCTTTTGCCCATTTCTTCACTGGATTATTTGTTTTTGGAGGCGTTGAGTTTGATAAGTTCTTTATAGATATTGGAGACCAACCCTTTATCCGATCTGTCATTTGCAAATATCTTCTCCCATTCCGTTAGTTGCCTTTTCGTTTTGTCGAGTGTTTCTTTCACTGTGCAGAAGCTATTTCATTTGATGAGGTCCCAATACTTCACTTTTGCTTGTTTTCCCTGCCTCCAGAGACATGTCTAGTGAGAAGTAACTATGGCTGAGGTCAAAGGCAATGTTGTTGCCTGTGTTCTCCTCTAGGATTTTGCCGACTTCCTGTCTTACATTTAGGTCTTTCATCAATTTTGAGTTTATTTCTGTGAATGAGGTAAGAAAGTGGTCCAATTTCATTCTTCTGGATGTTGCTGTCCAGTTTTCTCAACACCATTTGCTGAAGAGACTGTCTTTTTTCCGTTGGATTTTCTTCCCTGCCTTGTCAAAGCTCAGTTGGCTACCCACTTTTGTGGGTCCATTTCTGAGTTCTCTATTCTGTTCCAGTGACCTAAGTGTCTGTGTCTGTGCTAGTACCATACTGTCTTGATGATTACAGCTTTGTAATAAATCTTGAAGTCCGGGGTTGTGATGCCTTCAGTCTTGGGTTTTTCTTTCTTTCGTTCGTTTTTTTTTCAAGATTGCTTTAGCAATCTTGGATTGTTTGTTCTGGCTCTGTGAAGAATGCTGATGTTATTTTGATAGGGATTACATTGGATATGTAGATTGTTTGGGGTAGTGTAGACATTTTAACAGTATTTGTTCTTCCAATCCATGAGCATGGAATATTTTTCCATTTCTTTGTGTCTTCTTCAATTTCTTTCTTAAGTCTTTTCAGTGTTCAGATCTTTTACCTCTTTAGTTAGATTTATTCCTATGTTCCTTATGGTTTTTGGTGCAATTGAAAATGGGATCCATTGCTTGATTTCTATTTCCCACCAAATTGAACCATAATCTCTGTTGGGTGTGAATTTTCTTATTAATTTTAGAATAATTGACATTTTAATGCTATCAAGTTTGCCCATTCAAGAATTTCTTGCTAAGGGGCGCCTGGGTGGCTTAGTCGGTTAAGCGTCTGACTTTCGCTTGGGTCATGATCTCGCGGTTCGTGGGTTCGGGCCCCGCGTCGGGCTCTATGCTGACTGCCAGCTCAGAGCCTGGAGCCTGTTTCAGAGTCTGTGACTCCTTCTTTCTCTGACCCTCCCCTGCTCACGCTGTCTCTCTCTCTCTCTCTCTCCTAGAAATAAATAAAACATTAAAAAAAATTAAAAAAAAAAAGAATTTCTTGCTCTTCAGTATGATTTATCAGTTTTCCTTACAGCTTCTGTGATTTTCTTAATAAATATATCTCTAAATATAAAAAGTATTTTCTCAAGAAAAATACTTTTAATGTTCTTATATTCGTGCATCTTAAATTTTCTTATTCACTCTAGGAGATTAAAAAAACTTCATCGAGGCATAATTTTAAAACCAGAGTTTCACTTACTTAAGTATATAGTTCAGTGATTTTTAGTAAACTTACAGAATTGTGCAAATATCACCTCAGTCCAATTTGCATTTACTTCCATTCCCATCTATAGCCTGAGGCAACCACCAATCTGCTTTTTGTCTATTTTTGCCACCTTAATAGTCTTGAGTTCTCTATATATAATTATAATAATATAGATATAATAACGTATATGTAAAAAAGAAAACATCTTTTCCCCAGATGTCTATCTAAATTACCTCATGTTCTTTCTTTTTTTTAAATTTCAAATGTTCATTTACTTCTGAGAGAGAGAGAGAGAGAGAGAGAGAGCAGGAGGAGCAGAGAGAGAGAGGGAGACAAAGAATCTGGGGCAAGCTCCAGGCTCTGAGCTGTCACCCTGGAGCCCAGTGCAGGGCTCGAGCTCATGAACCGTGAGGATCATGACCTGAGCCCAAGTCGGATGCTTAACCAACTGATCCACCCAGGTGCCTATAAATTATCTCATATTCTTTTTTTTTTTAATATATATATTTTTTCATGTTTTATTTATTTCTAGGAGAGAGAGAGAGACAGCGTGAGCAGGGGAGGGTCAGAGAGAGAGGGAGTCACAGACTGAAACAGGCTCCAGGCTCTGAGCTGGCAGTCAGCACAGAGCCCGACGCGGGGCTCGAACCCACGAACTGCGAGATCATGACCTAAGTGAAAGTTGGACGCTTAACCGACTAAGCCACCCAGGCGCCCCAATTATCTCATATTCTTATTATTGCGCTCACTACCAACCCCAAGGCATTAAATAACATGAGAGTGAGTGTCCCTCTCTAGTTAATGATTTAAATTAAAAAAAAAACCTTTTTTAATGTTTGTTTATTTTTGAGAGAGAGAGAGAGAGAGAGCAGGGGAGGAATAGAGAGAGAGGGAGACACAGAATCTGAAGTAGCCTCCAGGCTCTGAGCTGTCAGCATGGAGCCCAATGCAGGGCTCAGACTCACGAACCATGAAATCATGACCTGAGCCGAAGTCAGACGTTTAACTGAGCCACCCAGGTGCCCCATTAATGATATAAATTTAAATGATGTTAATGTTTTGTGGTGTAGGATAATATTTTTCTGTCACTTTCGGTGGATAGTTCTTACTAAGTGATTTCATTAAGAACAACTGGTAAATTTGCTTAGCTGCTTTTTTCAGTATATATTAATAAAACCATATGGGTTTTCTTCCTTTGGTTTCCTAATATTAAGGTACATTTTTATTCTTAGAATAAACCCTGCCAGATTGTGTATCATTCTTTTGAGACGTTACTAATTAGTCTGGCTAATATGTTATTTAGAATTTTTACATCTATATTCAGAAGTGAAATATAAGTATTGATTACTTATATTATTTTTATCCCACTCGGGTATTAGATTCTTTTGATTATTTATAAGGGAATTTTCTGCTTTTTTACAGGCTGACATATTAGAATTATCTGAATTATCAGCTCATTCCACTGTCATGCCCTCTGGTCTGGTGACTTATTCAAGAGGAGATTTTCCTATCATGTTCCCAATCTCTTTCTTCTATGGTGATTTTCTGTTCAAGACCTCCACACTTTTTGGGTTTAGTTTTGTCATTTATATTTTTCTAGGAAATCATTGATTTCATATTGATTTTGAAATTTGTGCAAGAGATGTATATGTAGTTTTCACCTATATTTCTTTTTTTTTTTTTTTAATTTTTTTAATGTTTTATTTATCTCTAGGAGAGAGAGAGAGAGACAGCACGAGCAGGGGAGGGTCAGAGAGAGAGGAAGTCACAGACTGGAACAGGCTCCAGGCTCCGAGCCGGCAGTCAGCACAGAGCCCGACGCGGGCCCGAACCCACGAACCGTGAGATCATGACCTAAGCGAAAGTCGGATGCTTAACTGACTAAGCCACCCAGGCGTCCCTATATTTCTTATTTTTAAAAGTTTATTTACTTATTTTGAGAGAGAGACAGAGAGAGAGAGAGAGAGGCTCGGGAAGGGCAGAGAGAGAGGTGAGAGAATCCCAAGCAAGCTCCACACTGTGAGCACAGAGCCTGACGTGGGGCTCAAATTCATGAACCACGAGATCATGATCTGAACCGAAATCAAGAGATGGATGCTTAACCAACTGAGCTACCCAGGTGCCTTCACCTATAATTCTTTTCATCTTTCCTGTCTTTTCTTCCCATTTCTATTTTAATTTTGTTTTATATTTTAATAAATTCCATCTTTTGTTTTTACATATTCACGCTTGATGAAATACTCTTTATTTCTTTTGATGTCCAAAGTTTAGAACAGAGTATGTGGCTTTCATTGAGTCTGCACTCTTCATCCAGACCACCCCAGATCCAAGGTATCTAGAAGTGTGTTTTCAATTTCTAAATATACATTACTCTTGTTCTTCTTTTTAGCAGTGGTTTTAATTTTATTTGATCTCCTCTTTTGTGCACAAGGGATTCCATGATAAACCCTTATACATTTTTCATGGATAAATATAAAAAATACATTACCAGTCTAGAGATGTAAAATTATCTGTGCAGACACACACACATGTAAAATCAAATTTGATTCCCTTATTTCCTTATTTTTTTAATTGAAGTGCACCTCATATAACATTACGTTAGTCATCTCCAAGCGCTCAATTCAGTAGCATTTATCACGTTTTGTACAATTCTAAAACATTTTCATCATCCCCCCAAAAAACCCTATACCCGCTAAGCAGCCAGTTCTCCCCCTCCCCCTCCTGCTAACATCCCCATCCCCAGCGCCCACCCATTTATTATCTATCTCTATGGATTGACCTATATGGATATTTCATATAAATGGAATCATATAATATGCAACCTTTTCTGCGTGTCCCCTTGCACTCAGCATAATGGGTTTGAGTTTTTTCTCTCTGGCAGCAGGACTCAGCACTCCATTCCTTTTAATGGCTGAGTGATATTCCACCGTATGGATGTAACACAATTTGTTCACCCAGTGACGGGCATTTGAGCTATGTCTCCGTTTTGACTATAGTGAACGGAGCTGCCATGAACATTTGTGTACAAGTCTTTGTTTTGAGTCCCCATTTTCAATTTTTTAAGAATGTACGAAGGGATGGGGCGCCTAGGTGGCTGAGTCAGTTAAGCATCCAACTTCGGCTCAGGTCGTGATGTCATTGCTCATGAGTTTGAGCCCCACATCCGGTTCTGTGCTGGTAGCTCAGAGCCTGAAGCCTACTTCAGATTCTGTGTCTCCCCCTCTCTCTTTGCGCCTCCCCTGTTCATGCTCTGTCTGTCTCTCTCTCTCTTAAAAATAAACATTAAAAAAAAAAAAAAAAAAAGAATGTACCAAGGGGTAAAATTGTGGAATCATGTGATAAACTCTATGTTTAACTTTTTAAGGAAACACTCAGCTGTTTTCCACAAGTAGCTGTACCATTTTACATTCCCATCTGCAGTTCCTGAGAGCTCCAATTTTCTCACAGTATTTGCAACACTTGTTATTTTCTGTTTCCCTTTTATTTTTATTTTTTAAATTTTATTATAGCTATCCTAGAGGGTATGAAGTGGCACTTCTTTCTGGTTTTGGTTTGCAGTTCCCTAATGACTAATAATGTTGAGCATCTTCCTATGTGCTTGTTGGTAATTTGTACATTATTTTTGGAGAACTATCTGCTCATGTCCTTTGCCCCCTTTTTAAAAATGTGCTTTCGTTGTTGAGTTAGAAGATTTCTTTATGTATTTTGGATATTAGAGCCTTGTCAGAGATATAATTTGCAAATATTTTCTCCCATTCTCTAGGCTGTCTTCATTTCCATGATTATGTCCTTCAGTGCATAAAATTTTCGCTTATTCTTTTCACTATAACATCTCCTCTCTTCTTAGAGAAATGTGTTGGAATCTTCCATTCTAATTGTGAGCTTCCCAAATGAGGTTTTGTTGAGATAGTTTAGTGGGTTCGAGATTTTTATTTTAATTTTCTTTTCATTATGCCTGTTTTTGCTTTAAGAATCTTATCTAGCATGTGCGCACACACACATATACACATTCTGGAGAGTTCATCCATATCTATTGGTATATAGACACGTATAAATGTGTGTAGTCAATTGTTTACTATTATTTTCTCTTCTGCTTATTTCTGGTCTCTGTTTTGATTAACTCATTGTAAGGCAGGAGACTGTTCCTAAGTGTTGTTCCAGATAAGTGACATACTTCAGTTCTTTCTGAATTCTTGTGAATGATTCTTTTTGTCTTAGCCTGTCTTATGCTGTCTTATGTTGCAGATGAGAAGTCAGAAGCAATTTTCATTCCTTTGCACTGGTAAGAAATAGGGTTTTCCTTCTGAAAGCTTATTAATATCTTTCTTCATTCTTCAAGTTCTGGTATCTTCCCAGGATATGCTATCAGTCCACCCTGCAATTTGATAAACGCTTTTTTTTTTAGGTTTACTTACTTATTTTGAGGGAAAGAGAGAGAGCATGAACGTGCATGCACACGGGCAGGGGAGGGGCAGAGAGAGAGGAGAGAGAATCCCAAGTAGACTCTGCACTGTCAGTGCAGAGCCTGACACAGGGCTCGATCTCATCAACTGTGAGATCGTGACCTGAGCCGCAGTAGAGTTGGAAGTTTAACCGACTGAGCCACCTAGGTGCCCTGTTAAACCCTTTTAAATCTGTGACCTCAGCTTAACTGTAGCAACAGAAACCTCCCTCTACCACTAGTTACCTGGTGCCTCCTTTTCTCCCTCCCCAGTGCCTTCACCTACAGCCTTTCTCTGTCGGGCAGGCTCCTAATCACTGCTGTGACAGTATATTTGATGCTCTGAAGAGATCTCTTCCCTCATACTCTATACGACAAAATTATTTTCAGTAATAACTATAGGTAATAATCATGATTTTCCTGATTTTTCTTTAGTTTGGAAACACAAAAAGCAGATAAAATCTCAATTAAGGGGCGCCTGGGTGGCTTAGTCGGTTAAGCGTCCAACTTTCGCTTAGGTCATGATCTCGCGGTTCGTGGGTTCAAGCCCCGCGTCGGGCTCTGTGCTGACTGCCAGCTCAGAGCCTGGAGCCTGTTTCAGTCTGTGACTCCCTCTCTCTCTGACCCTCCCCTGCTCACGCTGTCTCTCTCTCTCTCCTAGAAATAAATAAAACATTAAAAAAAATTTTTTTTTAAATCTCAATTAAAAAATGTTTCAGATTTAGTAAAATATTCCAAGTGCAAATTAGAAATTGCATTTACCAAACAAAATATTGCCTCTTGGCGTTTGCACTGAGTTTCATTGTTTTAAATTTTAAACACAAGTAAAAATTCTAATTGGTCACACAAAATGACAGTTGAAGTAACTTGAGTTTATAATAACTGAGTTACAACTGCTTTTTTGAATTATATGTTTTAAATGCGAGAATGTTTAGTGTCACGGGGGCGCCTGAGTGGCTCAGTCGGTTGAGGGTCTGACTTCAGCTCAGGTCATGGTCTTGCGGTTTGTGAGTTCAAGCCCCACGTCGGGCTCTGTGCTGACAGCTCAGAGCCTGGATGCTTCACATTCTGTGTCTCCCTCTCTCTGCCCCTCCCTCACTCACGCTCTGTCTCTCAAAAATGAATACACGTTAAAAGAAGAAGAATATATACTGCCACAGAAATTGGAGTCCAGAACTGCCCACAACTTGATCTGGAACAGCCCCAACATGTTACAAACTTACTTATGAAAAGAACACGTGTCAAAATCAAGTGTGTAGCTGGTTCTGAGGTTTAGGTGTGGGGTCTCCTATATAACAGAGAGATCTCCAAGTTAACTTTCTTTCTTTTTTTTTTTTTTAATTTTACTTTTGACAGAGAGCATGAGCAGGGGAAGGGCAGAGAGAGAGGGAGATACAGAACCCAAAGCAGGCTCCAGGCTGTCAGCACAGAGCCTGAGGCGGGGCTCGAACCCACGAACTGTGAGATCGTGACCTGAGCCGAAGTCAGATGCTTAACTGACTGAGCCCCCCCGGCGCCCCTAAGAAACCATCCCCCTTTAAAATATCAAGAGACAGGGGCGTGCCAGGCTGACTCAGTCAGTTAAGCATCAGACTTCAGCTCAGGTCAGATCTCATGGTTTGTGAATTTGAGCCCAGCTCTGTGCTGACAGCTCGGAACCTGGAACCTGCTTTGGATTCCGTGTCTGCCTCTCTCTGTGTGTCTCTCTCCCTTTCTGCCTCTCTGTCTCTCTCTCTCAAAATAAATAAACCTTAAAAAAGGCTTTTTTTTTTTTTAATAAAAAAATAAATGCTTCTGACAGAATAAGATTCACCCCTTCAGGAAGCGCTCAGACAGGACAGAACAAATGATGATTATTTCCGAATAAGGCCCATCCCGCATCCAGCACTAAGTACCTGTCCCGTGAATGCAGTCTGCTGTCTCATGGCCACCACCCAACCCAGAACGGGACCAGCGTAAGACAAAATGCCACAAAGGTTCTTGGGTTTTGTTTTGTTTTTTTACTGAGATTTAGCTGGTTTTTCTCAATTAAGCATTCCCTTGGCTGCTGTAAATTTTTGATTAGTTTCCAGCATTCCTAAATCATTGATCGGACAGGTTTTTGCCAGCTAATTCAATGCTTTTGAGGAGGAACAGATTTTCCTGTTCCCTAATGTGCTATTTTCACATTTCCCACCTCTTTATTTTTAACCTACATGTCTTTACATGTAAGTGAATTTCCTGTAGTCAGCTTATAGTTGGATCTTGTTTTCTGAATCCACTCATGATCTCTGCCTTTTATGTATTTAAACAACTTGAATTTAAAGTTATTATTGATATCGTTGGATTGATACTACCATGTTTGTAAATTTTTTTCTGTTCATTGTGTTTGTTCTGTTTCTTCTTTTTCACTTGTGCTGCTTTCTGAGGTTTTAATTTTTTTTACTGCTTATTCATTTTTGAGACACACACACACACACACACACACACACACACACAGAGTGTGAGTAGGGGAGAGGCGGAGAGAGTGGGAGACACAGAATCTGAAGCAGCTCCAATCTCTGAGCTGTCAGCACAGAGCCCGAGGCGGGGCTGGAACTCATGAATCGTGAGATCATGACCTGAGCTCAAGTCGGACTCTCAACCGACTGAGCCACCCAGGTGCCCCCTTTCTGTGGTTTTAATTCAGCTTTTTATATGATTCCATTTTCTTCCTCTCTCAGCATATCAAATATACTTCTTTTAAAAATATTAGTGGCTGTTCTAAAATTTGCAATATACACTAAGAACTAATTTAAGTCCACTTTCAAATAATAGTATGTATTGCTTCCTGGGTAGTACAGATCCCTTATAATAGAGTATACCCAGTGTCTCTTTATTAAATTACTGTCATTTCTTTTCCTTACCTATATACTTCAATCACCCAGGTGATGGTTACTAGTATTACCTTGAACAAGCATTTACTTTTTAGATCAATGAAGAATAAGAAAAATAACAAGCTTTCCTTTACCTTCATTCAGTATTCTCCAATGCTTTTCCTCTATTTCATAGATCAGACTTTCCAGCCTGAGTCATTCACCCTCTCCCCAAAGAACTTCTTTTAATGTTTCTTGCAGGGCATGTCTGCTGGCAATAAATTTCCTCAGTTTTTATTTGTCTGAGAGAGTCTATGTTTCTCTCTATGCTTGAAAAATAATTTTGCTTGATACAAATATCTAGGTTGATGGGTTTTTTTTTTCAGCTCTTTCTTTTAATGTTTATTTATTTATTTTGAGAAAAAGAGAGAGAAAGAGCAGGACATCAGAGAGAGGGGGAGGCAGAGAATCAGAGAATCCCAAGAGCCCAGTGTGGGGCTCAGTTTCATCAACCGTAAGATCATGATCTGAAATCAAGAGCTGGATGCTTAACTGACTGAGCCACCACGGCCCCCCTCTTTCAAATCTTAATATTTATTAAATTTTTTTACATTTATTTAGTTTTGAGAGACAGAGAGACACAGAATCTGAAGCAGGCTCCAGGCTCTGAGCTGTCAGCACAGAGCCTGACACAGGTGTGAACCCACAAACGGTGAGATCATGACCTGAGCTGAAGTCGGACGCTTAGCTGACTTAGCCACCCAGGCACCTGTCAACTCTTAATATTTCATTCTATTCTCTTGCTCCTGTGATTTCTTATGAGAAGTCTGCTTTAATTCTTCTCCTTGCTTCCCTTTAAGTAAAGTGTTTATTTTCCTCTGCATTCTTTCAAGATTTCTTCTCAGTCTTTGGTTGTCCACTATCTAAATATGATCTAACTAGGCGTAGATTATTTAGTATTTATCTTGCTTGGTGTTCTCTGAACTTCCTAGGTCAGTGCTTTGCTTTGTCATTAATTTGGGGGAAAGTTTTAGCCATTATTACTTCAATATTTCTTCTGCTCTGTTCTCTCTTTCTTCTTCTGGTACTCCCATTACACACATATTACACCTGTTGTAATTGCCTCACAGTTCTTAGATATTTCAGCTGGATTTTTTTTTTTTTTGCTTTTTTTTTTTTCCTCTTTGCATCTGTTTGGTAAGTGTCTGTTGAGCCATCTTTAAGATCACTGATCCTTTCTTTGGCCATATGCAGTCTATTGATGACTCCAGAAAAGCCTTTGTTAACCCTAATACTCATCCTAACCCTATGGTTAGGTGGTTTTTTTCCCTAGCATTTTCCTTCGGTACTTTTTTCGTTTCCTTCCTTGTATTAGCTCTGCTTACAACCTCCATCTCTTCTTGCATGTCGTCTCTTTTGTCCATTACGGCCACGAAGCACGCACACACCACCGTCACCCTCCTCAAGTGACAAGACCTAACATAGTACCCACAGTTGCTTTCAATTCTCTGTCTCGTAATTTCAACACCTGTGTCATATTTGACCATAGCTCTGATGTCTGCTTTGTCTCTGAACACTGTGCTTTTTCTTTAAGTTTTTGTTGAAAGCTGGACATAATGTATTAGGTAATAGGGACTGAGGTAAATAGACTTTAAGTGTGGTATTTGATGTTAATCTAGTTGTAGTTAATGTTTGCTGCAGCTGTAGGTGCCAAAGTGTTCAAACGCCTCTAGTGTCCATGTTTTTAGCTCCTCTGTTGTCTTTGGGTTTCTCTAAGAACTTCTTTTTTTTTTAAACATTTTTTTAACATGTTTTATTTATTTCTAGGAGAGAGAGAGAGACAGCGTGAGCAGGGGTGGGTCAGAGAGAGAGGGAGTCACAGACTGAAACAGGCTCCAGGCTCTGAGCTGGCAGTCAGCACAGAGCCCGACGCGGGGCTCGAACCCACGAACCGCGAGATCATGACCTGAGCGAAAGTCGGACGCTTAACCGACTAAGCCACCCAGGCGCCCCCAGTGACTCAGAGTCTTCTTAAGAAGGAGTTCTTAGAGGGGCGCCTGGGTGGCTCAGTCGGTTGAGCATCCGACTTTGACCCACATCATGATCTTCTTCTTTGTGAATCTGAGCCCCGTGTTGGGCTCTGGGCTGATAGCTCAGAGCCTGGAGCCTCCTTCAGATTCTGTGTCTCCCCCCTTCTCTGCCTCTCCCCTGCTCATGCTCTGTCTCTCTCTGTCTCTCAATAATAAATAAAAACGTTAAAAAGAATTAAAAGACTCTGAGCCCTACAGACTTTTCAGCTGTAATCCACTGATACTATACTGGAGGCCTGACAGTGTGATGGTTGGAGTGATAGAGGAAAAGCATTCTGAAATCTTCTGATTAAGGCTGTCGTAGTGGGTCTGTGTCCCTGGCTTCACAAATGCTTCTAAGAGTGCTGTTCTCTCTTCAGCTTAGATGACACAGAGAGCCTAGAAGGGACCACAGTCAGGTGATAGTCTTCAGGCTCTATGAGTCCTTTCCACTGGAGACTTTGCCACTGTGATGGAGGATGTACTGGGTCTGTCTCTAAATAATTACTTTTGCCCCACCCTCACCAGAAGTTCAAGGTGATTTAGAACTTTTTTCATGGCTTTTCACTATGAGAATCTGGTTGATTTCCTGCAGGTAAAATTCATGACAGTGTAGGGACTTCCCCAAAATGCCTTGCTCCCAAGAGCTTCCTATCCTCACCCTAGTTGACTCTCAGCCTTCAGCAATTCAACAAAATCCCATTTAAGTGTTCATACCATGGGGCGCCTGGCTCACTGTTGATAAAGTGTGAGACTTTTTTTTAACTTTTTAAAACATTTTTATTTATTTTTGAGAGACAGAGAGAGGCAGAGTGCTAGCGGGGGAGGGGCAGAGAGAGAGGGAGACACAGAATCCGAAGCAGACTCCAAGCTCTGAGCTGTCAGCACAGAGCCCAACGTGGGGCTTGAACTCATGAACTGCAAGATCATGACCTGAGCCAAAGCTGTATGCTCAATTGACTGAGCTACCCAGGCGCCCCGAGACTCTTTTTTTCTTAAATGTTTATTTATTTATTGAGAGAGAGAGGGCAGGAGGGAGGGAGAGAGAGAACATGAGTAGGGAATTGGCAGAGAGAGAGAGGGAGAGAGAGAATCCTAAGCAGGCTCTGTGCTGTCAGTGCAGAGCCCGATGTGGGGCTTCATCTCATGACCTGTGAAATCATGACCTGAGCTAAACTCAAGAGTTCCATGCTTAACTGACTGAGCCACCCAGGAGCCCTGAGCTTGCGACTCTTAATCTCGGGGTTGTAAGTTCAAGCCCCACGTTGAGTGTAGAGATTACCTAAAAATAAAAGAGTTAAGTATTCTACCAGCCCATGGTTCCAGTGGTCTCTGCTCTAGGGGAGGTGACCTGGCCCCTGCTTATCTCTGTGGGAGTGCGCTAGGGCAGCCATAAAAAGTGCCATAAACGGGGTGCCTTAAAGCAACAGAAATTTATCCTGTAACAGTTCTGGAGGCCAGAGGTCATATATCGAGTGCTATCAGGGCCACATCCCCTCTGAAACTTGCAGGGGAGAACTCTGCCTCCTTTCAGCTTCTAGTGGGGGAGTTTCCTTGGCTGGCAGCTGCGGCACTTCAATCTCTGCCTCTACTGTCACATGATGCTTTCTCTCTGTGTGTTTGTGTCTCTGTATCTCTCCTGTTTTTATAAGGACACCAGTCACTGTAGATAGAAGGCTCGCCCTATTTCAATATGACCTTTCTTTAACTAATGATATCTGCAAACACTCTACTTTCAAATGAAGTCATAATCTGAGATACTGGGGTTAGGAATTTAGCATCACATTCTGTATGCACCCGTCTCTCCAGATTAAAAACAAATTTTTAACGTTTATTCATGTTTGAGAGACAGAGTTCAAGCAGGGGAGGGGCAGAGAGAGAGAGAGAGACAGACAGACAGACAGACAGACGGAATCCGAAGCGGGCTTCAGGCTCTGAGCTGTTAGCACGAATTCACAAACCATGAGATCACGACCTGAGCCCAAGTCTGATGCTTAACTGACTGAGCCACCCAGGTGCCCCCTGTGTCTCCAGATTTTAAAGGGGTGATTTCTAATCTCAGTTGTCCGATGGCTCAAAGAGAACTCAAAGAGAACATGATTTCCAGTTTGTTCCATGTTTTTCTTATTTTGAAGAGAATAACTTACGTGAAAGTTGTTTTGGAAATCTCCCTCCGGGGCTCAAGTTCATGTGAGGCTCGAACTCCAGCAATGAGATCATGACCTGAGCCACCCAGGCACCCCTGTCAAAAGTATTTAAAGGCAAGTGTCAGATCCACTACTGTCTGAGCAAGGACAATTGGGACAAACAATTGGTAACCAAAAAGCTAGGGAATAAAGGCCAGGGAATGAGACATGGTAGAGAACAAAGACTGAAAAGCTCCCGCATATTCCTAGGAGCTGAGAAGACCATGTGCAGGCCCAGGGTCTAGTGAACACTTAAACAAGACCTGAGAGGGCCCTGAGCTCTGACCTCTGGCCAGCCTTCAGATTGTGCATGGCCAGAAGGGAAGGCTAAGGCAGAGCTGTAAACTGCATGCTGAGTGTTGAAGGCATGCCCCAGCACACAGAGTTCATCTACAAAGACAGAGGTTTTTGACCCAGACATCTAAGGAAATTTTGTTGGATCACTAGCTGAGCACCAAGCATGCCCTCCATGGCCACACTAGAGAAGGAATACAAGACTTTAAAAAATTCATTAAGAAAGTCAGTAAGGGGGCGCCTGGTGGCTTAGTCGGTTAAGCGTCCGACTTTCGCTTAGGTCATGATCTCGCGGTTCGTGGGTTCGAGCCCCGCGTCGGGCTCTGTGCTGACTGCCAGCTCAGAGCCTGGAGCCTGTTTCAGTCTGTGACTCCCTCTCTCTCTGACCCTCCCCTGCTCACGCTGTCTCTCTCTCTCTTAGAAATAAATAAAAACATTAAAAAAAAAAAAAAAAGAAAGAAAGTCAGTAAGCAGCAACAGCAACTACAAGAAATAGCAACCCTGGGGAGAGGGGAGAATCTGATTTCCAGAACTGCTACATTGTAATATTCAAAGTCTCCAATTTTCTACAAATTCTTTAAGGTCAGCAAATTCCTAATACCAAAACCATGACAAGAACAGAAAACTACATACCAGTATCTATCATGGGCATACCTGCATAAATCCTCAACAAAATGTTAGCAAATCATATCCAACAATGTATAAAAAGAGTTGTATACCAGGAGCAAGTGGGATTTATTTCAGGTATGCAAGACTGACTCAACATTAGGAAATTAATTAATATAACCAACCACACCAATAGGCTAAAGAAGAAAAATCATAAAATTGTATAGTAGATGCAGAAAAAGCACTTGATAAAATTCAATACTTGTTCATGATTAAAAAAAAAAAAAAACAACCTCTCAGCAAATTAGGAATACAGGGACTTTCTCAACTTGATAAAGAGTATCTATAAAACCCCTACCACTAACATCATACTTAATAGTGAGAAACTAGATGATTTATCTGTAATAACAAGAACAAGGCAAAGAAGTTCTTACCACTCATATTCAACATCATACTAGAATCTTAGCTAATGTAGAAAATTCCAGTGAATCAAATGGAACTCCTAGAATTCGTAAGTGATTAGAGCAAAGTTTCAGGATACAGGGTTTATATAAAAATTCAGTTGCTTTCCTATGTACTGGCAATGAACGTTCGATTTTGAAATTAAAAACACACCATTTATGTCAGCACCAAAACCAATGAAATATTTAGGTAGAAATCTAACAAAATCAAAATAGGGATCTATTTGGATTTGGAACAAGGTTCTAGAGTTTTGTAGAGGATAACTACAAAACTCTGATGAGGAACTATTTAAGAAGATCTAAACAAGTAGAAAGAGATTCCATATCTATCAGCAGGAAGACTCAATACTGTTAAAAATGTCGGTCATCCCCAGAGTGGCTGCAGCAGTTTGCATTCTTACCAGCAGGGCAAAAAGGTTCCCCTTTCTCCACATCCTCACCAACATCTGTTATTTCCTCGGTTGTTCATTTTAGCTATTGTTACAGATGTGCGGTGGTATCTCGTTGTTGTTTTGATTTGGAGGTTCCTCAAAACAGTAAAATTAGAACTATCCTATGACCCAGCAATTGCAGTAGTAGGTATTTATCCAAAGGATACAAAAATGTTGATTCAAAGGGGCATATGCACCCCAGTGTTTACAGCAGCACTATCAACAATAGTCAAATTATGGAAAGAGCCCAAAAGTCCATTGACTGATGAATGAGTAAAGCAGATGTGGTATATATATGCAGTGGAATACAACTCGGTGATCAAAAAGAGCGAAGTCCTACCATTTGCAACAATGTGGATGGCACTAGAGGGTATTATGCTAAGCAAAAGGAGTCAGAGAAAGACAAATATCATATGATTTCACTCATACGTGGAATTTAAGAAACACAACAGATGAATACAGGGGAAGAGAAACAAAAATGAGATAAAAACAGAGATGGAGGAAAACCATAAGAAACTCTTAAATACAGAGAACAAACTGAGGGTTGCTAGAGGGGATGTGTGGGTGATAGGCTAAATGGGTGATGGGCATTAAGGAGGGCACTTGTTGGAATGAGCACTGGATGTTATATGTAAGTGATGAATCACTGGGTTCTACTCCTGAAACCAGTGCTACACTGTATGCTAACTAACCTGAATTTAAATAAATACATTTTTAAAAAAATGTTAATCTTTCCCAGCTTATCTTATAGATTCAATCTTATTCCAATCAAAATCACTATTAGTAACTTACTTTGCGGATATCTATAAGTGGACTCTAAGGTTTATGTGATGAGGCAAAGGCCCAGAATATCCAATACAATATTGAGGAAGAACGAAGTCAGAGAACTGATAATACCTAACTTCAAGTCTTCATATAAAGTTACAGTAACCAAGACTGATATTGACTACCATAGACAAAGAGATCAATGGAACAGAATACACAACTCTTTAACAGACCCACATAAATAGAGGCAACTGATCTTTGACAGAATGGTCAATATCTGTAGTGACAAATCATGTTGACAGCATGTAACCTTGATATGATGTGGTTAAAATGGTACTTTCCTTCTATGGTCTTCCCATAACCCCTGTCTAATCATGAGGAAAACATCAGATGAGTATCAGATGAATTTTAATAAGGGAATATCTTACAAAATTCTTAATCCTCAAAGTTGTCAAGATCGTTAAAAATAAGGAAAATGTGAGAAACTATCACAACCAAGCCTAAGGAAACATGATGAGTAAATATAACGTAGTCTCCTGGGACAGAAAAAAAGATGTTAGGTAAAAACTAAGGAAACCAGAATAAACTATGGACGTTCGTTAATAGTCATGACTCAATAATGGTTCATAATTGACAAACGCACCATACTAATGTAAAATGCTAATTTTAGGGAGAGTTGTATGAGGGAATATTGGGAATGCTATGTAAAATCCTCTCAATCTTTCTGTAAATCTAAAATGTTCTAAGAGAGAAACTTGATTTTTTAAAAATCAGTAACTGGCGGCAAGTAAGTCTTGGATCAACAGAAGACTTTTTGGGGGGACTATTATATTACTAATGTTGGGAATTGCCAGTGCGTTGTGATAATAAAAAGACTCTTTTATGTACATACTCGATTGATTGACATCATGTGTCAATCAGAGTATGAGCATCATGTGTCATTCGGAGTACGATTGACACATGATGTCATTTGAGTACGGCTGACACACAATGTCAGGTGTATAACATAGTGATTGGACAAGTTTATACATTATGTGGTGTTCAAGAAGTGTAGCCACCATCTTTCTGTTAACTGGTTTTTTACATTCCCTCCAGACAAGGCATCTGTTATTGCCTGTGCTGAGGGAAGAAACTCCCCGTGACGCACTCTTGGTATGCACTGCCCCAAACCTCTTCTATTTGCTTATGGTGACTTCTCTCCATTTCAATATCTTGCTTGCTATCTTCTTTGCTTATATCTTGTGTCTGTTTCTCCATTTGTGTAATTTTTTTTATTACTGGCACGTAAGAACTTTTTCACCTAAATGCTATTAACTCTCTGTATTAGTTTCCTTGGGTAACACAGTCCACACATCCGGGGGCTTAGAACAATAGAACTTTATTGTCTGAAAGTTCTAGATGCTGGAAGTCCAAGAACAAGGTGCCAGCAGGGCTGTGCTTTCTTAAAACTTTAGGAGAATCCTTCCTTGCCTCATCCTAACTTCTAGTGGTTTTCCAGAAATCTTTGACATTCCTTGGCTCAAAGAGGCATCCTACCAATCCTCTGTCTTCACGTGTCCTTCTTTCCTCTGTGTGCGTGTGTGTGTGTGTGTGCATCTCTGTCCAAATTTCCTTTTCAAAAGGACACTAGCTATATTGGATTGGGGACAGCCCTAATGACCTCATTTTAAGTGGATTGCCTTTGTAAATACCCTATTTCCAAATAAAATCATATTCTGAGGCGCTGGGGTTAGGACTTCAAAATATGCAAAATTTCCCATCGTCCAATCCATAACACCCTCTGATGGTCATTTCACCGGTGACCTCTTCTTCTTTTAATATTTGTGGTGCTTTTTAGTATAAAAGATTTCATTTTCACATAGTTAAATCAGTCATACTTTACCTTTCTGACCTCTGAGAAACCGGAGATTTACTACTCCAAGTTTTTAGAATTATTATTCTGTATCCTATTGAAATGATTTTATTGATGTTTCCTATTTAAAATTTAATCCATCTAGAAATTAATCTGTGTATGGTACAGCAGTGTCTCTTGAATGAAGCGCAAACATGTACGTCTTAAGAACAAGCATTAATTAGCTCTTATCCCAGTGAGTAAGAAAATGTCTCCTAACTGGCTCTTAATTAGGAACGAACACTCCCTCTTCCATGGAATCAGTAAATCACACTATTATCCAGAGGGGTATTTAGTCTTTTGTTCCTTTCCCCTTCCCTTTCAGGCTTAGCAGGGTAAGAAAGCAGCCATAGACCCCCTTCCTCTAAAGCCTGCTCCCTTAGCAACATGATGAGAGCCTTAGAAATGAACAGTCCAGAAAAGGCTGGATTAAATTACTAGCCAAGGACTGTGAATGTCCTTGGTGTCCTTTTGGGAGACAAGAAAGGATGTTATGCATTGTTACACACATACACAGACACACACTCATGTTCACACACATATGTTATATATATGGACAAATACTCAATTTAAAAAAGAAACTCAAAAATCTAGCTGTCTTATTGCACTCTTATTGTTTTGAAAGGGAAAACTAATACAAGGTCAATTTTGTTCCCTTCCTTTCTAATGTTTTTGCCTCACTTCTTTGCCTAATTTTATTGTTTAAAATTTCTTGGACAATGTTGATGGACAGCACAGGTCTTCAATACCATATCTGCAGTTTCTAAGTGCCGAAAGTTCTAAAATATAAAAGTCCTTTCATTGTTGTGGCAAAGTCATTGGAAAACAAAACCTGACCTGAATGAATGCAGGTTACTTACACTCTTTATGTCCACATTTGAGCTACTGAGATAGTAATGTGCTTGATTACGGAGTGCTGCCCTGACCCTCACTGGGCTTGTTCCCAATATATAGGTTATACTCAATATTGCCTTGAAAAGTATGACAAACTCTGATCGTGAGATTGAACTGATCCCAAGGATCTTGGTGAAAGGCTTGTGCAACTTTAGCTCATCAAGCATTACTTATGTGGCCTGATTCAAGTAAGGATGGCTTTACTCATTAAACTTGACTTTGGGTTGTGGCAGATACTTCTAACTTAAAGGAGTTTTCCATGCCATCCATATTTACTGATCTATTTTTATTTTCTACCATTTCTGGGTCAATTATATTTTCCATGAAAAGACTGAATTGTATTTGTACTTGAGAATACCTTGGGCTTTGTGGCTTCTGTTCTTGAATGTAAGGAGCTTGAAGGTCATCACACTATCCTCACAAATAAAAAGCTGAACAAACTGGAAATAAACAAGTCTTATCAGATCCATCAGAGATTGAGATCGCAGGGCAAACTGCTGCCCCCCAAATCAGAGAGACAGGTGCATACAGAGAATCACAAGTTACCAGAATGGAAATCCAGGTGCGCAAAGCCAATTCTTCTTAGTAAGTCCCGCCCTTGAAGGAAGCTTTACCAGGACCTGTCTTTAAGGAAGGGACCTACTCAGCTCCAGCCCTTTTTTGGCTTTCCTGTCTCACTGACAGTTTTGTTTTTTTTTTTTGGAGGGAGGATGCAAAACTGTTGAGAAGGGATAGTGATGGTCACAGACCAGGGGCGCAGGTTCACTGAAAAACTGAGCTGTAATTATAGGCCTCTAAAATACTCCCCCCGGCCACCACCTCACCACCACATCGTAGAGCTCCTGTATAGCAGAGACAGATATAAGAGCATAGAAAGTTTTAGCCTCACTCACAGCTACATCAAACAGTAAACACAGCCTAGCTCCCAGCTGGATGAACATAAACCTTACCATGAAGGCCTGTTTACCCAGTTGGGTTTTTCTTGTTTTCTTTTGTTTTGTTTTGTCTTGTTTTGTTTTGTTTTGTTGTTCTGTTTTGTTTTACCAAGTGCATCATGCTTGCCTTTCAACCAAAAGTTACAACACATACTAAAAGCCTAAAAACCCAGTTTGAAGAGATGTACGAGGATCGAAACCAGACTGAGATGTGGCAGAGATGTTAGATTTATGAGACCAGGAATTTAAAACGACTGTGATCAAGTGTGCCAATGAAAAAAGTGGAAACATGCAATGACAGACAGGTAATGTAAGCAGATGGAAACTCTAAGAGAATTATTTTGCCTAAAGCCATACACATTATTCCCGATTAATTGTTGGTTCTGTGTTATGTCTGTGATTGCTTCCTTTTTCACATTACTAATATTGTGTATTTGTATTCTCTTCCTCTCTTGCCAGACTTGCTAATATTTTTTTCCATTTTACTAATCTTTGCAAAAATAATAATCCTAGATTCTATTTTCCAATCTTGCCTATTTACAGTCTTCTAATTAATCAGCTTCTGCCTTTATCTTTATCATTTCCCTTTCTGCTACACTCCATTTATTTTATGGTTATCTTTCCAATTTTGTGTATGTAATTCACATTAACCTTTCTTCATTATTTTTTACTGGCTAACGTAGCATTGAGATCTTGAGTCCTGTGTCACTGCCACAGTGTTGAGGCTGTGGTGTTGCAGAAGTTGGGGCTGGCAGGAATTCTCAATGACAAGATACAATAAAGGAAGGGAAAAAACAAGATAGGTAAGCCAAAACTTTTGTCTTTCTGGCTCTGGCTATTGCTTTGCCACATCTATTTTATAAATTTTTTTTTATTTTAATGTTTTTTATTTATTTCTAGGAGAGAGAGAGACAGCGTGAGCAGGGGAGGGTCAGAGAGAGAGGGAGACACAGACTCTGAAACAGGCTCCAGGCTCTGAGCTGGTAGTCAGCACAGAGCCTGACGCGGGGCTCGAACCCACCAACCGCGAGATCGCGACCCAAGCGAAAGTCGGACGCTTTACCGCCTAAGCCACCCAGGCGCCCCATGCCACATCTATTTTAATGTCTGGAAATATTTCATCATGGGGATGTACAGCAGTATGTGTCCACAATCCTTAAATATTGGATTCTGGATAAATTCACAGGTAAATTTATTAAATATTCTTTGGGCATCATACCTTGTGTGAGGGGCTGAGGCTATAGTGACGGACAGGACAGACATATTTTCGCTCTTAAAATATTTTACTGATGGAAACAATGCAATAGATAAATCTTGGCAGCATCCATTATTATACTTTTACGACATGTTCCTAGATTAGACTTGCTAGGCCAACAGATGTGCATATTTTCATAGTTATGTAATATTTAATCAGCCAAAAATAACATATTAGATTCATTAGTACTGAACAGTGTATATCCCTTGAATGACCACTGAGTACTGGAATTTTAAAAATTCTTGCCCATTTAAATGATAATTATATGGTTATTTTTATTTTGTTTTATACCAGCATTTCTTGTCCATTCTATCTTTCATGGATGGCCCGCCCACACCCTGTGATCATTTTTGTATTAGTGTTTTCTCTTCTATTTATTGTTTTATATTTTTATATATGAAGAATACTGTGCATATGTCCTTTATGGACAATTATTTTGATAATTTCTTTTAATTTTGTTTATGGCATTCTAAGACATATAAATATTGTTAATTTTAAATGGTCAAGAATTATATGCTATGAATTATAGCTATGAATTATATATTGATTTTGCCTTTGTACTGATCCATAGAAAGGGTTCTGGATCCTTGTGGTTAGATAAACGTTTGCTAATATTCTCCTTATGCTAGTTTATTCTTCCATGCAAGGCTAGGCTCTTTTCAAAGGTCTTCATCCAAAAAGTGGAAGCAGAGTACTCATTTGACACATGTGCTGAGGACCACCAATGAGGCAGGCAGCACTTCTGTACTACATGGTTTCTGGTTTTCCCAAGAAGAGCTAGTCTGAACTTTGCCTGATGTTCCTTTGTGGGTGGGTGGTAGTGGAGAGAGACAAAAAAAACCTCCTCCAGGGTTCATTTATGATCTGGCTTTTTTCAAAACTAATTATAGCCAGTTGAGGGAACCTCTGGTTTCAAGAACCTTGTGGATGCTGCTGAGAAATAATGAAGTCTTTGGCTTAGGTGCTCGCTGGGGGTGGATTTGGCGGTGGTCAACTCTGCTTAGTGACTTGGAGGAAGGACTTGTTAAGTCTGGTGTCAAGTGGTAATCCCCCCACGGCAAACATAATCAATGAAAAGCTGCAAATTTTCCTCTAGGATGAAGAACAAGATAAAGATGTTCACTCTCACCACTTGTATTCATCATAGAAACGGAAGCGCTAGCCACAGCACTTAGGCAAGAAAAAAAAGGAACGAAATCCAAACCGGAAATGAAGAAGTAAAATTGTTACTCTTTGCAGCTGACATGATATTATGTATAGAAAATCCTAGAGGCTCCATCAAAAAACCTGTTAGAACTAATACGTAAATTCAGTTTAACTTGCAAATAAAGTTGCAGGATACAAAATCAATATTAAAAATAAGAAGGGCGGAAATGGTGGGGGAAAGGGAGAGAGGCAAACCATGAAAGACTCTTGAATGCTGACAAAAGCTGAGGACTGATGGATGTGGGGGGGAGGAGGGAAGGGCATGGAGGAGGGCGCTTGTGGGGATGAGCACTGGGTGTTATGTGGAAACTAATTTGACAATAAACTATTTGTAAAAAAATAAAAAATTAAAAAAAATAAACGCAAAGCAATTAATTAAAAAAAAAATATCTTGTTTTATCAGGTGGGTGGACCCATGTTCTGGCTGTGATTTTTACCATCGTTTTCCAAGATACTACCTCCCGGGTGAACCTGGATGAAGGGTGAGGAGCGGGATCTCCCTGTGTTATTTCTACAACTGCATGTGAATCTAATGCACCTCAAGATAAAAAATTAAAAAAAAAAATCCTCATCCTGGGTTAGGAGGTCTGGGGTAAACTGAGGCCCTGCGCTCCCAAGGAATTTGCAAGGGGTGCTGCTGGCCTTGACCAGACAGAGCCTAATGCTACGGCCCTCGGTATGGTGGCCTGTGGTCGTAGGGGGTTATCCAGCCCTTGAAATGTGGCCAGCCTGGGTTGAGGGTCGCTGTATATGCGCACCGCCAGCAGTAGGTTTCGAAGACAGTGCGGAAAAGAGACTGTGAAATACTTCACTAGTAGCTTAACGAATTTATTCTACCTTGAAATAGCATCTTGGATACATTGGATTAAATAAAACAGAGCAGTCCACTGAAAAAAAATCTTGTTTTTCTATATGCTAATTAATAACGAACTATCAGAGGATAAAATAAGAAAATAATCCAGGGGCACCTGGGTGGCTCAGTCGGTTGAGCATCCAAGCTCAGCTCAAGTCATGGTATCAGAGTTTGTGACTTCAAGCCCTGCATTGTGAGCGAGCTGATAGCTCAGAGCCTGAAGACTGCTTCAGATTCTGTGTCTCCCTTTCTCTGTGCCCCTCTCCTACTCTCTCTCTCTCAAAAATAAACACTAGAGAAAAGAAAATAATTATATTTAAAATCACATCAAAAAGAATAAAATAATATTAAAATTTAACCAAGAACATGAAAGACCTATATATTGAAAACAAGACATATATGAAAAAAATTGAAGAAGACACAAACAAATGGAAAGATATTCCCTGCTCATGGATTGGAAGAATTAATGTGGTTCAAATGTCCACAATACACCCAAACCATCTGCAGGTTAAATGCAATCCCTAGCAAAATTCTAATAGCACTTTTCACAGAAATGAAACAAATAGTCCTGAAATTTGTGTGGACTAGAGAAGACTCCAAATAGCCAAAACAATCTTAAGAAAACGAAACTGGAGGCATCATATTCCCCGATTTCAAGCTATACTACACAGTATGAGAGTACCTCCTTGTTTATGTTTATTCGTAAATACTTTTCTTCTTCTGCTTTTTAAAAAATTTTTAATGTTTAATTATTTTTGGGAGAGAAATGGAGTACGAGTGGTGCAAGGGCAGAGAGGGATAAACAAAATCCGAAGCCGGTTCCAGGCTCTGAACTGTCCGCACAGAGTCCTACACAGAGCTTGAACTAATGAACCATGAGACCATGACCTAAGCTGAAGTCAGATGCTTAACTGACTGAGCCACCCAGGCGCCCCAGTACTTTATTCTTCTTGATGCTAATATAAATGTAGTTAGTTTTTAAATTTTCCTTTTTTGGATTGTTCATTGTTAGTGTATAGAAATGCCACTGACTTGGGGTGTTGACTTTAAATTCGGCAACTTTGCTGAATTCCTTTTTTAGTTTCAACAGCTCTGTGTGTGTGCATGTGTGTATGTAATCTCTATGGTTTTCTACTTATAAGTTCATGTCAACTGTGAACAGAGGTAATTTTACTTCTTCTTTCTCAATTTTACATCTTCGTCCCCAATGCCTTTTTTTAAAGCTTTTTCTTGCCTCATTGCTCTAGCCCTTGAAGTTCTTACTATGTTTATCTATTCTTCTTCCGAGTTTAGTTTACATCTTTGTGACTATTACTTTGAATTCTGTATCAGGTAATTACTTATGTCCATTTCATTGAAGTATTTTTCTCAGGTTTTTTCTTGTTCTTTCATTTGGTACATACTCTTCTGTTTCTTCATTTGGCTTGACTGTGTTGGCTTCTGTGCACTAGATGAAATAACATCTGTCCCAGTACTGAAAGGCTGATCTTGTGTAAGAGATGAAACTTCTTGTTTAATCCCGCCCTAGCTCTTGAACGTCTCTCAAACCTTTGTGGTTGTCTAAGGAGACTATTTTATTTTGAATCCTTTTGTTTGAGGGTGTGCCAAGACCAGCTGGTTCCCAGAAAGAGGATCTCAGCATCTAGATTCAGGCTGAGTAGAAGCTAGAAACTCAGGCAGCACTATATATATATATATATAATATATATATTATATATATATAATATATAATATAATATAATATATAATATATATATATATAAATGTTTTGTTTATTTCTAGGAGAGAGAGAGAGACAGCGTGAGCAGGGGAGGGTCAGAGAGAGAGGGAGTCACAGACTGAAACAGGCTCCAGGCTCCGAGCTGGCAGTCAGCACAGAGCCCAACGCGGGCCTCGAACCCACGAACCGCGAGATCATGACCTAAGCGAAAGTCGGAGGCTCAACCGACTGAGCCACCCAGGCGCCCCTCAGGCAGCACTTTTTAAGGAGTTGCAAATATACACAGTCCTGTACAGAAGCATAAGCCCCTCTGGCCCCAGGTGATTTGAAGCCAGGTGATTTGAAGATGTCCCCTGGGAAACAGTCACAGAAATCAGAGTGTCTATGTTCCTTTCTCGGAGATACTGTGAGCTGTAGCAATGTGGAGGAAGGCTGCAAAGACGGCATCCCAGGGCTTATGTTCCCTGAGAGTACTGCCATGACTTCTAGATGTGTGCCGAACCTGAAGATGGCCCCGAGGCCAAAGCTCCAGGACTCACAAGTGGGTCTTTCAAAGAAAGGCTGAGGGTGAGTTTCAGTCTGCTCTCTGTGTGCCCTGATGGCGGTGGGCTGCCAAAAAATGAATCTCTGATTGTTACATTCCCATGGGACCCCAGACCGCAAACTCTGCTGGCCTCCAGAACCAAGTCTTCAAGGAGTGGCAAGTGGTCCCTGGTGGCAGCTGCAAAGGCTGGGCCACCAGACGTGTGTAGAAGCTCCTCTTGGAGAATTACTGGAGCTCTGGAGCATAGCAGAAGGATCGGGCAAATATGGCGCCCACTGGTTGGAATGAAACAAAGAGGGAGTGCAAAAATGGTACTCGCAAAGGGGAGAAGTGAAACAGAAAAGAAAAAAGAATTTTAAAAATGGAATTAAGCAGAAAAGGAAAGTGGGGGAAGATGGTGCCACTGGTTTCAGCAAGCCATAAGGAGAGTAGAAACACGGTTCCCACCAGCCTCCACCCCTGGAGACTATCCCAGAAGGCCTCTCCCCCTCAAAGCAGTGCTTTAAAATTAGAAAATAAGTCTTTTCACATAATGCCGGTATACTTTTCAAAGGGCTGCTTCTGCTATATGCCATGGAGTAGGTGAGCGTACACGTGAGCCTTTTAAAAGCCATTTCTATCCCTGAGCCACTTTGGTCTTCAAAGTCAAATGTTTTGGAGGCTTGTATCTCAGGTACTGGTCTTAGTTGCGTTCCCAAAGGGGGTACAAACTCTTTATTCCTCAGGGAGAAGCTCCAGCTTTTAAGTTCTCTCCTGGCTGTGGGTCACCATGGCAGCGGTGAGGTTTATGACAAGATTGCGTCTCAGCCTTTCCTACCCACTTTGATGTGGTTCTCCTCCTGTTTGCCCGATGTAAAGAGATTGCCAGCTTTTAGGGTTGTTTTCTTCCTGAGGAAATCGTTACATATAGAGCTATAGATTTTTAAAATTTTTAAAATATTTTATTTATTTCTGAGAGAGAGAGAGAGTGAGCGAGCAGGGGAGGGTCAGAGAGAGAGGGAGACACAGAATCTGAAACAGGCTGCAAGCTCTGAGCTGTCAGTCAGCACAGAGCCCGATGCGGGGCTCGAACCCACGAACCGCAAGATCATGACCTGAGCCGAAGTCAGATGCCTCACCGACTGAGCCCCCCAGGCGCCCCAGAGCTATAGATTTGATGTATTAGTGAGAAGAGGTGAATTCCGGATCTTCAGCTTCACCATCTTGAACCAGAACCCTGAAGTCACTTTTACTATTTTTTATAGACTATTTTAAAATAATTTGAAGTGAGATTCACAAACAAAAGGTTAAATTACTCTTTTTAAAGTGATCATTTCAGTGGCATTTAGCACATTCACCACGCTGTGCAACCACCATCTCTATTTAGTTGTTAAACGTTTCCGTCACTCGGAAGTAAAATACTTTACAGGACTTTACAGTCTGTCCTCAATCCTCTCTTTGCCCCCAACCCCGGAAACCACTAATCTGTGTTCTCTCTCTATAAATTTACATATTCAGGATATTTCGTATAATTGGAATAATATATTATGTGACCTTTTGTATTGGATTCTTTCCCTTAGCATAATATTTTTTAGATTCATCCTTTTGGAGCATATATCAGTATTTTTTTCTTTTTCTTTTTAACGGCTGGATAATATTCTATTGTGTGAGATATATTAAATATATATATCATACTTTGTTTGTCCATTTATCTGTTGATAGTCATTTGGGTTGCATTCCCCTTTGGGCTGTTGTGAATAGTGCTGCTGTAGACATTTGTATGCAAGTATTCACTTGAGTCTCTGCTTTCAGTTATTTTGGTTATATGCCTAGGAGTGGAATTGTAGTCATATGGTAATTCTCTGTGAAACCTTTCGAGGAGCCATCAAACTGTTCAGCACACCAGCTGAACTATTTTATGTTCTCATTAGCCTACGATGAGGGTTTTGATTTCTTCACATTCTTGCCAACACTTAGTTTCCATTTTTTTTTACTATAACTATATTAACGAGTATCAAGTAGTGCCTCATTGTGACTTTGATTTGTGTTTCTTTAATGATTAATGATGTTGGGCATCTTTTCATGGGCTTGTTTGTCGCTTGTGTATCTTCTTTCAAGAAATTTCTGTTCACATTTTTTGTTCATTCTTTTAGTTGGGTTATTCTTTTGTTGTTGAGTTGTAGGACTTCCTTATTTATTCTGTATACTAGACCCTTATTAGATATCTGATTTTCAAATATCTCCCATTGTGTAGGTTGCCTTTCTCACTCTGTTGATTATTCCTTCAAGGCACAAAAATTTTTAATTTTGAGGTTTTTTTCTTTTTAATATTTTTAAAATTTATTTCTAGTAGAGAGAGAGAGAGACAGCGTGAGCAGGGGAGGGTCAGAGAGAGAGGGAGTCACAGACTGAAATAGGCTCCAGGCTCCGAGCTGGCAGTCAGCACAGAGCCCGACGCGGGGCTCGAACCCACGAACCGCGAGATCATGACCTAAGCGAAAGTCGGACGCTTAACCGACTAAGCCACCCAGGCGCCCCAAAAAATTCTTAATTTTGACGAAGTACAATTTATCTTTTGTTTCTTTACTGGCTTATGGGTGTGTGTGTGTGTGTGTGTGTGTGTGTGTGTGATATCTAAGAATCCATTGCCAAATCCAAGGTCTGAAAATTTACCCTTGTGATTTTCTCCAAGAGTCTGAGGGCTTTAGGTCTTATGTTTGGGCCTTTAATCTTGAGTTAAGCTTGGAATATGATGTAAGCTAGATGTTCAATTTTGTTCTTTCACCAGTGGAGATTCAGTTGTTCCAATATTATTTGTCAAAGAGACCATATTCCTCCATTGAATGGTCTTGGCACTCTTGTTGAAAATCAATGACCTTAGATGTATGGAATTATTTCTGAATTCTCAATTTTATTGCATTGGTCTATATATCTATCCTTATACTGGAACCCTAATGATCTGATTACTGTTGCTTTGTAGTAAATTTTGAAATCAGACGTGCAAGTTCTCCAATTTTGTTCTTGTTTTAAAAGATTGCCCCTTGCACTTCCATATGAATTTGAAGATCCTTTTTTTTTTTTTCCATTTTTTCAAAAAATACCTTTGGAGTTTTTATAGGGATTGTATTAAGTCTGCAGAAAGTATTGGGTAGTATCAACATTATAACAATATCAAGTCTTTTATTGCATGAACACTAGATATTTTCCCACTTATTTAGGTCTTATTTAATTTCTTTCAGCAACGTCTTACAGTTTTTAGTGTACAAGTCTTCCGTCTCCTTTGTTAAATTTATTACTAAGCATTTTATTTTTCTGGTACTCTAGTAAATTATCCTCTTAATTTCCTTTGTAGATTGTTCATTGCTGGTTTATTGAAACACAACTGAATTGTGTGTCTGTTTTTTAAAATCCTGTAACGTTGCTGAATTTACTAGCTCTAGTCTTCTTTTGTGGATTTTCTGTAACTTTCTATATGTAGGATCATGGCATCTGTAAATAGAAAGTTCTTCCTTTTCAATATGGATAACTTCTTTTTCTTGCATATTACCCTGGCTAGAACTTCCAGCACAGTGTTAAATAGCAGCGTTAAAAGCAGGTGTATGAATTAGTCGGGTTTATCTGAAGAAATAGACCCATCCGTATATATGGAATTGGCAATCTGCTGTCTGTAAATTGGAGATCTAAGAAAGTTAGTCATGTAATTCCAGTCGGGTCCAAAGGCCTGCGAATCCGATGGTGTAAATCCAAGTCCAAGGGCAGGAGGAGAACAAAGTTGTAGCTCAGCAGGCGGGCGAGAGGAATTGAATCCCTTGGTACTCCACTTCTTGTATTATTTAGCCCCTCAGTGGATTGCTTGATGCCCACCAACACTGGGGAGGGTAGTCTACTTTACTGAGTCCACTGCTTCAAATGCTAATTTCGTCCAAAAACACTAACAGACATACCCAGAAATGATGTTTAATCTGGGCACCCTGTGGCCTCGTCAAGTTGACACATACAATTAACTATCACAGCAGGCATCTTTGTCTTGTTCCTGATTTTAGGGAGGAAGCTAATGGTCTTTCACTTTGAGTATGTTTTTAGCTTTGTTTTTTCATAAATTCCCTCTATGATGCTGAGGAAGTTCCTTTCTATTTCCAGTTCTCTTACTATTTTTATAATGAAAGGCTGTTGGATTCTGTCAAATGCATTTTCTGCACCAATTGAGATGTTCATGTGGGATTTTTTTCCCCCTTTATTCTATTAATGTGGTGAATTACTTGACTGATTTTCTTATGTTGAAGTTCAACATAAATCCCTCTTGGTTATGATGTGTGATCTTTTTATTATGTGGTTGGATTTAGTTTGCTAGAACTTTTCAATAAATTTTGCATTTATTAAAAGACACTGTTTCGTAACTTTCTTTTCTTGTGATGTCTTTATGCACCTTTGATGTCAAAGGAATGTTGGCTACATAGAATGACCTTAGAGGTGTTACTTCCTCTACAGGGTTTTTTTTTTTTTTTTTTTTTTGGAAGAGCTTGAGAAGGATTTTTTTGTTGTTAAAATTTTTTTAATGTTTACTTATTTTTGGGAGAGAGAGAGATGGAGAAGAGCCAGGTAAGGGGCAGAGAGAGACACACACACACAGAATCTGAAGTGGGCTCCAGGCTTCAAGCTGGCAGCACAGAATCTGACATGGGGCTTGAACTCAAACTGTGCGATCATGACCTGAGCCAAAGTTGGACGCTTAGCCAACTGAGCCACCCAGGTGCCCTGAGAAGGATTTAAATATTGATAGAATTCACCAGTGAAAGCATGTGGTCCTGGATTTTTCTTTGTTAGGAGGTTTTTAACTACTGATTCCATCTGTTTACTTGTTATTTATGTTGGTTGATGTAAAATTACAAGCCCAAATAAGCTATTCAATAGATCTGTGGAACCAGGAAAGGAAAATCAACACTTTGTGATTACATCATGTTTTTTCACCATCTTGTTGAATGTGAAATGGGGAGTCTCTGGAGCAAGGTGTGTCTTTATCTATCTAGCTTTTGGGTTAGAAGAAATAACAACATAATATCAACAACCCTTGACAAGGATGAAGCCCCAATGATACAATAAAAGGAAGCTCACCTGTTTATATCAGCCCCTCCGATGATGTCCAATAAACAAGGGAGGCAGCTGGCATGAAAGAGGCCTGGTAGAGCAGTTTAGAAGAACAGGCACTCAAGAATAGAAGCCAAGAAGACAAGTGAGAAAAATTGGGGTGGGTTACCACTCAGTGATAAGTGGTAAAAATTGGGGTGGGTTTTGTGTGAGAGGTAAGTGAGTTGACTCATTTCCAGAAATACCAAATAAAAGCTGTATTATCTAGTTAACAGTAAGTTTACAACCTACTGGAAATATGTGCCAACCCCCCCTCCCCCCAACAATGGAGTTCCAAACGCTTAGACACTTCACTTTCTGGTTCTTTTTCCTTTCTTCCTTTTGCAGGCTTATTTTTTGCGGGCTTTGCAATGAGCATGTGCCAGAGAACTGAGGTCCCTGTGTCACCTCAAGGAAGGTACATTTGTTCGAATCAGACTAGTTTTTGCATTACATGGGCATAGACAACTTCTGGGTAAGGCTGTAACTTCTGTAGTACTCAGCCAATGAGGAATCACGGGAGGGACTTGCATGCCATGAGATAAATTGACTGCTGTAACTGCCCCGAGTGTGCCTGTTCGTCACACACCTGCTTTTGCAAGGTCATTGATTAAAGCCTTGCTTCACTGTGCTCTGAGTCTCCGCATCCCTCCTTTGATTGGGTCAGTGGGCTTTTTTCTCACATTTTGGAATAAAGCTACCTTGTTACCAGGATCCGGCTCAAATAACTGACTTCCATTTCTTCTCCAGATAACCCCATCCCCACAGGGCTTGCATCCTTCTTGTCTTTGGAGCTATTTCTGTATTGCATATGTAGATTCCTTACCATTTCCCCCTTTAATTTCTTGTTACAGAGGCATGGCTACATTACCGACTAACATTACAAGTCTTTGTTTCAGATTTTTCTGTGATCGGTCACCTAAAATGTAGGGCTTTTCCCAACTTGCTGAATTCCAGGCTTTGCTCATCTCCAGTCACCTCCTGATCACAATGACCTACTGTGTTTGACACTTGAAATGAACATAGTGTGGTCGCTGAGATGGATCTGTCTTACTTCACTGGTGCTGGAGACCTGTCACCAAGGTAAGTTTTCTAGGAAAAAAAAGAAGAAATAATCTTCTCCATCTGGAAACTTGAGGACCATTTTTGAGCATTGGGGACATATTTTCAGACCTTTCTATAGCTTATTTAAAAAAAATTACTGCACTTTATAAATATGATTTAGTACTATCACTTTACCCATTGTACAAATGAGGAAACTGAAACCGAAACTTGACAATGTCTCATCATTTGCCAACAAGGGGACTGAGCTTTGAGCTTGAGCAGCGTGACCCTTAACCTCTTCATCTCTCCACCACACTGTGTCCAATTATACATTTCATCACAGAGCTGGGTTCAAACCTATTGGACCATTTTTCCAATTTCTGTCTTCTGGTAACCCTAAAATGCCGGGCAGATTCTGCTGCCAAGAAACAAGAGTTCAAAGTAGTAAAGGAAGCAACCCCAGAAACTTGGTAGTCTTGACTTTGACCAGTGGAGATTGTCTGGCATGGGCCGTGGGCAAACATCTACGCAAAATGTTGGTAAGTCAAGGAAGCCTGAAAGAAAACAGCATACGAAGAAGGCTTGCTCCAAGAATGTCGGATACCAGCACTTTCACTCTGCTGTAGTATCACTCCAGACACTCCACAGTGGATCTTGTCAAATCTAGATAGGGCTTTTGGTGGTTGGAAGCTGGATGTGCTATCAGGCCAAGATGAAGAACAAGCTCAGTAGACGTAAAGAACTATCGCTCTTCTTCAAGCTTCGAAACATCTTTGTATTATTTATGATAGGCTAGATTGTGCTGTGGTAACAAACGACCCTGAAATAGTATTGGCTTAACACAATAAAGCTGCGTTCTTTCCCACCCAGCGTCCACTGCAAGTCCAGACAGCTCTCCACACAAGGATTGACTATTTAAACCACTTCATTGGTATTTTTCCCCCCAAATTGTTATTTAAATTCTAGTTTGTTAACCTATAGTTAATGGTGTTTTCAGGAGTAGAATTTAGTGATTCATCCGTTACATACACCACCCAGTGCTCAACACAAGTGCCCTCCCTAATATCCATCACCCATTTAGCCCACCTCCCCCACCTCTCTCCATCCACCTCCAGTTTGTTTTCTATTATAAAGAGTCTCTTATTTATTTACCTCTATCTTTTTTTCCCCTTTTCCATGTGTTCAACTGTTTTGTCTCTTTAATTTCACATATGAGTGAAATCACGTGGTATTTGTCTTTCTCAGCCTGATTTTTTATAATTATTTATGTGTACTTTCTTTTTTTTTTTTAAGTTTTATTTGAAGTAGGCTCCACGCCCAGTGTGGGGCTTGAACTCATTACCCTGCCTGAGATCAAGAGCTGCATGCTCTACTAACTGAGCCAGTCAGGCACGCCTTTGTCTAAGCCACTTTGATCCTGGGACTTCATTGGGATTGCTGTGGTGGGGGGAAGATGGACTGAGGATCCAGCACTGGCAATGAAAAGTTTCAGCTTAGAAATGATATTCATCATTTCCCTCAAAACCCAAGAACCAGAAGAGCTCATATGGCTTCAGCTAACAACAAAAGGGACAGGAATGACTATGGCCAGCACCAGAAGTTTCTACCACAACTCTGGTACCTGATGGTTTTGAGGAGAAAGGTGAAAGGTAAAGCTTGGCTTTTTTTTTTTCTCTTTTCTTTTCCCTAAAGGACAACTTACTACATTAAAGTGTACAAATCTCGGGTGTACAGTGTGATGGATTTTTATATACTTGTGTAATCAGCTCCCAGATCAAGAAGTACAACCCTCACAGCTCCCCGGAAGGTGTCTTGGTGCCTGTTTCCAGGCAATTGTCTCCAATCCCTTGTTCTGACCTCTAACTGTATACATTGTTTCGGCCTGGTTTCGTATTTTATATAATAGCATCCATAGTTATTTGCATTTTGTTTTTTTAAATTCAATATTATGCCCACATGATTCATCCATGTCATTGCAAGTATCATTAATGTGTTAAATGTTGCTGTGTAGTATTCCATTGCGTTCTTAAAATACCACCATTTAAGAAATCTTTCTAGAGTTTTGTTTTAATTTTAAAAAAATTTTAAATTTACACCCAAGTTAGTTAGCATATAGTGCAATGATACTTTCAGAAATAGATTCCAGTGATTCATCCCCATGTGTAACACCCAGTACTCATCCCAACAAGTGTCTTCTTTAATGCCCCTTACCCATTTAGCCCATCCCCCCACCCACACCCCCTCCAGCAACCCTCTATAGTTTGTTCTCCATATTTAAGAATCTCTTATGTTTTGGGGCGCCTGGGTGGCTTAGTCGGTTAGGCGTCCGACTTTCGCTTAGGTCATGATCTCGCGGTTCGTGGGTTCGAGCCCCGCGTTGGGCTCTGTGCTGACTGCCAGCTCAGAGCCTGGAGCCTGTTTCAGTCTGTGACTCCCTCTCTCTCTGACCCTCCCCTGCTCATGCTGTCTCTCTCTCTCTCCTAGAAATAAAAAAAAAAAGAAAAGAAAAGAATCTCTTATGTTTTGTTCCCCCCTTGTTTATATATTATTTTTGCTTCCCTTCCCTTATGTTCACCTATTTTTTATCTTAAATTCCAGATATGAGTGAAGTCATATGATATTTGTTTTTCTGTGACTAATTTTCTGTGACTAATTTTGCTTAGCATAATACCTTCTAGTTCCATTCACGTTGTTGCAAATGGCAAGATTTCATTCTGATTGCCAAGTAATACGCCATTACTACACATTACTATACATGTGTGTGTATACATGTATACATATATATGTGTGTGTGTATATATATATAAAGAAGATGGAATATATATATATGCATACATGTATTGTGTATGTATAGATATCTCACCTTCTTTATTCATCCATCTGTCAATGGACATTTGAACTCTTTCCATACTTTGGCTAATGTCGATAGCACTGTTATAAACATTGGGGTACATGTGCCCCTTCAAAACAGCACACCTCTATCCCTTTGATAAATACCTAGTAGTACAATTACGGAGTTGTAGGGTAGTTCTATTTTTGACTTTTCGAGGAACTTCCATACTGTTTTCCAGAGTGGCTGCACCAGTTTGCATTCCCACCAGCCGTGCAAAAGAGATCCTCTTTCTCTGCACCCTCGCCAACATCTGTCGTTGCCTGAATTGTTAATTTTAGCCATTTTGAGTGGTGTGAGGCGGTATCTCATTGTGGTTTATATTTGTATCTCCCTGATGATGAGTGACGTGGAGCATTTTTTCATGTGCCTGTTAGCCATCTGGAGGTCTGCTTTTGAAAAGTGTCTATTCATGTCTTTTGCCCATTTCTTCACTGGATTATTTGTCTTTTGGGTGTTGAGTTTGATAAGTTCTTTACAGATTTTAGATACTAGCCCTTTTGGATACTAGCTCTTCATCTAATACATCATTTGTAAATACCTTCTCCCATTCTCTTTTGCCTTTTGGTTTTGCTGTTTGTTTCCTTCACTGTGCAGAAGTTTTTTTTTTTTCTTTTTTTTTTTCTAGAGAGAGAGAGAGACACAGCGGTCAGAGAGGGAGTCACAGACTGAAACAGGCTCCAGGCTCTGAGCTGGCAGTCAGCACAGAGTCCGACATGGGGCTCGAACCCACGAACCGCGAGATCATGACCTAAGCGAAAGTCGGACACTCAACCGACTAAGCCATCCAGGCGCCCCGCTGTGCAGAAGTTTTTATCTTGATGAGTTCACCAATAATTTATTTTTGCTTTTGCTTCCCTTGCCTCTGAAGACATGTTGAGTAAGAAGTTGCTGTGGCCAAGGTCAAAGAGGTTTTTGCCTACTTTCTCCTCAAGTATTTTTTATGGCTACCTGTCTTACATTTAGGTCTTTCATCCATTTTGAGTTTATTTTTGTGTGTGGTGTACGAAAGTGGTCCAGGTTTCTTTTTCTGCATGTCGCTGTCCAGTTTTCCCAGCACCATTTACTGACGAGACTGTCTTTATTCCACTGGATATTCTTTCTTGCTTTGTCAAAGATTAGTTGGCCCTATGTTTGTGGGCCCATTTCTGGGTTCTCAATTCTGTTTCAGTGATCTGAGTGTCCGTTGTTGCGCCAGTACCATACTCTCTTGATGAAACCAATTTTGCAATACATCTTCAAGTCTGAGATTGTGATGTCCCCAGCTTCGGTTTTCTTTTTCAGGATTCCTTTGGCTATTCAAGGTCTTTTCTGGTTCCATACAAAGTTTAGGATTGTTTGTTCTAGCTCTGGGAAGAGTGCTGGTGTTATTTTGATGGCGATTGCATTGACTATGTAGACTGGTCTAAGTAGTATTGACATTTTAACGATGTTTGTTCTTCCAATCCAGGAGCATGGAGTATTTTTCCTTTTTTGGGTGTATGTCTTTTTCATTTTCTTTCATGAGATTTCTATAGTTTTCAGTGTATGGATTTTTCACCTCATTGGTTAGGTTTATTCCTAGGCATTTAATGCTTTTTGTTGCAGTTGCAAATGGGATCAAATTCCTTGATTTCTGTTGCTTCATTATTGGTGTATAGGAATGCAACTGATTTCTGTGCATTGATATAATATCTTGTGACTTTGCTGAATTAATGGATCAGTTCTAGCAGGTTTTTTTTTTTTGTTTTTGTTTTTGTTTTTTTTTGGTGGAATCTTTCAGGTTTTCCAGATACAGTATCATGTCATCTGCGAAGAGGGAAACTTTAATTTCCTCCTTGCTGGGTTTGGATGCCTTTTATTCCTTTGTGTTGTCTGACTGCCGAGGCTAGGAGTTCCAAAACTATTTTGAATAACGGTGGTGGGAGTGGACATCCCTGTCGTGTTCCTGACCTTAGGGGGAAAGCTTTTTTTTTTTCCCCATTGAGGATGATACTAGCGTTGGGCCTTTCATATATGGCTTTTCTGAGGTATGATCCTTCTATCCCTGCTTTCTTGGTTTTTTTTCTTTTGTTTTGTTTTTAATCAAGAAATGATGCTGTATTTTGTCAAACGCTTTCTCTGCATCTATTTAGAGGATTATGTGGTTCTTGTCCTTTCTTTTATTTTTTTTTAATATATATATTTTTTTATTTCTAGGAGAGAGAGAGAGACAGCGTGAGCAGGGGAGGGTCTGAGAGAGAGGGAGTCACAGACTGAAACAGGCTTCAGGCTCTGAGCTGGCAGTCAGCACAGAGCCCGAGGCGGGGCTCGAACCCACGAACCGTGAGATCATGACCTAAGCGAAAGTCGGATGCTTAACCGACTAAGCCACCCAGGTGCCCCTTGTCCTTTCTTTTATTGATATGATGTATCACGTTGATTGTTTTGCAGATATTGAACCAGCCCTGCATCCCAGGTATAAACCCCACTGGATCATGGTAAATAATTCTTTTAATGTATTGTTGGATCCAGTTGGCTAGTATCTTGTTGAAGATTTTTGCATCCATGTTCATCAGGGAAATCGGTCTGTAGTTCTCCTTTTTGGTGGGGACTTTGTCTGGTTTTGGAATCATGGTAATGCTGAATTCATAGAATGAGTCTGGAAGTTTCCCTTCTATTTATATTTTTTGGAACAGCTTCAAAGGAATAGGTGCTAACTCTTCTTTCTTTGTTTTTTGAATGTTTATTTATTTTTGAGAGAGAGTGAGAGAGATGGATAGAGACAGAGCATGAGTTGGGGAGGGCCAGAGAGAGAAAGGGAGACACAGAATCTGAAACAGGCTCCAAGCTCTGAGCTATCAGCACAGGGCCTGATGCAGGGCTCAAACTAGGGAACAGCAAGATCATGACCTAAGCCGAAGTTGGACATTTAACCAACTGAGCCCTTGTTAGCTCTTCTTTAAATGTTTGGTAGAATTCCGGGGCGCCTGGGTGGCTTAGTCGGTTAAGCGTCCGACTTTCGCTTAGGTCATGATCTCACGGTTCGTGGTTCGAGCCCCGCGTCGGGCTCTGTGCTGACTGCCAGCTCAGAGCCTGGAGCCTGTTTCAGTCTGTGTCTGACCCTCCCTGCTCACGCTGTCTCTCTCTCTCTCTCTCTCTCCTAGAAATAAATAAAACATTAAAAAAAAAATGTTTGGTAGAATTCCCCTGGAAAGCCATTTGGTCCTGGATTCTTGGTTTTTTGTTTTTGTTTTTGTTTTTTTTGGAGACTTTTGATTACTAATTCGAGTTCTTTATTGGTTAGGGGGTCTGTTCAAATTTTCTATTTCTTCTTGTTTCAGTTTTGGAAGTTTATATGTTTCTAGGAAATTTATCCAATTCTTCTAGATTGCCCAATTTATTGGCATATAATTGCTCATAATATTCTCTTATTATCGTTTGTATTTCTGCAGTGTTGGTTATGATCATTCCTCTTGCATTCTTGATTTTGTCTGTTTGGGTCCTTTTCATTTTCGTTTTCAAACTGGCTAGGGGTTTACCAATTTTATTAATTCTTTCAAAGAACCAGCTTCTGGTTTTATTGATCTGTTCTACTAATGGTTTTTTTTTTTTTATAGTATTGATTTCTGCTCCAATCCAATCTTTTCAATTTCCTCTTTAACTTTTGGTTAGCTCATTCATTCTTAAGTAAGATGTTCTTTAGTCTCCAAGTATTTGTTGTTTTTCCAAATTTTTTCTTGTGGTTGATTTTGAGTTTCATAGCATTGTGGTCTGAAAATATGCATGGTATCATCCTGATCTTTTTTTACTTGGTGATGGCTGATTTGTGTCCCAGTCTGTGATCTATTCTTGAGACTGTTTCCTGTGCACTCAAGAAGAATGTATATTCTGCTGTTTTAGGATGAAGTGTTCTGAATATATCTGTTAAGTCGATCCGGTCCAGTGTGTCATTCAAAGTCATTTTTTTCTTGTGGATTTTCTGCTTAGATGATCTGTCCATTGCTGTAAGTCAGGTGTTGAAGTTCCCTACTATTATGGTCTTACTGTCAATGAGTTTTTTTAATGTTTGTGATTCATTGATTTATATATTTGGGTTATTCCACAATGGGGGCATAAATATTTACAATTGTCAGGTCTTCTTGGTGGATAGACCCCTTAATTATGATATAATGCCCTTCTTCATGTCTTGCTACAGTCTTTATTTTAAAATCTAGCTTGTCTGATATAAATATGGCTACTCCAGCTTTCTTTTGACGACCATTAGCATGATAGATGGTTCTCCATTCCCTTACTTTCAGTCTGGAGGTGTCTTTAGGTCTAAAATGGGTCTCTTGTAAACAGCATACAGATGGATCTTATTTTATTATCCATTGTGTTACCCTATGACTTGATTGGAGGGCTTAGTCCATTGACATTTAGAGTGAGTACTGAAACATATGAATTTATTGTCATTGTGTTGCCTGTAGAGTTGGAGTTTCTGGTGGTGTTCTCTGGTCCATTCTAGTCTTTGTTGTTTTTGGTCTTTTTTGTTTTGTTCCATCTTTTCTCCCTTCAGAGAGCCCTCCTTAAAATTTTTTTGCAGGGCTGGTTTAGTGGGCACAAACTCCTTTAGTTTTTGTTTGTCTAGGAAACTCTCTATCTCTCCTTCTATTTTGTTTGGTTTTTAAACATTTTTTTAAATGTTTTATTTATTTTTGAGAGAGAGAGAGAGAGAGCATGAGCAGGGGATGGTCAGAGAAAGAGGGAGACACAGAATCTGAAGACAGGCTCCAGGCTCTGAGCTGTCAGCACAGAGCCTGACGTGGGGCTCAAACCCACAAACCGTGAGATCATGACCTGAGCCGAAGTTGGAGGCTCAACCGACTGAGCCACCCAGGCACCCCTCTCCTTCTATTTTGAATGACAGCCTGGCTGGAGAAAGAATTCTCAGCTGTTTATTTTTCTAATTTAGCACATTGAATATATCCTGCCACTCTTTTCTGTCCTGCTAAGTTTCTGTGGATAGGTCTGCTGCAAACCTAATCTGTCTTCCCTTGTAGGTTAAGGAAGTTTTTTCCTTGACGCTTTTATGGTCCTTTCCTTGTCTCTGTGTTTTGTGAATGACTATGATATGCCTTGTTGATGGTCAGGTCTTGTTGAATCTAATGGAAGTTCTTTGTGCTTCCAGGATTTTGATGTTTGTGTCATTCTCCAGGTTAGGAAAGTTTTCTGCTATAATTTGTTCATATAAAACTTCTACCCTTTTTTCTCTCTTCTCATCTTCTGGGACCCCCTATGATTCAGACATTATTCCTTTTTAATGAGTCATGAGTTCTCTAATTCTTATATCATGGTCTTTTGCCTTAGTTTCCCTCATTTTTCTGCTTCATTATTTCCATAAGTTTGTCCTCTATATACACTGATTCACTGCTCTGCTTCATCCACCCTTGCTGCCCTGGAATCCATTTGAGACTGCATCTCAGTTACAGAATTTTCAATTTCATCCTTACTAGATTTTACTTCTTTTATGTCTGCAGAAAGGGATTCTATGCTTTTTTCAACCCCAGCTAATAGTCTTATTACCATGATTCTAAATTCTATTTTAGACATCCTTCTTGTATCTGTGTTGATTAAGTCCCTGGCTGCCATTTCTTCCTGTCCTTTTTTTTGGGGTGTGTGTGTGTGTGTGTGTGTGCATTCTTTCATTTTGTCATTTTAAAGGAAGAAAAAGAGTTAATAAAATTAAAAATTAAAAACAACACAAAAATATCAAATAAAGGATACTAGATCCTAGGTGTGTTTTGGTCTGGTTGTTGAAATAAGCTTGACAGACTAGAGAAAAAAAAGGGAAAGAAAAGAAAAGAAAAAGAAGGGGAAAAATTAGGAAAACACTTGAAAACTTAAAAAAAGAATACAAAAAATAGAATAAAATGAAATGATGAAAGTAAAATAGAATAAAACATTTATAAAAACATAAAAAGTATACAATAAAATTAAAGAAAAATCTTTTTTTAATGTTTAAAAAAACAAAATTTTTATTAACTTTAATCAACTAAATTTCATTTTTATATTGCAAAGTAATGTACATTCATTAGAACACATAAAACAGAATCAGATGTATAAATTTCCTCCTTTGATTCCAACTAAGAAACATTTTGACTTTGAGATCTGAGTTCCTGGGAAATTTTTCACTGGAGATCTTGTGTGAATTAGAAATGATTTCCTGGGGTTTTCAGGTTATTCTCAATTGCTCATGTAAGGATTGAGGAAATCTATTCATTCTATTCAGTATGATAGAGTTGGAACACAGTTTGCTAACTGAGAGAGCCTTAACCAACAAGGGGATAATAATCAGCCACCCAGATCAACCCTCTAATCGATACATCAGTACCTAGTGACAAATGACAAACGTCACTCATTAAAACACAAAGCCTCTTAAGTAGTAACATCCTTTTGATTTTTCTGCCAGATGCACATCTTTCCCAAATATGTTTTAACAGAAAAATTTAAAAATATTATCAGATATGAGCAACCCAAAGTAAGTAAGGAACATCACAATCATTAGGGGAAAAAGAGTACTAAAATGTTCTCAGAGTAGATTGAAGAATTTCAAAGAGACATGAGAAACGTTTAGGTTTAGTTTAATCCTCTTATTTTAGAAGAGAAACCTAGAGAGTTTACATATTTTCAGATAAGACTTTAAGACCAGACCACTAGATAGAGGCAGAATATGGTAATGAACTGATGACTTATCTTGACCAGAGGCCTTTTCAGCCACACCGTATGGCATTCCATTTGGCTGTTTCCAGTGAAATATACTCAGGGCTTGTTGAGAAGCCTCACTTTTCCCTACTTTTATCCCTCTTGGCTTTCATATGAACAGTGATTGAAATAAAAGACAAGAGGGGCGCCTGGGTGGCTCAGTTGGTCAAGCATCCGACTTCGGCTCAGGTCATGATCTCACAATTCGTGGGTCCAAGCCCTGAGTCGGGCTCCGTGCCAACGGCCGGCTCAAAGTCCGGAGCCTGTCTTCAGATTCTGTGACTCCTTCTCTCTTTGCCCCTCCCCTTCTCGTGCTGTCTCTCTCTCTCAAAAATAAATATTAAAAAAAATTTTTTTAAAAAAGACAAGAAAGAAGCTCACAGGTTTATCTGTAACTAGTCACTCATTTTACAGTAATTTCTTTTTTTTTTTATTTCTAGGAGAGAGAGAGAGACAGGGTGAGGAGGGGAGGGTCAGAGAGAGAGGGAGTCACAGACTGAAACCGGCTCCAGGCTCCGAGCCAGCAGCCAGCAAGAAAAATCTTTTTTAAAAGACAAAATAAAAATAATTTTTTTCTCTTTCTGTGTTCAAGAATAAGAAAAAAAAAATTGAATAGATGTGTTACAGAATGCTGGATCGCCCAGCAGAAGAACCAAGCAGCACTCAGAGGTATTGGAAGGGAGGAGGTTTATTTTACATCAGTGGGCTCAGAGGAGGTCATTCTCCAGAGGTCTGAGCCCAGAGCATTAGCAGAGGGAACAATTTATGGCTTGTTACTTCCGCATTCCTCATTGCCTCGTTAGAGGCAATCAATACCAACAGGACATCCTATTCATAAGAGGAATATGAGTGCAAACAGGAACCTCTCGCTGTTTGCCCAGCTTTCCGGGGTAACCTCTGCCAATCCGATGGCAAAGAGTAAGGACAGTCTGTCTCATCAGAATGGCGATTCCTCACGCTTCTCTTATTCACTTATCCCATATTTGGTGTATGTTCCCTGGGAGACTCTCTAGACGTGGAGGGGGCCTCCCATATATTAGTTCAGAGGGGGAGAAACTTCGAGTTCCTGGTGTGCAATGGACATGCAGGAGGGCTGGGTGCAACAGGTGTGGCCACGGGAGGTCTGTTTCCAACAGAACTTGGCTACGTTTCCCTGGAGGGTGCGATTCATTCACTCTACTTTCCCTGAGCTTTGAGGCTGGTAAGCAGCGTGAAGCTTCCAAATGATGTTGAGGGAGTTGGTTAGAGTGCACCACGAATGCACGTCCACTATCACTGTGGCTGGTGGCCGGCAGGCTGAACCAGGGGACAATCTCTTTTTGGGGGACTTTAGCTATCTCCTGGCTCCATGCTGTCCGGGGAGGGAAAGCTTCAACCCAACCAGAGTATGAAAAGACTATTACCAGGAGGTATCTAAATCCTCAACTTGGCTGGACGTCTGTAAAGTCTATTTCTAGATCTTCAAAGGGGATAGCTCCTACCCTTTGGACACCTGGTAGGGGTCGCAGCACAGATCGGGCATTATTCCTGGCACAAGTCACACACCATTTGCTTACTGCTCAACATAATGCTGGCAGCTGGCTGATGTAGTATTGCTTTTTGAGGAGGGCCTCTAATGCAGTTTTTCCTAGATGGATGAGTCGATGGTATTCTCCAACTAGATGCCCTCCAAGGGCCAGTGGGATGAAGATGCACCAATCTAGCAGTTTCCACTGCTTCCTTCCTTGGTCTGGGTGGCCCCCTCAATTTCAGCCCATTTAATATTTTAGTATATTTGATGGGCTTGGCAGAAGGGCTGTTGCATTGCCCGTTTCCCTGCGGCCCTGAAGATGGTAGTGGTCTTCTCACTAAAGGGGCCACGGGGGAGGTGACCACAGAATGTTCAGTCCCCGTGTCAACCATAAAAGCCATAGTCTGGCTCCCTATTTCATTTTGACCATGGGCTCATGGGGGCCAAGAAGAAATTGGCCAGGTCCCCCTCAATCTGAATCAATTCCTGCTAGCCCTTTGGGGCCTTTTCCACAGGGTTCCTTTATGTATCAGCTGGGTTTCTGGGACTTACCCCAGTTAGGACATTTATTTTTCCAGTGTCCTTTCTTCTTTTGGTAGGCGTATTGATCCCTTGCTAAGGAGGTCCTGGGCTTCCCCCCTTTTGGTGGCGGGACCTTCTCTGTCCTTTTTGTTTAAAGCAGCGGCGAGGGGGCTGAGCTTTTCCCTCATCTTTTCCTCAGCTTCCCTTTCAGCAGTGTCTTCCTTATCCATGTAGACACTGTTAGCCTCGATCAACTGTGCGATGTTCATTCCACCAAAACCATCAAGTTTTTGGTGCTTCCTTCTGATATCTAGGCAAGTCTGGGCCATGAAAGAGGTGTTTACCATCTGTTGGTTTTCTTGTGCCTCAGGATCAAATGGGATGTAAATTCTGTAAGCCTCGCATAGCCTCTCATAATAACCCCCAGGAGATTCTCCTTACTGCTGAGCGATCGAGGATATCTTGGTCACATTCACGGGCTTCTTGGCTCCTGCTCAGATCCCCCAGAGGAGAGTCTCTTGGTACCAGTGGATGTGGACTTGTCCTTCCTCTGTAGTGAAGTCCCATGGAGGACGTTTTTCAGATGCAGCAGTTCTAGCCCAGGTGCCAGGATCGACAACCCCAGCTGGTGCATGTTCCTCAAGGTATTGATGAGTCCTCTCCTAACTCTCTCTCTTCAGTGTGAAACAAAGTTTGGAGCAGCTGTTGGCAATCTTCCCAAGTTGGTCAGTGGGTCTGGAAGAAGGACTCCATTAGGTCTATCATTGCCTGCGGTTTTTCAGAATATCATGGTGTGTTATGTTTCCAGTTGAGGGGATCAGTAATGGAGAAAGGCTGATAACACATCATCGAGTGGCCAGGCTAACGGGTTCCATTTTCATCACATCCTTCAGGCTTCCCTCATTCCAGCATCCTGGCCAATGCAACAGTCTCTTGTACCGGCATCTGGAGAGCACCTGAGCCTGGCCAAGGGCACAATCTGGCCACTGGTCCTGGGGAGAGAGGATCTGTCAAGTCCAGAGGTGGTGAGGAGGCCAAAGGTGGCGGAGTATCAGAAGCTGGGGGATCAGGTGCTGATGGTCTCGGGGGAGCATATGGTGGGGGCAAAATTGGTTCTTCCTCTGGATCACCAGCGGGAATTTGCAGAGGTCAGGACCTCTGTACTCTAGCCTGTCCCTATTCATTGCAGGCAAGTCACACCCAAAGGGGGAGGGCTTGGCAAATCTTTAACCAGGAGTCAATAATAACCTGGGTCTCCAGACACAGAGGACCATTGGGACGTCTAAAGTTCCCTCCAAGGGCCATCCTACCCCAAGAGTGGGCCATTCCAACTCGCATAGGGTCCTTAATTTGCTGGGGGTCATCTTAATTCCATAGTCTCCCGAAAACCCCTTCTCGAAGGTCTCAATCATAGTTTCAAGAACTGTGGGTTTGCTCTGTCCCAACCCCATAATGTTCCAGTGAGGTGGTGTCACAAAGACAGAAAAAGGGGTAGGGGTGCCCCATCTAACGAGGAGACCAGTCAGATGCCCATCTGGCCGTGTCCTGAAGGAACTTAGGTTACGCTTAGCCGTAGTGGTCTCAGCTTTGTGACTTGTGATCGGAAACTATTCTGATACTGCAACAGACTGAATGCCATTCACCACGGCATCGCCGATGGGCCCACTCAGACTCCATAGGCTTTTGGGGACCTTCAGAGTGCCCACCCGTGGAGCCACAGAATTGAACTCAGCAGGCAAGCCAGACCAAGTCCCACATTCACACTCACATACACACCAGAGGTTATTACATTCCCTCCCACAGAATTTCTGTGGATGAGACCACTGAGATCTCCGGGAGCGATCAGCTCCCCCTTCTACCACTATGGGTGGGATGGACAGAACAGATTCCCAGATGGGGGCCCCTAACAGAGAGACCTCTGAAGTCTCTGGGGAGCGATCAGGTCCCCCTTCCACTGCTAGGGGTAGACTGGTGGGGCCCCTGCAGGTTTCCTGTCAATGAGACCACTGAGGTCTCGGGGGAGTGATCAGCTCCTCCTGCAACCACAGCGCGTGGGCAGGACAGGACAGATTTAGGGCCCAGGCCTTACCGGCTTCCAACGTCGGTTCCAGGTTCTCACTTGCCAAGTCTCCTCGAGTCTGGCAGGAACGGTGGAGCAGGGCTGGCCCGAGGCAACCGAGCTGGAGACTGCCGAAATTCAGGCAGGGCGCTCCTCCTCTTTTGTGATTCCTCGTTCCTTGCTGTTTTCCCAAACCGATGGCAACAATGGGCCGGCGCGGTTGGGTTTCCCGGTCAGGAAACCAAATGTTATGGAATCTGGTCTGGATCACCCAGCGGAAGAACCAAGCAGCGCTCAGAGATATTGGAAGGGAGGAGGTTTATTTTACACCGGTGGGCCCAGAGGAGATCATTCTCCAGAGGTCTGAGCCTAGAGCATTAGCAGAGGGAACAAATTAGAGCCTGTTACTTCCGCCTTCCTCATTAATCAGGGACAGGTGTTTCCTATAAGTCCTGTTGGCCATCTTATAACAGATTTTCCCTATCACCGTCGGCCATCTTACAACAGATTTTGCCTATCAGATGGACCAGCAAACATAATGAAATACAATTGAAATGACATTGGTTTCCCCTAGAAGTCAAACTATGAACCCCTTTATAGCCCATGACTTAGGTGTGTTCCTCAAGAGCACGGTTGGCCCTGTTAGACAGGCCTTCGTGGAATGGCTCTGTTCTCCACTAGGTGGCGCTGCTTGGCTGTAGGCGTGTATGCGCGTGCGCAGGAGAGATGACCATGCCATCGCCCAGCTACCCAGCTTCCAGTGTCAGAACTCTGTGCTATGGCTGACTAGCAATCAAGCACCCCTCCTTTGCCTCCAGCTTCTACACTGTCTGCGACCAAGCTGTCAGCCTGCCAGGCAATACTTCCCTCCGGAATTTTATCTCGGGCGCAGCTGTGTTTCCAAACCCCTCACGTCCGAGGGCCCCACGTATTTGACACGCTCAGACCCGCTGGGGGAGGGTCTCACGGAGCGATGGCCCGAGCCGGCCCACCTCCAGGAATGTTCCCTGGACCACGCTGCTGCAGATGCCCAGAGGCTGTGCCCAGAAACAGTTCGCGCCGTCATGTAGCAGCGGCGTTTCAGGGAATTTGGTAAATCACAACATCTGGGGGTGCCTCAGGGTGGGAGACAGTACCTCCCAGGGATAAGCCTGCTGGCTTCCTTCATGTCCTCTACTTATGCAGGTACTGGTGGGGGGCCCAGAGCGGGTGGAGTCTTTCCAAGAACCACAAAGGCATTTCTCCTCTGCAGTTGTCTTTAGACCCCGGGGCTCCTGGGCAGGAAGGACCACATCCTGGGAGACAGCCCTTTTGAGTTCTGGACAAAATGCTTTTGGCCAGAGTTCTGGAGGCCTCTCTGGAACCATGGGCCGTATTGTCTACAGGCAGACAGGAAAGAGAGGAGGGAGCGAAGCGCAGGGTGAGGACGACGTGGGTGAAGAAGTATGGCGAGCACAGGAAAGACAGGGCTGGGAGAGGGCGGCTGTGGTCGGAAGCGGGGGCGACAGTCGGGTCCCTCAGGCCACCCGCGACTGCTGGGAGAGTGGAGACCTACGCTGAAAGTCTGTAGGGATCTGGGCTCTGGGAGGCAGACGGGGGCGGCAGCTGGGGGCACTTGGCTGAACCCCTCTCTGGCCACCCCCAGGCTTCCGGGCTTCTGTGTCCCCATTTGCAACAGGACAGAGCTCGCTGTCCTTTCTCTCTCTGGGAGAGTAGCCATGTGCAGGCCTTTTGCCAAGACAGCAGGATGCTCTTACCATGCAAATTGGACAAAGCAGCGCAACCAGTCCTTCTCAAAGGCCTCACGATCTCAGACCCAAGTGTGACTCCAGCCTGGAAAGCTGGGGGGCTCTGTGACGCCCCAGAGGTGTAGGAGGAAAGCTAGGGTCAGGGGTGATGGCAGGTGCCGGTGGAGTCAAAGATTTCTGCTCTGTGCGGGGGGTGGCTCTGTGCATGCTCACTTTTTCTGGTTAATAGATTTTGGATCAGAGGATATGTTTACATGGCTCAAAGAGCTAACTGATAAAAACGTTTACTTCTAAAGATTGGCTCTTCCCCCTGGGCCTGCCCTGCTCTTCTGTGCCCCCTGTAGGCATTTGATGAGCTCTCTGTGTATCCAGTGCACGTTCATGCCTATGTGAAACGCAAACAAATAGATTATATAGTTTACTCCACACTTTTCTCCTTGTTCTTTGCCTCACTTCAAAAAAACGTAGTAGCATTTTCTAGAAGTCTTTCCCTACGCACGCATGGAGAATTTCTCTCTTTCTGAGAGCTTTGCCGTACTCTAGCTTTTTTTTAACCAGAACCCTGTTGATAGGAGGTTGGTGTGCATGTGTGCCATTTTGCATCAATGCAGACATGTCTATAGGGGTCTTTCCATTTTTTGTCATCCAGACCTAACTCCCCACTGACTCCCAAGGCCCATGTGGCTATGTACCAGCCCCAGCTCTCTGGGATGTTGCCAGGACTGTAAGTTCTATGATCCCGATTTCCAAGTTTCCTATTCTCTCTGTCTCCACCTGCATAACACGCCAGTTTAGGGAAGATTCGACATGGCCTGACCCACTTCCATGGATGGCCCCTTTGATAGGACCCAGGGTGAGCCTCTGGTTCCTAAGGACCAAGCCGTAGAAGGCTCAGAGTGATTCCTCCAGGCCTGTTGACCCCGAGAGCCGTGGGGGTTTTCTGAAAGTCTCAGGCAGTGAGCCCAAGGATGTGCTGACCCCTTGGCCCGGTGTGCTATCCCCAGAGCCCCATGGACTGGGGTCCGGTGTGGGACCTGGGCTGTGAGCCAGGCCAGTGTTGAGAGAGGTGGGCTAAAGGGATTCAGGAGGTGGACCTGCCCACAGCACTACAGGCCTGGGCCTGTCTGGACACGAAGGAGGAGTACTGTAGGGTACCAGTGAGCCTGAGCAAGGACACGGAAGGGAGACAAAGTGACTTCTGGCTGCCAGGCCTCCATCTGAGAATGGAGCCAGAGAAAGGCTCCCAGGGCTAGTCAGGATGGGCACTTGGCCTTTCCCAATGGCTTCTGGAAGGTTCTTGGCTAGAGGCAGAGCCTGAAAGAATCCCAGTGCTCACTCAGGGGTCTTTCCCATGGGACAAATGATGACATTAGAGGGACAGAGGGACTGTGCCAATGAGAAGTGCTGATGGGCATCAGGAAGATGCGTGATCTCAGGTTAGTGATGATCACTGAAGGGAGGATGGTGGAGAGAGCTCACCACTTCCTGCACTGTGCCTCGCCTTAAGGCTAAGACTGAGAATTTTGTCCCAGGCTTGTGTTGAAGCCGGGGCTCCAGGCCCATATGAGAGGTGAATACCCTAAGCTCGTAGGTAAGCTCTATGTCCCAAATAGGTACCTGCAACCTGAGCGTGAAGCCTGTTTTCTAGTTGCCTGTGAAATCCAGGTCCTAGGCCCATGGTTAAAGCTATTCATTATGTCCACATTCAATAAATATGGACCAAGGCCTGTGGTAGACTGTGCTATTTTCCCAAGCAGTCCATGAGAGAGCTCTGCTTCCCAGCCCTGCTGACTAGTCTTAGTCAGTGAGATGCAAGTAGTAGCAGAAGCTTTAATGCCATCATGTAGTTTCATTATGGCTTTCTCCTCTGCCAGACTGGCATGGTCTGGTAGGGGCTGCTGCTTTAGCCTTGATGCTGGAGTCAAGGCTCTGCTGGTGACATAGAACGGAGGCCTAGCTAAGCTGAGAGAGACATAAATACAATTGAGAAACAAACCTTTGTTGTCCTAAATTGCTAGGATTTGGGGTCATTTGTTATGTAGCATAACAGCTTCAGCTGACCAATACAAGTGCCTACTCTGTGCCAGACCATGCACTGTGCGTGGGGATACAGCCATGAACAGGACTGTGGGAACATGAGGGTCCGAGGAATAACTCTGCCCTGACAGGAGAGATGGGGGAAAAGCAGGTTTATGGAAGAGATTAAGAGTTCTGTTTTCCGTCTGAAGTGTCTATAAGATATCCAAGTTGAATTGCCAACTGTGTGGTTGGATGTTGGAATCTGCAGTCCGGAAGAGAGCCTTGGGATATAAGTTTGGGTCTTGTTGGAACCCAGATCGTCAGTTAGGAGCCAGACACTGTCAAGAAAGCAGGTAGCTCACACAGTCTTGGGAAACAGAAGTGTTTCAGAGAGCCAGAGCCTCTGGGTGAGGCAGAGAGTGTAGGAAGACTCTTGCCCTAATGCATGAAACGGGGATTCAGGCTGCATGTTTTTTAAATTAACGAAAGAGAGGGGCGCCTGGGTGGCTCAGTCGTTTAAGTGTCCAACTTCGGCTCGGGTCATGATCTCACAGTTTGTGGGTTCGAGCCCTGCATCGGGCTCTGTGCTGACAGCTCAGAACCCAGAGCCTGTTTCAGATTCTGTGTCTCCCTCTCTCTCTCTGACCTTCCCCTGTTCACACTGTCTCTTACTCTCTCTCTCTCAGAAATAAATAAAACATAAAAAAAATAAATGAACGAAAGAGAGATCCTCGATAATTAGAAGACTTGAGGACATCCAGGCTGGAGCATTTAAGGTCATATCCCACACACCTTGGAGCAGTATTTCTAAAACCAGGTCTGGATGTCACTGATGCTACCCAAGCTGGTGTTAGGGAAGATTACATTATATATTATATTACATTTGTTATTTTACAGTTGTGCTATTTTCGGGTTTCTTCTGTTTATGGTATTTGATAGTGGTTTTACCTTTCAGTGATGAAATACACATATTTTGTGAAAATATATTTAAACAAAGATATAATTTGACTTAAAGAACATTTTTAAGGGGCTCCTGGGTGGCTCAGTCGGTTAAGTCTCCAACTTCAGCTCAGGTCATGATCCCACGGTTAGTGAGTTCAAGCCCTGCCTCGGGCTCTGTGCCGACAGCTAAGGGCCTGGAACCTGCTTCAGATTCTATGTCTCCATCTCTCTCTGTCTCTCCCTCAGTCGTGCTCTGTCTCTCTCTCTCTCAAAAATAAAATAAAAACATAAAAAATTTTTTAAAAAATAAGGAACGTTTTAAATTATTGTGCATATAGTATACCGATATATAACACTAAGTTGGGTTATCTGTACCATAAAGATAAATCATGTGAAAGACGAGAAAGGGAGCTCAGCAAACCCGGCAGACGTCCCCACTAGGCAGTGGTACCACTGGGTCTCAGGCCAAGTCTGGCATGATAGGCCGCCCCTCTGGGGCCAGGAGGGGAGGGACTGGGCCCAGATCCGGGGCTCCCCGCAGTGGCTGGTACCGTTCAGCCCTTCAGTCTCTGTTGACCCGCATCCGCTGAGGGGGACATGCTCCTGGCCTGTGCCCTCCTCCTGGGCGGGATGGCCCTCAGGATTCCCCAGCAGCTCATTTTCCAATGCGGCCAACAAGCACTTTGGCCTCTCTTGGAAGTGTCTCTGGCCTAACTGACTCTAAGTATCAGCAAAGAGCCAAATCGTGTGTTTGCGACCTTCAGTTGGGAGGCAGGCGGGGTGGTGGCTTAAAAGTCTGACTTCCAAGTAGGAAACCATGCTCTGGGAATCTTGACAGTTTGGAAAGTTTACAGTCAGAATGGAGAAATGTGTGCAAATGAAACCACGGCCAAATTGGTGGGGTTTTTGTTTTGTTTTGTTTTGGGTTTGTTTTTTTTTTCAAAATGCCGAATGATAAAATTATTTCAAAAATAAGACCTGGCCAAGGTTTTATGAAAGCCAGATGCCTGAGGGCCTTCCAAGGCCTCTCTGCAGCTCAGACCCTGCACCAGGGTGGGGTGGAGGGGCTCCATCGGGGAAGCAGAAGGTCTGAACCAGCAGAGAAAATCTAGTTGGTGCACAAACACCTGCCTTCTCTTGGTGGCCCGGAGACCTGGTGAGCTGGTGGCTCTTGAGCATGTGAGGCAGGATCTATAGAACCCTGATTCCGACTTATATTACAGTTTTCTGTCTTTCACTCACTGTGATATGGATTAATCAGTTTCTTCTCTGAGCCTCATTTTTCTCATCTGCAAAATGGGGGCAACAATCCCTGCTCCATAGGGTTGTGTGTAAAGCAGTGGGGTGTTCTAGTGTCCCTGGCCCACAAGGCATGTACCACTCCCCAAGCTTCTAGGAGTCTTACTTTTCTGTTGCCATTAACAGGTTTTTTGCAAGCTACTGAAGCAGTCTTTGGCTACTTGGAAAAAGAGTCAGGGGGGGGCGCCTGGGTGGCTTAGTCAGTTAAGCGTCTGACTTTCGCTTAGGTCATGATCTTGCGGTTTGTGGGTTTGAGCCCCGTGTCGGGCTCTGTGCTGGCTGCCAGCTCGGAGCCTGGAGCCTGTTTCAGTCTGTGACTCCCTCTCTCTCTGACCCTCCCCTGCTTACACTATCTCTCTCTCTCTCTCTTAGAAATAAATAAAACATAAAAAAATTAAAAAAAAAAAAAAAGAAGAGTCAGGGATTTGAGTAGCTCACAGAATTAAAAAGTGAAAAATCAGGGGCACCTGGGTGGCTTAGTCAGTTAAGCGTCCGACTTTCGCCTACGTCATGATCTCGCGGTTCGTGGGTTTGAGCCCCGCGTCGGGCTCTGTGCCGACTGTCAGCTCAGAGCCTGGAGCCTGTTTCAGTCTGTGACTCCATCTCTCTCTGACCCTCCCCTGCTCACGCTGTCTCTCTCTCTCTCCTAGAAATGAATAAAACATAAAAAAAAAGAGAGAGAGAGAGAGAAAAAGTGAAAAATCAATTCCTTGGGACCCAAGCAAGAGAAGTTCCTCTCCCTTCCTCAAAAAACAAACTTGACAATACTTTTCTCAGGGAGTAGCCATAGCGACATCTTTGCATTGCTCTGCTCAGGATTCAGATTCCTGGCTGAGTCTAAGTCTTGTTGGCTTGTGCCGTGGGCCTTTAGGGCCAAGAAATGTTTTTGGGTTTTTTTTGTTTTTTTTGTTTTTTTTTGTTTTTTTTTTTAATTTCTAGGAGAGAGAGAGAGACAGCGTGAGCAGGGGAGGGTCAGAGAGAGAGGGAGTGACAGACTGAAACAGGCTCCAGGCTCTGAGCTCAGCAACCGAGGGCTCGAACCCACGAACCGCGAGATCATGACCTAAGCGAAAGTCGGACGCTTAACCGACTAAGCCACCCGGGCGCCCCGGGGCCAAGAAATGTTTTGACTGATTTCTCACCACAGTGGCATGCAACATGCACCTGTGTTTTCCCAAAACGAAATCGCGGTTATTGGAAGTGAGACTAGACATGGGGAATGCAGGAGAAAAGGGTGGGGTGGAGAGGGAGCGCAACCACAAGACCCTCCCACGAAATGTCAGACCTCTCAGCCTCAGCTCCTCTCCTGACTGAGCCCCTCCCTCTACCCCGTGTCTTCTCGTCCTGGGCACTCTCTAGGGAGTTAAGGTTAATTCAACTACCTGATAATGTTCAGTGTCAAAGACACATTAACTTCCCATCTTTACATCCCCCAAATCCACTCTCTCCCTGGCTCTTCACAGCACACTTTCGAGCTGACAAGGCAGGGAATCCTCCATTTTCAGAAGGCTGTGCAGAGACTCAGAAGGGACAAGTGAGAGGGAGTGTCTGATCCCAGGTCGTAAACCTATATCACTTAATAGTAATAGTTTTAGGTGTTCTCTTAGGTGTTCTGTGGATCAACATCACTATACCTGAAGATAGTGACAGTTCATTTCTACTAATATATGTTTTATTTTGTTTTTATTTCCTTACACTATGCCAAACTTTACAATGAAAATGACCGCTGAAACGCCTATTTCCTCAATTTAATGAGCATGCTGATCATCTACACGAAGCATGATGTTGGTTGATATGTAAAGTGCTTAAAATAGTATTGGCATACAGTAAGTGCCTCATAAGTGTTGAAGAGTGATTATCATCATTCTTTAACAGGATCACTACAAGTTCTGTGCCGCTCTGCCTCACATTCATAGGCACTATATCCCTCACCCTTCCTTGCCTTGGACTCGGGTGTAGCTAGAGAGTGCCTTGGGTTGTAAGGCCAGATGCTCACGTATATAGTATGGATTCGATGAATAAGCATGTCTGAATGAATCAGTTGAAGGAGCTCTGTCTACTAACTCTTATCAGGGACATGCTGGGCTCAAGCAGGAACAACATGGTGGTCCTTAAAGTCTGAGGTACAGATGGCCATCATCAAATCCTTCCCCCCTGCATGCATCCAATGCATCTTACACCAAAAGGTAGACTCTTACCTTATCCCTGGAATCTGACCTGGCCTTCATGACCGGCTTGACCAATAGATTGTGGTAGGAGTACCTTTCCGGAACTTCTACGGCCGGGCCAGTGATAGGCCTTGCAGCTTCCACCAGGGTCTCTTAATGCACCAACTCTTGGAATTCTCATCCTTGGAATGTTCCCTCATGAAACTGAACTGTTATTCTGCGAGAAGCCCAAGTCACATGGAGATGCCACGTGTGAGTGCTCCAGCCAAGAGCCCCAGCTGAGGTTCCAGGTGACAGCGTTCACTTCCAGCTGAGTGACAGAGCCATCTTAGGTGCCCTGCCCAGCTGAACTTTCAGACAACTTGTAGCCTGAGCCAACAGCTGACTCTGATCACATAGGAAGCCCCAAGAACAAACTACTGAACCCAGATGATCCACAGGGCACACACTGCTGACCCTCTCAGGATCCAGCAATGAACCCCCAGTTCATTGACCAAAACCTGCTGTCCACAGGGTGGAGAAGTATAGTCCTTCCTCACAAAGGGTAGCAAGTGTTCAGGAGCACTGGTAAGAAAATAAAGGAAAGAGGCTGGATACAAGGTAAACACGATTACAAGTTGCATTTGTATATACTAGCAAATAACCCTTTATAAAGTAAAGTGAGTAAGGAACCCATTCACAGCCATAGCAACAGAAACAAAAATATCTAGAAACAACAGTAATGCCTGGATACATCTAGGTTTTGGTACAATTCCCCAGGGATACTGCAAGAGGTTTTGTAATGAGCTCATTAGCAGAGATTGCATATTGGAAAATTTCCAGTGAATTTGCAAATAGGCATGCTGCTTCTGCCAAATGACTAAAAATGTTCTTCTGAACTGTTAAAATTTTACTGTGTATTTGCTGAGGTTGGGATAAAATGATAAAGTAGGGTAGCTGTTCCTATTGGACTATAATTGAGAAATTCTTTCAAGTATGTGCCAACTATAGAAAAACATGAAGTCAGCTGCAAGCGTGGGCCTCATTAGGCCTATGTGCCAGCTCCCTTGAGCACAGCTGACCCTGCTGAGCCCTCTCTCTTTTGGGGTGCCCAGCCCAGATCTGAGTGGATGACCCCCCCAGAAAGAGGCAGGCAGCCTTCAGGGCAGAGTTCCTGACAGGGCTTGACAAGTGCCTCTGACCATCCCTTCCTCCAGAAAGGGATGAAACTGCTAGATATTCTTAGATATTCTTTGATAAACCATTACATTTGTAAGTAGCATGGAGTAAACACCCCAAGATTCTTAGCCTTTGGGGGTGAGACTGTAGCTAAAGCTGCAAATCTCTCTAGAAGAAGACCCCGCTGTGCTTAGTACACACAAAGTCCTGCACAGAGCTCTAGCGGTTGCTGACTCTATGAATCTCGTGCCACAGCCCCATGGTGAGAAGAGCCTGTAAATTCTAGTCGTTCGTGTGACAAGGGGAAGGAAGAGATATAGTGAGACAAAGGTGAAAGAGGAAGTTTTGGCATGGAAGAAGCCTAAACATCCCTTCATGGTGTTGGACAATAATCAATGGAGAGTGGTGAAGGCGGGGGGAAAAGTCAACTATGAAGGAAGGAGGCCCCTGAGGCTTCTGAGAGGATGGGATCCAGAGCCCTGGGAGCCGGGAAGCCCCTGGGACATGAAGGACATCTCTCCTGTGGAACAAAAAGGAAGGAGAAGAGGAGGGAGCAGTGAGGCTTCCTTGGCCTAGCCGTAGACCTTGTGTGTATAGTGGCTCTCACAGGCACAGGTTCTTAGGGATGAGTGTCAGAGTTTAGGACGTTGTTTCTTCACATGCCATTTACTGAGCAGGTACTGTGTGCTAGGTATTATTTCCAGACATGGCCCCTGCTGTCAAGGAGTTTGAATGGGACAGATAAGTGAGTAAAATTACACTGACAAACAATTTCAATTTCAGGCACTGCTCAGGGCTGGAAGGAACTGTTCCAGGAATGGGAAAGAAGAGCATGGGGAAAGCACTTCTAGTCAGTGCCTGCGTGAAGCAAGGAGCTAGCCCAGGAGAAGAGAGAAGAGCATCACACGGGGGAGACAGCGAGCACAGAGGCCCTGAACGGGGTTGGGCTCTATGTCTCACTCCAGGGACTATGAGTTCTCCTTGCTGGGTAACTCCTCCCTGCCTGCCATGGGCCTCATACAGAGTCGGCCTAACAGCCACTAATGAATAAAGGAACGAGGAAAGCATGCCGTGTGCTCCATGGCCCTCTGTGATCTGGGCCCTGGATGCACCATGATTCCCATTCACCCCATGTGCACCCTTGTTCGCTCAGAAGCTAGCGCGACACGCTTCTTCCCCGGAGCCCGTGTTCAGTGGGCCCTTCCCACGGGTGTGCCCCTCTCTCGGGTGTATCTTTCTCCTGGGGCATGCGCTGTCCCGGAAGCACATGGCTCCCTCGCCTTAGGCTCCCTGCCTTAGGTCTCTGTGCAGCCATCACTCTATCATGAAGCTTCCCTCCTCCCCACCCTGTTTAAAAAGCAATCTCCCCAACTCGTCTTCCTCCACAGAATTTCCCCCCATCTCATACACCCTGCAACCCCCATGTGGTGTTTGGTTTGTTTGCTTCTGTGTTTGTTTATTGTCCGCTCCTAATCACCAGTGTAAGTGCAAGGAAAGTGTGGTATGTTTTTAAGAACTGTTCTTTGCTGTATCCCCAGTCTGACTGTCTGACACATAGCAGGTGCTCAGTGCATACTTATCAGGAGAAAGAATGGCTTTCGACACATCTGTCTCCCTTCCCTGACTTTGAACTTCAGGAATGAAAGAAACTTGCCTTTTCATCAGAGCCAGCACACAGTGTGCACTCGTTTAAATGTTGCTTGAAGTCAGTGGTCCATCTGCTGCCGTGTGGAGCACCAATAATTTCACGAAGCTTCAGAAAAACCCTTACAGGGAACTCCCTGCACCAATTGCAACGCCTCATGCCCCATGAGTAAGCATTTCATTAGAAGATGACCTTACTGGCGCTTACTCACGCTGATCAACAAAAAATTTCACAAGCGCACAGTGTCACTTCCATGGGGAACTTTAGGATGCAGGAAATCAGGAGCAGCCCTTCCTTGTCCAAACCCCCAGCAACAGGGAACCAAATGCTCTAATCAAACTCACCAGTAACCCTAGAGGTGGAGAGATGGCTGTCTGTGATCCTAACCAGACCTGGCCTGACAAGGAAGCTTGCAAGAGGACTCGGGAGCCCAGGAACATGGTGCCCGTGTGCCTGTTTGCTGTGGGGCTTTGTATGCGCAATACTAGTTGCTCCACCGAAGGCCATCGGGGCCCCCATCTGGAACTGAAACCAGAGCCTGCAATCCCTTGTCTTCCTCCTTCCCTTCTTGACCCATGTTCCTGTTTCCTGAGCCAGCAGCTCCTGTCACAGGTGGCTCTCCTGGTCCTGCCTGGCCTGGCCCTTGCGCGGCATTCACAGGCCACATTCAGTGTATGGCAGCTTTCAGGGCCCGGAAGGGTGGGCCCGGAAGGGTGGGCCCGGCCTGAGGTGGGGACTGTAGCCAAACCACCCGGGGGGTAGTTCTGAGGGCACAGATTCCTGTGCCCCTAGGGCCCCAGGGAGATACCCAAGGGTCTATTAATTAGTTCATTCTAAAACTTATTGAGTGCTTCCTACCGCAGGCTCTGTGTTGGATGCTGGAGATGCAACAGTGAGCTGGTGAACACCCATTTCTAGACTTTGTAGTGGGGAGGGAGACTCTTTAACCAATCTGCCCACAAGTACATGCCATCAGACAACCGAACACCCGCCGTTGTCCATTGCCATGCCTCTCCGGGGTAGCCTCTTGGAAACAATGGCTCAGACACCCTACTATTGTGTTCTGTGACTCCATCGCTCCTCTCCTGGGGAACAGGGAGTTAGAGAGTTGTGTGTGCTCTCAGATTCCTCAGTCTCCAAGTGATTTTTCTGTGCCCAGCCATTGGCCAAAAGAGTGGGGCTGACATGGGGAGGTGGGAGTTGAAAATGGGGATGGGGGGCACATGGATATTTGGAGAATAGCAAATGTCTCAGGCACCACCTCCTCCTACAGAATAAATATTCCATAGCATGGGGACTGGGGAGGAAGAAGGGTGGAATTATAGTCACCAGAGAAATTCTCAAAGGTGACAACAGGCTGCTCCCAAACAGTGCCTGGGTCACCGTGCCCGGGGTGCCGTGAGGAAGAGCCCACGCAGATAGACTGTTAGCCTCTGGGCCATCCACAGGTATGGCCAGTATGATGTCCACAGACCTTCTAACCAAGTAACTCCTTTCTGTGGAGTCAGGCCCCCCACCTGACCCCATACAACGGGCTGATTCCTTTCAGCATCCCAAGATCCCATAAATAGTGGTATGTGTGGTGGTGAGGGGGGAGCCCTCAGTACCTGAGTCAGGTGAGCCTGTGCTGGCCCAACCTGAGGTGAATTACTCTGCCCGGTGCGGACCGTGGTGGCAATCAGCTGCTGAGCAGGAACTGGGTGCATTGAGACCAGCACTGTGAAGGGAGGGGACGTGGTGTCCTGAGAGAGATGTCAGAGGGCCACTGTGACCTGAAGGACGAGTAAGAGCTTCACAGAAAACGAGGGCAGGGGTGGGGGGAGAGCGCACTCAGGGGACCGAGAGGAACATAAATTGAGGTTGTCCAGGCAACCAGAGCAAGTGGGCCGCTGTCGTGTCCTGGACACAGGCTCATGCATGAGTCCTTGAATGGAGAATGTAGCGCCGGGGGTGGGGGGTGGTGGGTACTGAGAGACAAGCAGGTGACAGAAAGGAGGGAAGGCAGCAGAGCCAGCTGGCTTCGGGTTGCTTGATCCCGTGGAGCGTTCAGCACTGCATCTCAGACTCGCCTACAGAGGAGGGGAAATCAAGGGCTGCTTCATGGGACATGGAGAGCCCTCACTTCTGGATTGCCCACCAACCTTTATCCAATTGTCTGGGAGCCCCTGGGCAGGAAGTGGGAGGTGTTGACAGCTTTCTCCAGCCGCTCCAGCCTTCTCTCAAGTGGAGGCCACGTCCAAGTGAGCAAACGTTGCGATACTTGCTTAACAAAGCACCTTCTATTTCCTACCCTGACAAATATGTTTCCAGAATGACCTGGAAGGCCAGGTTTGAATGCAAGTTCTTAGGCACTCACAGCACCCCGTGCCTTCAGGGGCCCTTGGGAGAAGCTTGGAGCTGATCTGCATGGAGCTGGGCCAGTTCTGTGTGAACCTTTATTTTTACTGTCCTTCGTTTTAGCTTTTAAAGGAAGTTACAGAGGGGTGCCCGGGTGGCTCAGTTCGTCAAGTGTTTGACTCTCGATTTCACCTCAGGTCATGAGCTCATGGTTTGTGGGATGGAGTCCGGCACTGGGCTCTGTGCTGACTGCTGAGGGTGATGCCTGCTTGAGTTTTCCTCTCTCTTCTTCTCTCTGTCCCTCCCCTGCCCGTGTGTGCATGCATGTGCACGTGCTCTATCTCAAAAGAAATGAATAAACAAGCAAACAAACAAATAAATGAAAGAAGTTACAGGGAACTTTGGTTGAAAGGCATCCTTCAAATCCTCTGTCCCATTGGAGACGCCCTTTCACCGTTCTGGACACAGAACAGCCAGGCACCCACCTGGGTAAAGCATTCTTTGTCACTGTTAGTACCTGAACATAGTTTGGCTGCTTATATTTGACAATTATGTAAGTTTATTTCAATGCGTTAATTATTTTAATTGCTCTCTCTTTATCCCAGCTTTAATTGATGAACAATACCTTAATTCTCCAATATTTTTCGAATCCGCCTTGATTACACATTGCGTTGGAATGTTCTCACCACCCCTTTCCACCCCTATTGTTCCGTGTGGGGTTAAATAAACCTGCTGGAATCCTAGCTCACCTTCACAGCGCCTTGAGCTCTCCAGTGGGCAGGGTGGGGCTCACAGGGTCTGATAGAGGCATGCCCCTGCTAGGCCAGATGGCATTGCTGTGACCTGGGCCCAGTGGGGCTGGGAGGCAGGGTGGGGGAATGTCTCCTGTGACTGGAGAAACACCATTCTTTCATCCTATGTGTCCCCTTTGTTCTGCAAACACAAAAAGTCATCTTCATGCGTGTGTTCTACTACAAAGGAAATTTAGAGAAGGGCAGCGTGCACTCCGTACCTTGTGGCTGGCCTGCGGCAAAACTGGGGACTACTTTGGACTTGGCAGAAAGGGGCAAAAGAGGGTCCTGAGGACACCTGCTTAAAGGGGCTACTTCTAGGGGGGTGTCCATTCCTGGGGGGGGTGGAGGCGGTAAGGAAGCACCAGCCTCTGGAGACTTTCCAGTTCCCGGGTGGAGAACAGATTCAGAGCGCCTGCCCGCCCGTCTCAGCATTCTTGCTGAGGACCTAGCAGCAGCAAGGCTCTGAATAATGCCCTTGGTTGCTGCAGCAACAGAGATTTCCCAGAAGCCTAAGCGCAAGGGTGAGGTTGGGTTTGCTTTGCTGTCCAAAGCAGGTGGCAGACCCACCGTCTCCTTCGGCACCCGGGTCACGCCCCGCTGGCGGCTTGCCTCAGCTCCTGCCTGGCGTCTTCCCTGCATCTTCACCTGCATGTAGCCATAGATAATCTGAGAACACGGCAACCAGGGCTTTTAAGCCAAGGGGTTTCTCTACTCCAGTCAGGAAAAGGCTGGGCAGATAGCCCTGGGGTCAAGGCCACGGTCAGGCGTTCTGCTCTAACACCAGAGGCAGGTGCCCGGGTCCCCCGGTGGACAGAGAACATTGGCGTCTGCAGGTGCGAGCTGGGACCAGGGAGCCCCCTCCGAGGACAGTTGTCACATCCCACCTGTGTCCCACGGCACTTGCACAGCACGGGTAGAGGGAAATCCCATAGTGTACTTTTCTTGTCCCTGTAGAAGAGAAAAGTAAGGAAGAAAGCAAGTAAGAATGAGTGTTAAGTGAGTCAGCTTAGAGTTTCTGACACAATCATTGACGTCTGTTTTTATAGAAACAACATATGGACAGAATTAAACATTCAGATTGCACTAAAAGCATGTGACTGACAAAAATGACCAGCCCTTCACACAGCACCTGCCCACCTGCTGGCTCTGCTTTACGCAGGTGATCACATCCGCTTCTTCAGGTGCGGGCTTTGCTCATCCCCACGGCCCCAGAGCCTAGAACAGTGTCTGCTGCATGGTAGACATTCCACAGACTATGGGTTGAATACTGAGTCAACCAAGATTTCTAAATAATAGGCTTATACTATCATTGCTCCATGAGACATTTTTTTTTTTAATGTTTTATTTATTTCTAGGAGAGAGAGAGAGAGAGACAGCATGAGCAGGGGAGGGTCAGAGAGAGAGGGAGTCACAGACTGAAACAGGCTCCAGGCTCTGAGCTGGCAGTCAGCACAGAGCCCGCGGCCTCGAACCCACGAACCGCGAGATCATGACCTAAGCGAAAGTCGGACGCTTAACCGACTAAGCCACCCAGGCGCCCCTCCATCAGACATTTTTGACATGAGCTAATGAGAGTCTGTTATGACAGATAAGGATTTAGCGCTTATCAGTGACCCCTCTCTCTCTCTCTGTATTTTCCCTCTCTCTCGACCTCCCCCTGATCTCTCCACATGGGTATAGAGAAAGTTTGGTGAAACGAATAGTGTGTTATAAATGTAAGAATTTGCTATGGCTATGTCATGTTATGTACCACAGAGCCAATAGCAGCATACGGTTTTGTTTATTTCTGGTCCAACTTTTGGTGTTCTTAGAGTTGGCTTTGAACATTTCCTTCCTCGTCACTGTACAGTAGTCCAAAATTATCTGTGGCATCACTTTCAACTGTTTGAGTCACGTCCTGCCCCATCAATCGTGGTTCAGGAAGGTCAGTAGTAATCTGATGCCTCATCATGATGCCTATGTCATTCACCTCCATCCATCTCATCACAGGGCTATTTCATCATCTCACGTCATCACTAGAACAGGAAGAGTGAGTACGGCATAAAATAGTAAGGTATTTGAGAGGGAGAACATATCCACATGACTTTTATTATACTACATTGTTATAATTGTTTTATTGTATTATTCGTCATTGTTGCCAATCTCTTGCTGTGCCTAATTTATGAATTAAAGCTGATCATAGGCATGTATGTATAGGAAAGACAAAGCATAAAGAGGGTTCAGTAATGCCCGTGGTTTCAGGCATCCACTGGGGGGCTTGGAGCATACCTCCCCCTCAGACAGGAGTACTGTTCCGATCCCCATTTTTCGTTTTTGAAAAATGCCCATTGGACCTGTCAAATGCATAAAGACGCTCTTTCCAAGGTGCTTCATCCTAGCAGAGAGCATGTCAGTTTCTATCCTGGCGGCTCTGGCTCTCACTCTAGGTGGGCTCCCTGCTGTCCGGGCTGAGACCACCTTCAGCCTATTCCTTGCACTGGCCCCACTGTTTCCCTGATGCAAATCTTGCTGTTTCCTGGTTTATTCTGTTATTTTCCTAACCTCTGTACATCGGTGGCTTCTAAGAAAGAATGTGTGTGTGTGTGTGTGTGTGTGCGCGCGCGCGCGCAAATTCAGGACTTGTCTTCAAAAATGCTCCTTCCATTCTCTATGTGTTTCACTTTGAGGTGGGAATAAAACATGTGATTGAAAGAAATCTCCCCTCCTCATTTTGAACACAATCTTGCTAATCTCGCGTTGGAAGATTACTATATTTGCTCCCCCATTCCTTCGTGTCCGACCTGTTCGGGGCCGGTTTTCAGTGTGTTTTCTTTTTCCTGGGTTCTGAGGTTGTACAGACATGTGCTTTCCATCTGGGATGTCCTGGTCCATCTACTCCTGCATGAGAGCAGCGGACCTTACCTTCTGAGGGTGAGAGGAGGCGCCATGATCTGAGATGTTCTCACGTGATTTATTCTTCATAAGATTCTTGGTTCAGAACATGAGAGCCTTTCCTATTTACTTCTTGGCTGATATTATTGTTTGTAGCTTCTTTTTGGTCCTCTACAATGTCTCTAACTCCTCAAGGTGTGTGTGTGTGTGTGTGTGTGTGTGTGTGTGTGTGTGTGTGTGTGTGTGCTCACCTGTCTACAAGCAAAAGACACAAAGCAGGCAAATGCTTAGCTTTTATATACAAAGGGCTTCTACAAATTAACAAAAAGAAGACAAAGAGAAAAAAGCAAAATGCAGGCAAATTACAGAAAAGGCATTCCGATCACCAATAAACTGTAAAAGATGATCATTTCCTGTGGTGGCCAGAGAGCTGTGATCTTAAAACCACAGTAAGATTCCAGTTTGTCTGGGCAGCAAAAAATGAAAAAAAATCAGATTACATCCAGCTGGCAAGTCATTGTTTTCTTACACTGGGCTGTCAGGGTGGATAAAATATTATATTTTACAGAAGCAAATTTGGTAATATCTAAGAAGGGGTGCCTGGGTGGCTCAGTCGGTTAAGCAATTCTATATTTTTGGAAAACTAGCCTGCAGAAGAAGCTCCAGCATAGAAGGGTATTTACTACAATGCTGTTGGCTGTTAGGAGGTAGGATACTGAACCGGGGTGACATGCGTCAGAATGACTGAATACTCCAGGGCACACCCATGTGCATTCCTTAGCAAATAAGCCCATGTCCCTCAGCTGTGAGCGTGTGTGTAAATGACGGTGCACAAACTCAGTGAAGTCGTATGCGGATATGCGGAAGAATACTAAAAGGAAACATTACAAGTATTTCCAGTCATCAGATCGTCAGAGGTAGTGCGAGGACATTTATTCCTTCAATTGTTGTGTGGTATTGTGGGATCAAGAAAGTGGTCATGACAATGGATGTCCTTGGGAATGGGATTTTCAGCATAGGAGGAAAGTGAAACAGTGTTGCAAGCCTGAATTTTAATGGAAAGTTTCAGTATGAACTTTTGACAAATTCTATCTAGTTGGAAGTATTTCCCAAGACTGCGCATACTGAGCACATATTAATTTTGTAATTTGGTGAGGGAGGAGGTGCAGGTCTTTTGAGAAATAGTTAATTCCTGGTCTGGGGTAGGAAGCGTACAAATGAACCTGCCACATCCTCTCATATCAGAAAGCGAGGAACTTTCAAACACTCGGGGAGGGCATAGTTTCCAGGGGCTGAGATAGGACATTTGAACAACAGGAAATAATGAAAAGTAGCCAACTGCGAGGATAGGAGAATTGTATACAGAAATACTCCAATACAGAAAATACTCCAATTCCATGAAGTCATAACAGTGCTGAAGAAAAATTATTGGTCACCATTAGAGATGCTAGTGAACCTCATATAATGAAATAATGGGTCCTGTGTATCAACATCGATGACAACCAACATAAAAAGAGACACAATCAGATATCACATGTCTCTTGATGAAAGTAGCAATACTACTTGAGAAGTGTTCTCACCAACAAACACATGAACAAATCAAACCTGAGTCTGATAGGGACGCTTGGGTGTCTTAGTCGGTTAAGCATCCAACTTTGGCTCAGGTCATGATCTTGGGTTCGTGAGTTCAAGCCCTGTGTTGGGCTCTGTGCTCAGAGCCTGGAACCTGCTTCAGATTCTGTGTCTTCCTCTCTCTCTGTCCCTTCTCTGCTCTCACTCTGTCTCTGTCTCTCTGAAAAATAAATACACATTAAAAATTTTTAAAAACAAAACAAAACACAAAACCTGAGTCTGATAATGCCTCTAGCTCCAGCTACAGTTTTATAGCAAAGGAACGCAACCCCCAAGGCCAGCAGAAAACTCTACAGGACAATCCACTCTGTTTCTTTAACAAGTAAATTGCAAAGAAGTGACAGAGTGGGGTAGGAAGGAGACCGAGAGAGGAAGGGAGGAAGAAGGGGGAAGAGGGAGGGAAAGATTGAAAGGAAGAAGGGGGAAGGGAAGAGAGAGGAAGAGGTTGAAAGGGACTTAAGAGACCTACAACAATTTGCGGCATGCGGACCTGACTCGGACCTACGACATGTACTACATGCGACATCTGAGGGAACTAACGCTCTACTGGATGCTTGATTACATCAAACAATTATCAAATTTTAGGAGTGATATGATGTGGATATTTCTTAGAAAGAATTTTATCTTTCAAAGGTACACACCAAAATATTATAAATGGCATGACATGATAATCTGGGTTTTGCTTCAAAATAAGCTAATGTTGGAGAGGAGAAAATGAGCACAAATGTACAAGATTGGCCATGAACTAACAATTTTGAAGTGGGATGATGGGAACATGAGATTTTATTACACTCTTTTCTCTATGTATATGTTTAAACTCTTTCATAATAAAAATTCAAACAAAAGGAGGCAAATATATGTAACATATATCAATATGTAACATTTCTAAAGCCAATCCTTAAATTTAAGTATTGAATCTCCTCAACACTAAGCCTTTTAAAGGGTACTTGAAGGGCACCTGGGTGGCTCAGTCGGTTGAGCGTCCGACTTCAGCTTGGGTCATGATCTCAGGGTTCGTGGGTTCGAGTCCTGCATCGGGCGCTGTGCTGACAGCTCAGAGCCTGGAGCCTGTGTCAGATTCTGTGTCTCCCTCTCTCTCTGACCCTCCGCTGCTCATGCTGTCTCTCTCTCAGAAATAAATAAAAAAGCATTTAAAATAATAAAGGGTACTTGAAAAAGTAATACAGTAAGTAGTAGCAATTCTACAGCGTTTTTCTGCAAATTATGAATATATACATGCGGAAGGGTTTTTAAAAACCCATCAATGTGATGCAATGTATTGTTGAAGCTTAAGATAAGTTTTCTAGTGACATCGCAGATTTTAAAGCTGCTGTATTTCACCCTGATTTAAAGATGATGAGCTCTGGAAGAGCATGTTAAAGACTAGACGATGGCCCTGTAATGATAACAAAGACACTCACTCACCCAGTATCCATAAAATTGTTTTATGGGGCAAAATTCAGTTAGAGTCCCTACCTGCTGACTTCTAGGGACATCTGTAATGCATTTTTTTTTTTTAATGAGAAGAAGCATTGCAGAAGAACCCTCTTAGGCTATTGGTAGGAATGCAAACTGGTGCAGCCATTCTAGGAAACAGCATGGAGGTCCCTCCAAGAGTTAAAAATAGAAAACTACGCTATGATCCAGCAATCGCTCTACTAGGTATTTGCCTAAAAGATATAAAAATACAGATCTGAAGGGTTACATGTGTCTCGATGTTCACAGCAGCATTATCAATAATAACCAAGCTATGGAGAGAGGCCAAGTATCCACCAACTGATGAATGGATAAAGAAGATGTGTTACATATGCAATGGAATATTAGTCATTAAAAAGGATGAAATATTGCCATTTGCAATGATATGGAGGGAGGTAGAGTATATTATGTTAAGTGAAATAAGTCAGTAAGAGAGAGTAAAATACTATATGATTTCACCCGTATGTGGCATTTAAGATACAAAACAGATGAACATAGTGGGAGGGGAGAAAAAATAAAGATAAAAACAGAGAGGGAGGCAAACCGTAAGTGACTCTTAAATACAGAGAACAAACTGTATTGTTTGATGGAGGGAAGTAGGTGGGGGATGGGCTAAATAAGTGACGGGTATTAAGGAGAGCACTTACTGGCATGAACACTAGGTGTTACATGCAAGTGATGAATCACTAAATTCTACTCCTGAAAACAAGACTACACTATATGTTAACTAACTAGAATTTAAATAAATATTTAGAATAAAAAAAATAAAGAGGCATTGCAGAGTGACAAACATAGTCACATGACTTCAATATTGTTAAATAAATGATAGTAACATTAGGTATGTCAGGGAAGTCCATAGGGGGTGTGTGTGTGCATAGGGGGAGAGGGGAATTATTTTTAACCACCTTTTTTGTCTTTCTTTTTTTTTAATATTTATTTTTGAGAGAGAGGGGGAGACAGAGCAAGAGCAGGGAAGGGGCAGAGAGAGAGGGAGACACAGAATCCAAAGCAGGTTCCAGGCTCCGAGCTGTCAGCACCACGCCCCACATGAGACTTGAACTCACAGACCGTGAGATCATGACCTGAGCCAAAGTCAGACACTTTAACAACTGTGCCACCCAGGTGCCCCCCCTTTTTTTCTTTAACCATCTTTGAATTGTTTTGCATTTTATACTGATCACATATTAATTTTGTACTTTTTTTTTTAGCCTTTTAATGTTTCTGTGCACCGACCTGTGTTCATTTTAACGAGTTTTGGTAACTGCATGGCTTGTGCAGCCACCATTTTCATTATCCCAGGGAGTTTTCTGGTGTCCCTTTCCGGTCAAGTCCTCCACCCCCACTCGGTCAACCTCTGTTTTTTTCCACCAGAGACTGGTTTTGTCCACCTCAAGCATCCTATGGATGAAATCATACAGCATGTACTCCTTTGAGTCTAGCTCCTCCTGCTTAACAACATGTTGCTTCATGTATTCCTTCCCTTTTACAAAAATTTTTTTTAAGTTTATTTATTCATTTCAAGAGAGACAGAGAGAGCAAGTTGGGGGACAGGCAGAGAGAGAGAGAGACAGAGAGTCAGAGAGAGAGAATCCCAAGCAGGCTCTGCACTGTCAGTGCAGAGTCTGATGCATGGCTTGAACTCACAAAATG